>CM076574.1:1270211156-1270712778 GCA_034641835.2 Pinus albicaulis | reverse complement strand
CATGATTACCGACTTGTCACGGCAGGTATATTATCTTTACTGGCATATAGGTTAGGGAAATCACTTTCCGCTGCATCTTGCATACTAGCCTCCATACTAATCACTTGCCATAGGGTCGATCCCATCAGGTCATGACTATTACACCCATTTCACTCGCCGATTATTCAATCATGACTTGGTGGTAGAGCCTTCCTTTACATGGGCTTCCTAGTTAGTTCCTCGCTATCACTTGTTGCCCATGCTGCGTTTTATGTAGGCTCGAGAGTCCTCTTTAGTCCCGCCATGACTTATGTGTTGAAGCTTCATTCTTCTCCTTCCTCACTATCATTTTTTTTGGCTATTACCCTAGAGGCTCCCTGGTGTCGTTAAGTTGTATTACTGCATTGCATATTGGCTACTTGTTTATCCTGGCCTTTAGCCGGCTTCATTTTGGACTCGATGTTTAAGCCAACTTTTGACCTTGAATCTCTGTACAAGTTAACCATTGCATGCACTTAGCTATCACGACTTGACACCTTTTTACCCATGGATGGAACGTTCCTCTGAGTATCACTTACCAGTTTTTGCCACCTTGCATTGAGCATAGGATTGTTCCAATCCCAGGAACTAGTGCATCTGATTTTTGATACTCGTTCTATCCATTGTACCATAGCATTCTTTTATTCTTTTTCAGGCTTATTATATGAAAAAGACAAAAAAAAATCAAATATAACAAAAAGAGCGGGAACGGGATGTATCTTCATTGTTTTGATGGCAGTACAGAGTCAGTTTGTCGCCCTTGAACAAAGCACATATACTTATATATATTTCCTTCATTTGGGATGGTTCTAGTTTTGACCTAGGTTCAGCCTTTACCATGTTCACTTGTCAGTTCTCCCCCGGTTGGTTATCTCTTCCAATCATATGGAGAGTTTGTTTTGCCTCCTGCAGGACAGACTTATACAGTGTCATTTTTACTGCCATGGTCATCACCGAGTCGTGCTTTTGTTCAAGGGAAGTCTAGCCTGAGTCGGCCATTCTGCGGTGTCTCTTGACTCATTATTCAGTCGGCCTTCCCGGTCTTGTCAGTATCATGTTCTATCACATCATATGTTTTGGTCTTCTGCTCGTGCTGGTTTGAGAAGGTCCCCATTGACTTCTTGCTGGCGGGTTTGTCTCTTATCGACTACGACACATTGCTCTGAGAGCAAACCTAGAGCCGCACCCTGGCCCTATTTCCATCATTGATAGGTAACCTTGTGCTCAGCATTTGATCATCATTATGGGTCTTTGACTGAGTGGTTTCCCTTGTGTTCGATGTCAGCACACATTATCACACTTGGGATTCGTGCAGTACCTTGATTTCCATTTGACCCTATCGGTGGATTTCTCGCCTCTGTGTCAGCTTTCATTATTGGTTGGTTCAGAGGGTTTCTTCCGTGTGCTAGCTTCATCTTGTGCATGTCGGAAACGTACTTCGGTTTTGGTTCCGTCACTCTACTTCGTCCGATTCCTTCCAAATCTTGGCCTGCGGGTTACACTCGTGCTGGACTGATGTGGGATGCCTTAATGCCTTCCTTCCAGTAGATCTTTTCCCATCGACTCAGACTCATTGCTCTGGGAATAAGGTCTAGAGTCTTTTTGTCAGTACCTTAGGGTTTGCAGTCATCAGTGGCAGACTCTTCGCTATCGACAGTGGGGATTCATCATTGCCTCCTGATTGGTAGATTCTTTCAAGTGTTCGACTTCAACTCATTTATTCTCACTTGTTAGATTGTACTGGGGCACCTTGACACTCATTTTCATTATTGGTGGGTTGTCTCGCATTGGTTAATGGTATACATCATTGACCGGTAATCCAACGATTTCTCACATGGTCGACTTTAGCTCATTTATTCCCATTGTGTAGAATTGTGCCATAGTGATCGGTGAAGACCTCGGGTTGCATCAGCATTTCTCGGTTCACTTTTGACAGTCCATTCAGTTTCTGCCAGTGATGCCGTCCACCCTTATATGTTGCAGTTCAGTACAGCAGCATCCTATATGCTGGCTACCGAGTTGCATGATTGTACCATTTGTTCCACCTCTTATGATTCGGTAATTGGAGATTCAGTTGCTTATATGATCAGACATCCAGTTGCACCATCCTTGATCAGCTTTTTATATGTGATACTTGGACATTGATTCAGACTTATATTTCCGGGCCATGCTCAGATGATTCATTGTGTACTTTCAGTTCAGCTATACTTGTATACATTTTGGATCTATTATATACTTTCTATATGATGTATTTTTGACTGAGCATGGGTATGCCCGCCTCAGCATGAGTTGACTCTCTATTTTCTTTCATTGGTTTTTGGCAGGCTGAAATCTGGTGAAGTCCTCTCTTGTCCTTGCGAAGTTCTTTCTATGTGCATAATACATTTCGGCCATCATGTACCCCTTCTGACCTCATATATTAGGGGGCATCTGTTATAGCATCATTTCTCACATTCATATGATTCATGATTTCTTTTATGGCTTTGGGCACCCATTCCTACAGACTTGGACAAATTCACTAAAAAACAGTGTAAAAATCCCCATACGCGATTATGCCCAGACTTTTCCGCGTGTATACGCGAGTCCACATGCACTTTTCCGCGTATGCCATTAAAATCATTAAAAAATATATAAAAAATCCCTATTTTCGGGCTGGGTTGATGGTTACTCTGGTAGTTCAACCACCCCAGCACGTGGCCAACTATTTCCAACTGTTGAAACTACTTTGAGGGAGTATAAAAGCCCCTCATGTGCATGGCCTAAGGGAGAGAGATAAATTATTGATATTATACTCTGTTGGTATTCCCTATCCAAGTCTGAATTCCCGTGCCTCCTGCACTTCCCAGTTCATTACAGGAAACCCTTGTTTCCTGGAGATGCTCATCTCCTTATATGTCATCTCGTATGCACCAGTTCGGAAGGAATCTTAGCGAGGCAAGGGTGGGACGGATCCGGACGACGGTCTGCTCGAAGATCGTGGAAGGATTCAGGTGATCTCTCCACTCGTTATTTTTGTACATGCTATTTATAATACAGAAGAACCGTCTTGTTCCCGAAATATACGTGTTAGTGTCCACTTGCATATATGAGAATATTGTTATTTAAGCATTTATGATGGTTTATCTAATGTTTCTTATGGATTTCACTAACATTTAGAGTAGATATATGCTGTAAAACCAGTTCTTCGTGCTTGTTTCTTCTTGTCTTTCAGGTTAAGAAGGAAGGACGGTTGCTGGGGGTTTGGACCCCGCGGGATCTGCTTCAACCGTAGGACCTACGGGTAAGTTCCTTGATCTGCTCTATTTAGTTTTTCATGAACATGTATGGTTGTGTGAGTCCTTCTTGAGTAGCATGCCCTGCTCTATGGAGGTTGTAACCCAACAAACCTCTAGGGTGATTTTCCCTTAAACACAATATCATGAAGAAAAATGGAGATTCAGCTCCTTTTATCCATCAAATAGAACACCCGACAAGGGGATTTCATGAAAGAACAAATACAAGTATCAGATCTGCAGAATATGGATCTTGAAAATGCAGAATCACTGAAACTCTGAGTAGATGAGCTGAAATATACAAAATTATAGAAGAGGGCTGGAATACAAACTTTCCAGAAGAAGGGATGGCCCTTCCTCAAGGAAATAAGCACCAAACTAGGGTAGAAACCCTGCTACAGCAATGCAATGGAAAAATGACGCAGTTTCTGAAGTATACTACGTAGATGATGTTGGAAGGTCCTTTGGCCTGATGCCAAGATCTGAATATGAAGCTCAAGGCTTCCTCACTAATCTTCCATAGAAAGGAAATGCTCCCTTTTTTGCAAAACTAGATCTGGAAGTGGTGTTGAAAACCCCTCACTGCAACACCCTGCAACACCCTGCAACATAGTAATTCCTGCCCAACAGAAAAAGTTGTAGCTGGAGGAGGAAGCTTGGCCTCAAGCCTATATGTGAGGTATTTCAGAATATACTCCTTCAAGAGCTCCTCAATGAAGGAGGAGGAATCCCTAAACAGGAAATTCCTCTCTCTCTAGCTAAATAGCGAAGAGAGTTTGAGTTTCTTAAGCAATCTCAAAATCGAATTATCTTCAACTACCTTTCCTTGTGGCCTTCCTCTTCATTTTTTAACATTAGGGCTTAGAAATCCCTAAACCACCTCCAAGGAGCTAACCCTTTTCACATGAAGGGTCTCCATCTAGAACTACGTTGATCAATAAGGAGGCTCAATGCATCTAGACACTGCTGAGATTTTCCTGTTGACTCAGTCAATCTTCTTAATTCCTCTTCACACCTAAGTGTATTTTATTGAAATGGCCTAGATTTTTCCATTTTCACATTGAGAATTGATTTATTTTGCTGATTAGGAATTTTAGATTTCATCCTTTACAGTTTTATTCATGAGTTAAGAAAACTGAAAATAAAATGCAATATTCCCATTAGCTGCAAAATTGGGAAAATTACAGTCTCCCCCGGAAAAATGTTGCTTGCCCTTAAGAAACTCTTATGGTAGATGCAAATCATCTATTCCCCTCCAAATGGTATCCACATAAGGAAGGCTTCCTCCATTTTCTGCAATAGGTTATATATGTTTGGTTCCAAATTTATCTTCCACAAATGCATAAGATGACTTCCAACTGTAAGGTTAGATGTCCTCTTCCTATCATGAAGTACAAAATGACAATTACATGATGTCCAACACCATCATAAACAAATGAGAGACATAAAATAAAGTAGCTCCTTCCATAAAGGAAAAGCTTCATCATGCAAGAACATTCCTCCATCCATGTTTTATGAACTTGATTAAGCATTGTTATGCTTTCATTTTTAGCTTTGTTGGCCTTGTTGGATCCAAACTCCATCATTCCAGCGTTATGCAAAAGAAGAAGTGAAGGAGCAACATGGGTGGACAAATTTGTCAAACCATATTCCCCTAATAATAACCACTGGAGCAAGGCCCTTTTCTACCATCCTCCATCTCCTCCATGTAAGATGGGCAAGCCAAGCTTTCCAAAATATGATGTACATGCCCTCCCTTGCTGCAATTTATCTTTAATACACAGGGCATGAATCAGAAAATTATGAGCTATGGGGTGGTCACCATACTCATTTAAAAGCAACCAAAGCAACAAGAGGTCTTGCTACCTTTTTTCCTCCTCATGTGCATCATGAAACCAAACCATACTAATGGACATATGATATTTCACATCAGCCCAATACAAAGTATTATCATCAATGCACATCATGAGATCAATATGCCAAATTTTACACAATGCAAAACACGTAGACATAGTGGCGGCCATAATTTCTTAACTGAAACAAAATTATACATGCCTTCTCTTGCTGCAACATATCATTGAAATCCAAGGCATGATTGAGAAAATGATGAGCTATTGGGTAGTAACCATACTCACCCAAGAGCAGCCATAGCAATAAGAAATTTTGCAGCCTTCTTGCCTTATCAATATGTGGATCATGGGGCAACAACACAATGATGGACATGTGAAATGTCTCATCAACATAGTACAAGCAAGCTCCATCATACCACATCATGTGGGAGTCATCCCTCCTCCCAAGCCCAAGTTCATGCATGAAACATACCTCCAACATAAATACATGTGGATGAATGAGACATATTTCAAACATGGGTGAATACATGGACATGGGATTTAACATGTGATGTCCAAACTCTCCTTTTAACAACCACAAAAACCATGCTTCCTTTTCATATACTCTATTAATTATGCATAAAGCATGAGATGAGAGAATGAGAATCTTTGGGTAGTGATCATGCTTACCCCAAAGCAACCAGCGTTGCCATGCCTCCTTATTCATTTCATGACCATTATTCAAGGCATAGATCAGAGAAATAGGTGCCTTTGGAGATTGATAGGAGTCTCCCAAGGGAAACCAGCGTAACCAAGCTTGCTGGCCCATATATGTCTGCAAGTGATCATGTGATATCTTGCTCATCATCCTCATGCACTCACTCCAATATGGAAGATGAGTGATGTGATGCATAATCATGGCATCCTCCCTTTGTAGAATATCATCTCCTTTGAACCAATGAAGAACCTTGCATCTCATGAAATATTGAAATGCATATTTGTTGAGATCTCTTAGTGATACCTTTCTTCCATCTATGGCCTTCCAAAACCAGTGAGGCTTTTAATCTGCAGTAAGTAGAAGTCTTTCTTTGAGCTGTAGCATGCTCATTAAGAGAGTGTCATCTAGAGGGGAGAAAATGCTTCTCATCTCAACATGTCTACTCTTCATTTTCTTCTTCTCCACTGCTTCAAGGTTGAAGCTACCTCTAGAATGCTCCAAGAGAGCTATAGCCTCTTTGTCACAGTCACTAAGTGACAATGCTGTAGATCTGCAAAGTGATGCATGTACTATCTCAAAGCAAGTTTCATTACTGATCTCACAATCAACCATTGAACATAGGATAGTACTAATCCCCTTTCTTGAGACCCTACATCTCAACCCAAGAGATTGAATGCATCTCAACAATGATGCATAGGGATAGTTTCCAGTCTCATCCTTAATTAGATCAAGGGTCCTTTGCGCTATGATATGTCTTTGCTTCAAATCAACATTTTGATTTAATCCTAGGTTATGCATTAATCTTGAAACAATATGTGCTGAAATTTCATGCATACCTTGGATCAACTGATATGTGGGAACCTCTTGACAGAAAACAAGAGTTCCTCCACCCAGATCAATGATGCCTCCAACTATTGGCAAGAATGAGGGTCTCCTTTCTTCAAGCATACCAGCGCTGGTATCTTCCTTCCCCTCCTCATGCATCTCCTGATTCATGCATGGGACTCCATATGTTAAGAGCTCAAGACTACCTTGCAAAGATGCAAGTGCCTCTTCTCTAGATGCAAGTACCTTAGCAGCAAGTGGTGAAAATGGAGATCTCTTGCCCAAAGTGACAAGGTTGACATCCTCTTTTGTTTCCTTGGGAGATGTCTCTTTGTAACTCATCTTTCTCCTCTCCTCATCAATCTCCTTGATATTTTATTCAATACTCTTCAATGTTAGAAAAAGAAGCAATGAGATCTCTTCTTCAGTCATTCTCCCTGATTTATGATGATAGGACATGTATAGTTCTTCCTCTCCATCATGAAACCCTTTAGGAGTTTCTTTGCATCTCTCTTCTTCATTGCTATACCTCTCACCTTCTTCAAAGAAAGTGGGCATAGTGGATCTATGAGGAGATCTAGGACTCTCTAGTCTTATAATTTGTTGATAGGAAGTGCGGGGGCTTCCTTCCTCTTTTTGAAACCTCTTGCAAATTTTACTGCAGCTTTCTTCTTCTCGAAACCCTCTAGGAGTCTCGGTGCATCTTCTTTCTCTCTTCTGATCTACCTCTTTGGAGAGGCCCTTCTTAGATCTAAACACTAATGAGAGTAATCACATCCTCTCCATAATTATGATCTCTATTTCTTCTCTTCACTTCTTTGATAGCTTGATCTCACAGGCTGTGCCAGAGATCATGCTCTGATACCACTGTAATATTCCTTTTTAGGAACAACTCATGAATCATGCACTGAAAAATGCATTTTCAGAAAATATGAAATGAAACAGGAAAATGACTCTTGGTTCCTTTATATTAGACAATATAAAACTAAATCAAAGATTTGAACTGAAACAAATAAGACTAGGTGGGTTAAATAGGTATCTCGCACCTAGTTATCTTCAAGAGAAGGCCCAATGAGGGGCTACAGCAAGGTAAAACGCTCCACTAAAAGTGTAGAGAGATATAAATACACAAATGTGCTGATAGACACCCAGAAATTGATTTCATATATAGCATCAACTTACATCTGAATTTAGGATCCAAAAAGTGAGGAAAAGCGGTGATTTCGACCCTAAAATAGATGTATTCAAAAATATGCATAAAATTAAGGGAAATGGTGGGAGGTTATTTTATATTAGGTCATGAGGGACCTATTATCTGAATTTCAGCTCAACAAAAGCATTCTAGCTATGTTAAACAATTCCTCCATCCCCGGATAAGCTTAAAAATGTTGATTTCCCATGACTTGGAGTATGCAGAAAATGGCTGAAGCATACATTGCGTGATTTCTGAAGAAATTAGACAAAATATGTCTAAAACATAAGATATGAATTTTATTATAACAGAGCATGAAGAAAAATGGAGATTTAGCTCCTTTTATACATCAAATAGATCACTTGGCAAGGGGATTTCATGAACAAACAAATACAAGTATCAAATCTGCAGAATATGGATCTGGAAAATGTAGAATCACTAAAAATATAAGTATATGAGCTAAGATATGCAAAATTACAGAATAGGGTTGGAATAAAAACTTTCCATAAGAAGGGATGGCCCTTCCTCAAGGAAATAAGCACCAAACTAGGGTAGAAACCCTGCTACAGCAATGCACTGGAAAAATGACGTAGTTTTTGAAGTATACTGCATAGATGATGTTGGAATTTCCTTTGGCCTGATACCAAGATCTGAATATGATGCTCAAGGCTTCCTCACTAATCTTCCATATAAAGGAATGCTCCCTTTTTTGCAAAACTAGATCTGGAAGTGGTGTTGAAAACCCCTCACTACAACATCCTGCAACACAACAATTCCTGCCCAACAGAAAAGGCTGTTTCTGGAGGAGGAAGGTTGGCCTCAAGCCTATATGTGAGGAATTTCATAACATACTCCTTCAAGAGCTCCTCAATGAAGGAGGAGGAATCCATAAACATGAAATTCCTCTCTCTCTAGCTAAACAACCAAGAGAGTTTGAGTTTCTTAAGCAATCTCAAAATTGAATTATCTTCAACTACCTTTCCTTGTGGCCTTCCTCTTCATTTTATAACATTAGGGCTTAGAAATCCCTAAACCACCTCCAATGAGTTAACCCTTTTCACATGAAGGGTCTCCATCTAGAACTGCGCTCATCAATAAGGAGGTTCAATGCATCTAGACACTACTGAGATTTGGTCCTATTGACCCAGTCAATCTTCTTAATTCCTCTTCACACCTAAGTGTATTTTATTGAAATGGCCCAGATTTGTCCATGTTCACATTAGGCATTGATTTATTTTGCTGATTAGGAGTTTTAGAGTTCCTCCTTTACACTTTTATTCATGAGTTAAGCAAACTGAAAATAAAATGTAATATTCCCATTAGCTGCAAAATTGGAAATATTACACACTAATTGGATGGATTGTGACCAAGGGTAGCTGTGAGGACTTCGTCTCGACAATAGTAGACAAACCAAGATTTGTAGAAACAACTTCTGCCAACTCTAGTATACGGGATGATGATGCTTCACCAGAGGTATTGATAGTACTGGTTTCAGTAGATTGATGTTGCCTTCACTGTCTAGAAGTAACTTCTGGTGGTAAAGGTGGTTTCAATGCTAATATATGTGAACGACGAGGAAAGGGATTTTCTTCTTGCACGATGATTGATTTATTTTATGACCAAAAAAAAAAAAAGGATAATGCTAGGCAAAAGGTTTACCAAGAAACTTTGAACTGCAGAACACCTCCTGGCGAACCAAGAAGTACGGGCAGGCAATCTCCTCGAATGTTGTGTTCGGTGTATCAAAATTTACAAGGCGACCGAATCAGTTCACTATGGATGGATAGAAACCTAAATTTGTCCTCCCAAATATACCCAAAGGTACATGGAGGCCCAAGTCCATATTAGCATTGTCTAATGCGAAACCACATAGTGAGAGCACCCCTTTATACTTTTCATACTATAACAATGACCGATATACCCAAAGTTACGTGGATGAACTATGATATACTTACATACATGGAGTGAGGTATCACACTCAGAATGTATCGAAAACAATTAACGACAACTGATATGTTTAATGATTCCTAAACACATCTCTAGCCTAAATGTTCTAAATGTTATCATTATGGTTCCAATGATTTTTTAGGTAAATTGATGTAAATTTTAAGTTGATCTTGTTTATCAATTTTCGTTTCAATGTTCACTGCGATGATGTGATGGAAATTCCTAAAACAAAAACTAAAATTATAAGCAAACTTTTCAATTTTAGTTTTTCAATGAAAGTCCTAGCTACTAAAGGAAAAGAGCAGTAAGTTTTGAGAGCAAACAACAAAGAGCACAAACTAATATGCAACTTTCCTAACTTGTTCCTATGAAAAACACACAACTCACTATATGCAAATGCAGGTTTTTATTTTCAATCCCCTTAATTTGAATGCAAAAAGGAAACTATATGCATCAAATCAATAAAAAACAAATGCTTTATTCTTTGAGAAATGATGAATTTTACAACAATTTCTCTTTTATGAAAAACGAAGAATGAAACTATAGTTTTTCCTATAGGAAACGAGGAATTTAATGACAATTTCCTTTACGAAAGAAAATGGATCTAATGTAGAAAAAAGAAATACTTTGAATTTGATTTTTCAATGATAAAGAAAAACACTTGAAGAGACATTGAACACACTTACTTTTCAAAGGAGGAAGAATCAAGCAAATTCACTAGTCTCTATGGGGTAACAAACAATTGAAAACATAGCAAACAAAAGTCTGAATAACATTGCAATGAAAAATTCAAAGGGAATTTGGTTGAATTAGGGGGAAACGCAGTCTATAAGGAGAGACAATGCATTGCAAAGCACCCCTGAGTGGGAGACAGTGCTCTGCAAAGCACTGTGTCTTGACCAACAGTGCATTGGGCGCATCATAGTTTCAAAAATCAAGCTGTAAGACATGCTTCTAACACAATTTTTTTATTCATAATTCTAAATATTGAAGGCAAATGCTACTGGGTGGATAATCAGAGGCAAAAAAACCAAGAATGAAAGGAAATTCCCCAGTGGAGTCACCAATTTGTTATGTGGAATTATGAATTATGGATAAAACACATTCCCTAAATGTGGTTCAATGCATTTAGAACAACAGGTCAAATACTTTGCAGACACTTTTCCTAAGAGTAAATAGACACACAGAAAGATGGAGAAAATTACTTGTGATCCAAGCGCTTCCTATTCTCCTTTTGTTGCTCTTGCTGTAGTTTCCAATCCAACTTAGATTGTCAGACTAGTTCCTACAAGTATAAACACTAAACAACAAAGAGATTGAAATATGCAGATGTCTATTTATCTAAATTAGTTAAATCGATTGAACATGAAACATATATATCAATTAAGAATCCATTACATGATAAATAGATACATAAACAGATACATATATGGGAAAATGAACATCAATCTTTATTAATGAGTAGAAGGGGGAGGTTACAACCAATGATCGATTTGATGTCACCAACTCCAGCAACATTCCATCCTCAACACAATCGACATCACACCAGAAACATATCACTCTTATCAAAATCCAAATTGAGAATCCAAAAACATTTCTTTACCAAATTTATCCCTTCTCAAACACTAGGATTTGTGCTCAATTTATAGAACATATGAAGGTAGTTTCTCAATCAATGACTTTCAAATAATAGGCAAGACATGTTCCCAAGCTCATAGGTGTTAGATGGACACATGGATTCAAATTTTTACACATATGGACTCTTCTAAAAGGCACTGGCCATGTGGAAATTTTGGAACAATGAGAATTCCACTCCCATTTGACCAACACACTCCTGAATGTTGGGAAGTGTTTTGCAGAGCACCCTTGAATGGAGGTAACTGCATATGAAAAATAGTTAGTCCCTTGAGAGGCTGTGTTGGTGAGATCATAGGTGATATAACATGTACTTCAAATCTTGGAAACCTTGCAATGGAAGTCATGGATGATTTGTTCTTGTTCTTGTCTCAGGGCATGTAGCAACTGAAATAATAGGGGATGATAGACCCTATTTCATTGGTTCTAGGGATGATGTCTAGTTTAACCATGTAATTGGGAATGGTGCCCAAATTGACCTATAACAGTCGCAATGTTTGAGGATAGAGGCTTTGACATTGTTTTTAGTGATGGAAAATCTTTCCTGCGACATAAAACACCGATTCAAGCCAAGAGGATATGGATTTGACTTAAGAATCTCTACAAGCTAGAGGTATATGGTCGTGCTTCCATGATGAGAAATGCAGAAAACGTGGTGAGCTGGATGAGGCTAAATTATTCCACAGGTGATTGGGCCATCTTCATCATGGAGCCTTGAAATTCATGCAGCAAATATCTACTAGACTTCCAATGGGAACACTTGCTCAGTTAGATCAGTGCAAGGGTTTCGCCATGGGGAAGTATGTGAAATCCACCTTTCATGAGAAGGAGAATCATGCTTTGGGGATCCTTGAGAGAGTTCACATAGACGTGTGTGGGCCATTCTTAGTTGCTTCAACAGCAAAACATAAGAACTATGTAATCTTTGTTGATGACTTTTCTCGTAAATGTTGGATCTTCTTCATGTAGAAGAAAGATCAAACATTCTCTAAGTTTTGTGAGTTTAAGGAATTGGTGGAGAAAGAGTCGAGGAATCAAGTGAAGGCTCTTAGGAGAGATAATGGTGGAGAATACATCTCTAACGAATTCAAGAACTTCTACAGCAAAGAATGAATTCAAATAGAACTCATAGCGCCTCATAACCCACAAAAAAATGGGTTCATAGAGAGGAAGAACAGAATGATCATGGGTGCAGCACAAGCGATGTTTCACGATCGGGGCCTACCAATGCATTTGTGGGTGGAAGAATGCAACACTACAGTTTATGTGCAAAAAATTTTTCCTCGTAGTGTACTTGGCATGATTACACTTGAAGAGGCTTTCACTAGTAAGAAACCAGATGTTTCATAATTTAATATTTTTGGCTCATCTGTTTATGTTCATGTGACCAAGGGCACCAGGAAGAAGCTGGAGCTGACTACTGAATTTGGGAATTTTTGGGGTACACAGAAACACCCCATAATTATCGTGTATATTATTTTCCAAACAATAGAATGATTGTTGTGCAATGAAATATAAAATTTGATGAGGGGAAAGCCATGTGGTTGTAGCTTGAGAGGGAACTGGACTTGCATGCAGAGGAGGAACTGTTGGTTCCCAAAGATGAGTATCAAGATGTGGATCAGCCACATGAGGAGGTTCATGGAGTGGAGGATGCCACTCATGCAAATCCATCCATCATAAATTGCAGAAGGCGCACCACGGAAGCTGATAGGTTGAGACTTGATGCTACACAGAATGTAGGAGCCCCTACTTCACATCGCAGACAAAGACAGTCTCCTCACCAATTTATTGGATTCATGGCTCTTGTGAGAAAATGTATTGTTACTGAAGCATATTCCTTTCAGGAAGCAGTGCAACAGTCTACTTGGGTTGATGCAATGATGGAGGAGTACGAATACATTGTCAAAAATAGTGCATGGGAAATTGTCCCAAGACCTATTGATAAATCAGTGGTAGGTTCGAGATGGATATACAAGGTAAAGCAAGATGATGATGGGAGTGTGGAGATATATAAGGGTAGATTTGTGGCCCAGGGCTTCTCACAGATCGAGGGGATGGATTATGATGAGACCATTGCACCTGTCGCAAGGTACTCTTCCATAAGATTTGTACTTGCACTCTCAGCGCAGATGGGCTGGCACATTCAGAAAATGGATGTGAAAACTATGTTTCTCAATGGGATCATTGAGGAAGAGGTGTACATAGAGTAGCCTGAAGGTTTCAAAATATTCAACAGTGAGTCGCATGTGTGTAGGCTCAAAAAATCATTGTATGGGCTGAAGTAAGCACCCCGTCCTTGGTACACTCGGATAGACAGCTATTTCACATCACTGGGCTTCACCAAAAGTGAAGCAGATGCAAACCTATACCAAATTGTGGTGGAGGGTAAGTTTTTGATCATTTTTATTTATGTTGATGAGCATCTGATACACTCATGCAAGGAGGATCTTTCAAGGGAGTCTGAAATGAAGGATATGGGCCTCCTTTATTATTTCCCTGGATTGGAAATATGGTAGTGGGATGGTGAAATTTTTGTGTCTCAAGGCAAGTATGAAAAGGAGATATTGGGTAAGTTTAACATGGAGAGCTGAAAACCCATGGATACTCCTCTTCCAGGAAACTGGAGGAAAGAGGATGCTACTTCTGGAGAGCTAGTGGATGCTATTGTCTATCGACAATTAGTGGGTTCACTAATGTATCTAGTTAACATAAGACCAAAAATTTTCCATGCGGTTAACCAGCTGAGTCAAGCTATGGTTAAGCCTACGAAGCTCTTTTGGAAGGTGGGGAAGCATGTCTTGAGATACCTGAGGGGCACATCAGAGTATGGTTTATGGTACCGATAGACATATGGAGTGAAATTTCATGGCTTCATAGATGCATATTGGGCTGGAAGTCTAACGGACAGAAAGAGCACATCAGGGGGGATCTTTAGCATTGGAGCTACAGTTGTTTCTTGGTATAGCAAGAAGCATAGATCTGTGGCACTCAGTTCAATTGAAGCGGAATACATGTGTTATAGCATAATTTTCCACCTTCATATGCTTGATGATTGATACTTTGGCATTGGGCACCCTTTCCCCTCAAACTTGAACATCTTCACAAAAAACAGTGTCTTAAAACCCATACATGACTTTGCCCAGATTTTTCCTCGTATATACACAATTCCATTCATAGATATCCATGTATACCTTTTTAATCATTAAAAAATATATAATATTCCCTATTTTCAAGGCAGGGTTGATGGTTATTCCCGTAATTCAACCACCCCAGCCTATGGCCTAATTGTTTTCAACTACTGAAACTAATTTGGGGGAGTATAAAATACCCTCATGTACATGGCCTAAGGGAGAGAGAAAAATATAGATATTATACTCTGTTGGAGCCCTATTTCAAGTCTGATATTCCTGTGCCTCTTGCACTTCCCAGGTATATTCAAGAAACCTTTTTTTCCTTGAGATGCTCACCATCCTATATGAAATCTAGTGTGCACACATCTTGGAATAATTCTTGTGAGGCAAGGGCTAGACGGATCCAGAGGAAGGTATGCTCGAAGGCCGTGGAAGGATTCAGGTGATCTCTCCACATTTCTATTATTGGATGTGCCATTTATAATAAGAAGAACCATCTTGTTCCCGATATTCACGTGTTTATATCTCTTTATATATGTGTAATGATCATTAACTAAATGTTTAATATTGTTCTTATGATATTATGCATGAGTTACACTGACATCTAGGAACTATATATGATGTACAACTAGAGTCTCATGTTCGTTCTTTCTTGACTCTCAGGTTACGAAGCACGAAGGGTTGCTGGGGGTTTTCACCCCGTGGGACCTACATCAAACGTTAGACTTTTGGGTAAGTTCTGCAACTTGCTATTTCTAGTTTTTAGTATAAAAGATAGGTTAAGTGAGTCCTTCTTGAATGGTATTCCCCTAATTTGTGAAGGTTTCCAACCTAAAAACCTTTAGGGTATTACATCTTGAAAAAAAAATGGCGACTCCACTAGGGATCACATTTTTGTGATTTCCCGTTTGGGTTGTTCTATCTGTCTTGTAGGTTCCCAACAGTTTCTATCACTTTTTCCAGTTCAGTAAATCTTTTTCCAGTCAGACTGAAGAACTGGTCTCCTGATTAGGCTTGACCCTTTTTGTTTTTCTTTATTTACCTTTCCATACGCGGTTTTTCTTCTGCACAGTCGTGTATACACGCTATTTTTTTCAAAGGGACCCGCATATATGCGAGTTTCCCTTGACATAGTCGCGTATGCACGCTTGTTGCTAAACTGCAAAAGCACATATTCCTGGGTAAAATTTGAATTTTTTGGTTTTAAGATTTTCTGGTCTTGTCTTCTTGTGGTGACCTATCCCTGCAGTGTCTTTGAAGTCTATGGACCATGTCTAAAGTGGTTTTATGTCTATTTCTCTCTTATTTATGAGAAGACCCGCTCATTTGGTGAAATCTTCGTTTATTGTGTTGTCAATTCTAGCTTGAGCACCAAGGTCTTTTCTTGAAGATTCTTGGCTGTTCTGAATATTCAAAACAGAGTGCTTCTACTCATTTACTCCTTCCTAACCTTATGAGTTGCCTCACATTTGGTTTTTCACCTTTGGTATGTGTGGTTTTCTTGATTTCCTAGACTGATTCTGTTGCAATTTTCGAAGAGTCTCTTGTTGATTCTTTGGAGTTTTTGTTCATTACAAGTTTATACTATTATGCTGAGTTGGTTTATTGAGTTTATTTTCTTCCTTTTTCTCATATAAGTCCCACTGTAAGAGTGGCATGGTTGGATTTGGGCATTTTGTTGAGGCTTTTTGCTTGAAATTCAAGTTTGTTTAACTCAGTTACTAGATAGTTCCATTGGTATTTTTTGAAATCTCTTTTTCCTATAAACTCAAAAGCCCAAAAAACATTTTGTTTTCCATTTCTTTTGTTTTCATTTTGTTTGACGGTTTCTTTTCATCTTTTGAAGCTTTGTTGAGTGTCTAATCTTCGATCCTTGACTTGATTAGGAAGGGAGTCTTATTTGGTTTTCTTTCTCTCATATCAAGTATGTTTTGGTGTTTTTATACATAGGAGTTTTGATTTGGGAACTGACTCTATTGACTGCTAAAAAGTGATTGAACCTCGGTGTCTTTAGAGACTTCTCTTTGCTTGTTCAAATTTAGCATCTTAGGATTTGCATGTCATTGGTAATTTGCATTAGGTGCACATAAACACTTTAAGTCTTTTTCGTAACTTTTAAGTTGTGTGAAGTGTGAACATCTAAAAAGAAAATAAAATATATTCTCGTAGAACCTGTGTAGAAATCACTCTTCATCGAAAGGAAATTAGTGCATTTGCATATAGTTTGGTTTTCCTTGGTTTCTTTCTGTGTCATATGTTGGGCCGTTAATATGCCATTATTATTATCACTTTTGAACACTTATTCCACCCATTTCTACCATTCTTCATCATGTCATTTATTATAATTTATTATATAAATCCATTTTATGATGATTTATGCTTCTATGAATGAATATTATTTATTCTCCTTTATTTCTCATAAATTGATGATTATGCATGATTTTATCAATGATAGTTTTAATAAATCAGTTGTAACATTATTCACCATTTTTAGCCTCCAAGATAATTTCCAGATTGAAGATTTGATCATTAAAAGTGCCAACTCAGAAATTCGCTGGAATAGGAAGTGACGGTTTTGCGGTTGAGATTCTGAGCAAATGAAGAAGAATCTGGAAAATCCGGAACATGGGTTTTGTCCAGAACGGACCCAATTAACTTTTTCAAAGAATGGTTTGCCCAAATTCGGCTTTTACTGAGAGAAACGCAGGGTTCTTTGAGCACGATTTTCTCAGATTTGTTGTTGCGGCCGTCCTCCAAATCTCAGCTGCAAAGCCAAATTCGTCTTGTTCTTGTTGAAAGCTGGATGGAAATATATCTTCTTCTTTATCAATTGGTTGGAAACAATCCAATTTTGTAATAGAAATCATGTTGTAGTTATCTGCTCTCTGATCTCTCTCTATTTAAATGAAAACAGAGATCAGAGATGGGATGATTTGAGGATGATTTGGGGGGATTTTGGGGATGATTTCAGATGGAAAAATGATGAAGAATAATGGTGGATTATTCATGATAGGATAGGGATTGTTGCATGATGTAATTCTCAAGCATTTGCTGTTGTAATGATTTCACACTTTAATGATTAATACCTGATTCGGGAGTTGTTGTTCATTCTTTTCATTCTGAAGTAGCCCAGCAGCATCCGCTGGCGGCTAAGGGCCCAGCCTCTGGTGGAGTACGCTGCTGCTACTGTATATTATATTCTTTTGTTTTATGCGTGGTTTTCTTATCAGTTTTATTTGGTAATCTGGTATGTTCTATTATTTTACATCACAGCTCTGTCACGTAATCTCATTTTCTGAGACAGAAATATCATATCGATTTTGCAATGCATTGCTGTTTCTTTAAGTGCTGATATAAATGGTTTTTACATGATACCGTTGCTATTCAATTATGGAATGTCTGTGTTGTAACATTTGACCATTGGTATTATTGAATTCATCTTAGAAATTATATTTCCTTGCGATTGTTGAATTTATGAACGTTGTTGCTCCATTCTAAAAGACAGTCGTATTATTTATAACTAAGACTGACAAGTGGATTACCAAGATCAGATTGCTATTGAGGTGTGCCGTGTGTTAAGTTATTATGCATTTGTATTTGACTTTCCATCGTTGTTTCATATTCATTATTAGTTAATGGTGTTCTATTTCTGTGTGTTGTTCGATTCATCTTTAAAGATAGGGGATTGTTATCCGATTTCTGTAGGACATAATTATTGCATTCATTCTTGTAGACTAAAGGGTTGTTTCTTATTAAATTCAGCTGCCATTATAATTTCCTAGTCACTGTTCCATTCCTTATCTGCTGTTCCATTTCCTGTTATTCGCATTATCTTTGCTTTGGTGTGCAGAACAATCTGAAACTGTAGTGGGCATTGGAATTTGCTGTCTAGTCCCCAGATTGATGATCTGTTCCTTGATTACTTTTGGTTACATCAGTTTCCAAAGGGATGGGCTATTGTTGTCGAACCCTTGACTGATACATTGCTTATTTTTCCGAATGAATGATTTAGGCTTCAAGGTATTTTGTTGTTGATTTCCGAATGAATGAATGATTGTCTTGTTCCGGTTTGATTTCAATTGCATCAATATCCAGAGGAATGAGTTATTGCTACTGTATCCTCGATTGATGGTTGTTTCAGTGAATGATTTAGTTTAGAACATTTCAGTTTCTTGCTGTTCCAATTAGATTTTGTTTCCAGCTTTCATTTACTTTTGCATTTTAAGCACTATACTGCAAAACATTACTCTTGAGTAAATAGCTGCCTCAGACTGAGTACACTCTTGAAATAAAAAGTCGTCCCTGGGTTGATAATTAATGTGAAGGTAATTAGGAGTTAAAAAGACCCCTTTTATCGCTCCACATCATATAAACACCATCAGTTTCATTTCCACATGCCCTTGACATAAAATAATAGCCAACTAAAATAAGCGATATAATTAAAAACAACCAGCAATTTTTTGTATCATTGTCATACACCAACTAGCTAGGTTGTGGGGCCTTGGATTAGGTGAGTGGAGAGTTAACTCTCCAAGGACGCTCAAATTTTGAAACATAGAAGTTTATTAATGAGAAAAATACAACACCATTAAGTGGACCAGGAAATCTCTCCTCCAGAGAGTCAAGCGCGATGGAAAGTTTAGGTAGAGAAGAGAGATACCCCCTCTCCTATTTGTTGAATCTTGACCTAAGACCGTTTCGCCTGGCTACCGATACGGATTGGTTTCCATAGTTGCCTATCCTAGAGACCATACAAGTGACTGCGGGGGGGAATACCCGTGGTACGTGAGGCAGACATTGCATCACTTCCATCAGTGCTTTTGTAGGGTGCCCTTGCGAAGCTTGGGTACTTGCACCAGCAAAAGCTGTTGTTAGGAGGTCATCGTAACAGTTTCTGTTACCTTCGCTAGTAGGCCTAGGTTGTAATTACCCCAAACTACTTTCAGGAGGTCCTATCTTTCGGTTTCTTTTATTTTGGTGTCCAGTCCTTATCACCCGGAGTGGAAATACCTGAGAGCTGCTTGTCTAGATGTACCTTAGGGAATTTTTAGAGTGTGCTCTTTGCTCCTAGATTGCTTAGCTTCATATATTTTTTGAGTCTAATAAATCTTTTAAAGTGGCTGACCGATTGCCTCGTCGATGAGGAGGCTTCATGGGTTGTCTCCTACGAGTGTCGAGCCTTCTTCAAGAAGGTGTTTGAGTAATTCGAAGGGTGATTTTCACCAGGTGTTTTCAGATGCAGCAGAGAGAGATCCTCCGTTAGGGCTAGTTGTTTCTATAGCTGGTTCTGGTGTTGGTGTTAGTGCCAAGAGAAGTGCTTCACTCATCTCGAGAATTTTATTTCTGGCAGAAGAAGTAGAAGTAGAGGAAGTCCCTTAGCCTACTGAGTCTCTTCCATCTCCTCTTCCTGCTAGTTATCCGTTTATCATTGAGTACATCGGACCTGAGTCTCAGAGACCATAGAGTCCTTATCCATCATATTCTCACCTTTCGATGGCCACGACTGGGAACACAACTTTGTCTGTGAGTGTTACAAGTATTCAGACTCCTTCTTCAGTTTAAGGAGGACACACTATTGCTATATCTTCAATTGCTTCTAGTACTACTGTGTTTGGCTCTGGTCACACCCAAGCACATACTTCTCAATCTAGTTCTTTTTGTTTCGGAATGCCCACTAGTGGGATTCCTTCTTTTTCCTTCTCTGTTGCTGCAACTACATCTACACCCATATCCTCTATGGCTAGTGGATCAGCTTATTTTCAAGGGTTCCCCTTTGGAAGTGGACACATCCCTAATCTGACCCCTTCCTTAGGATCTTTTCCTTTCACTTCCCAGACTCAAAGTTTCAATCCATGGTCTGGAGGTCAAAGTTCTACTACCTTTATAGGTTGGAACCCAATTTTCATAGCATCGGGAGCAGGGTATTAGTTTCTCACTGGTCATCAAGGGAATGTTCTTTTCCCTTCATCGAGTGCTTATCATGATTTTTCTCCTTTTTCAAATGCATGGCACCCCTATCAGGGGGTTTCTTCTTCATTCACTACCTCAGTGGAGGGAAATGGTCTGGTTTATAGTAACTCCATGTTGGGAGGGGGTCCTTCTCCAAATGCTGGGTCACAAGGATTTACCTATGGCCCAACATTTTCTACAAACTCTACTTGGCAACTTGGTGCCTCATAAAATCCAGGTTATTCTTTTCAGAATGTGGGGAATCCATCATGGAAATCCCAAGCTCCTCCTTGATTACCATTTCTGGAAACATTAAACTTGCTAGATTTGTCGAAATTGACTAACGATCCTATCTGATATAGTCTGGGGTGACCTCTGGTCCCCACCAAACTACCTTCAGACATCCCAAAGTTTGAAGGGAAGAATGGAGAGGATCCAGCGGATCACATCACCACTTTCCATTTATGGTGTTCATCAAACTCCCTGATTGACGATTCGATTAGGTTGAGGTTATTTCAATGCACCTTAAATGGAAATGCAGCTAAGTGGTATATTGAGTTAACTGGGGGCAGTTTCACCACTTTTGGAGATCTGGCTACCATGTTTCTAAATCATTTTCAATTTCCTGTCTGTTACGACGCCAGGACTGAACTCCTGGTTAATTTTAAGCAAACAAGGTAACTCACATTTATGATCATATTCAGGAATGGCAAAGAAGGAAGAGGCTCATTAAAGGCTATATTCCTAATGAATTCCTTTTGGAATGGTTTTTAAAATCCTTGCAGCCAGATATTTCTAAGGACATATCTCTATCAGGGGTATTTTCCGAGGAGCAGGCTATTTTTAGGGCTTAGCAATTCGAATACCATAGAGACATGATTAGGGTGAAGGATAATCCCTTTCTTGTTGAGAGGGAGTGTTGAGATCCAACAAGAAATTGTTTTGGCACCCATGATCCTAGAGAAAATTAAGCACCTACACTAGGGTGGGGTCCACAGGATATTTTTTAGGTGCATGTATATTTTTATCACCCCTTAATTTAGATGGACATTAAACTATAATATATTCTCAATGAGAACTTGAAAATAGTTAACTGAAGTGGAAAATCAGTTAGCTAAGTGAATTTCTAGTTAAGAGGTTTGTTGGTGGGACATGCAAAGAGATTCCAGTTGTAACTGAGTGATTTTAGTTGTAACAGAGTTGGAAGTGCAGTGGTGCATGAGTTGTGAAAGTTGTAAGTAGTTTAAATTAGTTTAGTGAGTTAAAATCAGTTGTGCTAGTTGTTATCACTCAGGTTTTCCTTGAAGTTGTGGAAAAGGAAAGTATACCCAAGGTAACCACAAACCAACCTTCAGATGCAGAATCTAGCCAATCTGCATCCAGAGAGGGCTCTCTCTTTATGATTTTTCTTTGTTCTTAGAAGGTTTTAGGCTAGTTATAAGTGCTAGTTGTAACCGAAGATACACTAGTGAGATCACACTACACTACACCACCATCACCACCACAAGTAGTGATCTCACATGCAACTGAAGATTTACTATTATTAGTTTCATGCATGTCAGATCTAGTGGAGACCCAGTTGAGTTCTAGGTGAAAGGGAAGTAAACTATTAGTTGTGACATTACCGATGCATACATGCAAGCACACACACACATTGGATGTTACCATGAGTATTGCGCAGTCAAGGCAGGCAAGAAGGAATCAATTCATGTATTGCTTTCAATAGGGATTGTGCAGTGGAGGCAGGTTGTCTAGAGACAATAAATTGGCTAAGGGATTTGCCAATTTTTGAATGACAGTGTGAGTCAATTAGCTGATGTATTGAGGGCTCTTGTGAGAATAATTTTGTATGTAATTGTTTCATGATCCATGATATAATATACAATAGAAGATAGTGGGGTTTTTTAGCTAGAAGCTTTCCCCAGGAAATTATCTGTGTTGTGTGTGATTGATCTTTCTTCATGTTCATGTGATTAGAAATTTTGCTTTTAATTCCACAAAGATTTGTAGAAGCGATTCAGTATTTAAATTTATCATATTGTTAGATCGGGTGAATCCAAGATATACATGCATATTGTATAATTTCTACATGAAAACTATGAAAATGTATTTATTAATACGTTTATTTTATGTTATGTGCATATTCCATTGTTAAATCCCTTCAAGAGCATCGTGAGCAACAAAAAAGTGAAACAAAAAAGTTGTACAAGCATCGAAAGAAGTGTTATGATAATCCAAATAAATATTTGGGTTTGATAATTGATGGTATGGACCAGAAGAAAACACTTCTACCACATTTTGTTCGCACACCAAAAAAATTGTCGGAGGAAAATTTTATCTAGTTTCACTTGGTCGTTTGTATGGTCTTCAATGGGAAAATGTCATCAGGATTTTACTTCACAGCTCCAAATATTCATAATGATGGAAATCTGAAAATAACCATAATTCATGATGTGCTTTCTCATTGGGGTGGTAATCTTCCTGAAATTTTATATCTACAATTAGACAACACTTGTCGTGAAAATAAAAACCAGATTGCTTTTGGATATCTAAACATGTTTGTTGATATGAGAATATTTCATAAGGTAAAGGTTGGTTTTGTTCTTGTTGGGCACACTCATGACCATATTGATAAGATGTTCAGTAATTTTTCAATAACATTTAGGAGGAATAATGTTTGGAGCTTGCCATCATTAATTGAATGTATTAAGAAATCATAAATGCTAGAACCTATTTTCATGTGTTAGAAGAAACTGTTGACATGCGAATGTTTATTCTCTAATCGCATGGTGAGGAGAAATGCATTGAACAACTTAATGACATTAACTTCCAACATCAATTTTGTATCAAACAAATTGATGGGAAAACACTTATATGGGGCAAGAAGTATTCAACAACTGCAGAATGGGTGCCATCATCAGGTTTGGAATTTTTGAATTTCATTCCAGATCATCCAATATTTGCATCCAATATATTTTTATTACAATCAGTTGGTGAATTTCATAATGCACGAAGGCAAAAGAGAGATATAGATTATTCTGAATGCCAGGAAGAAATTAAAAAAACCATTAAATATACATATGAGTACTTTGATGTTGCTGATTCAGTTTGGTGGGAATCCTTTTTCAATGATTAGAGTGATGTCCTTTCAAGACCAACAAATGAATATATGATTTTGAAGACTCGATTTATTTGGCCACAAAATATGTCAATTGAACATGAGAAAACAAAAATTCTTGAACAACAACAGTCACATGGTATTATTAGTTCTAAATAAGTGGAGGAAAGAGAAATTTATATTAGTTCCAGAAGATCTCATGCACAACGTGTAGCCATGGAAGACCTTTAAGGAGGGTTACATGATCACAGTCTTAGCACATTAAGATCCACATGGCTATCCATTCTGGGTTGCCAAGGTTATAAATGTGATTACAGAAAATGAGGATGTTATAGGTGTTGAAGTACATTGGTGTGCCACAAACACACACCCATTCAATGGTGTGTACAAGCCAGAGATGGTAGTTGATAAAAAATTTGTTGGAAAGAGAAAAATAAAGGGTACAAATATAAATCGTCGCCGCACATATCTCTTAAAATTGGAGAAAGTTGACATACTTTTTTATGACTTCAATTTAAAAAAGAGAGGATCTCTTCGCTCCAAGAAAATAGATATTCTTAAGAGGTTGTTACCACAAGAAACAATGTTGATATGGCAGCCTATTGAACCTAGTCATAGGTCTACAAGAATTTTGAAACCTTAAGTGGTCGGAATGCATGTTGACTCAAATGGGGCACTAGTTGATGAAAGAGAAGAATATGGAACGTCTTCATCTGCATCGAGTCATTCATCTGAATAAATTGTGTAAGACAATTGATATAAATGATGTTTGTATTGATCAATGAAAATGATATTTTAACTTCCCTATGATCTTACATGAAGTTATGAGTCATTTTTATGTTTTTTGGATTATATGTTTTAATTATGATGAATTCATTTGTCTAAAATATTGACAATGCAACAATAACTTGGAGAAATAATTTATGTTTCATTAGGTTATTTTAGCCATATAATTTGTTCATAATATCATGGTTGAAATATAAATCATTGCCACACATATCTCTTAAAATTGAAGAAATTTGACATACTTGTTTTTTACTTCAATTTAACAAAGAGAGGATCTCTTCGCTCCAGGACAATAGAGATTCTTAAGAGGTTGTTACCACAAGAAACAGTGTTGAGATGGCAGTCTGTTGAACCCAGTCATAGGTCTACAAGAATTTTGAAACCTTAATTGGTCGAAATGCATGTTCACTCAGATGGGGCACTAGTTGATGAAAGAGAAGAATATGGAATATCTTCATTTGTATTGAGTCATTCATCTGAATAAATTGTGTAAGACAATTGATATAAATGATGTTTGCATTGATCAATGAAAATGATATTTTAACTTCCCTATGATCTTACATGAAGTTATGAGTCATTTTATGTTTTTTGGATTATATGTTTTAACTATGATGAATTCATTTGTCTAAAATATTGACAATGCAACAATAACTTGGAGAAATAATTTATGTTTCACTAGGTTATTTTAGTCATATACTTTTTTCATAATATCATGGTTGAAATATTTTGAAAAGTTAATATTTTTAAATTCTGTGGGTGAAAATTTGTGAAATATTCTTTATCTTTAACATTATGGTTGAAAACAATTAGAATTTTAGGTATTGTTAGTGTCATGATATTATATGTTAAATGACATGTATAAAAATTATTAGAATGTTAAAGTGTTTAAAATCTCATTATTTTATATATAACTTCATTGCTAAAAATAGGTTGAAATTGTACCCGGAAAATAAAAATGGTATTCTAGCACCAACCATTGTGTGTTTTTTCCATTTATTTGACACATGAAAATTGGTTTTACTGCCATATTTTCCAAATGTTGCAAATTAACACTCATAAAAATTAAACCTCGTTCTGGAATACACACTTTTCGTTTTTAGGTTATTTTTCATGTTTTTTGGGGTTTTTTTGCTAGAGTTCCCATTTTCAGTTTATAGTTCCTATTTCAAAGTTTACGTTGTTGGTTACTTGATCCAGGTGGCTCCAGAGACACACATAGGAAAAAGAGGGCTGATGAAAGCTAAAAAAAATTAAAGTGTTTAGATTTCTCTCTAAGCAAGTTCAAGTTGAATATCTTGATGTGCTAATCGCAACGGTGTGAATGGTTTGTCAAACCGAACTCATACGTGAAAGTTAGAAGCAGTAAAAGTTCTGGGTTGACTTGATGAGGTGGCAGGCTTAAGGAAGACACAAATTCGCATTTTTCTGGCCACCAGATTCTGTGAAAATTTGTGGCCTCCTTAAATCATCTCCTATGGCCAAAATAACCGAATGTTAAAAAAGTGTGTTTGTTTATTTTAAAAATAAATAAATAAAATCTTATTTGGGCCGGTGGTGGGAATCAAACCCACCCAGTGGACCCACTGGCGGATCCACCAGCGCCAGCATAAACAGTGCCAACAATAACTCCACGACCATCGAATGAAAACCACTCCTCTTGCCATATATATATAACATGACGTGTGAGGAGTTGGGGTAGGCTGCCCAATGTGGGTCCGCCCCCCCCCCCCTTGCCCCCAACATTAACCAAATTTACCAACGCGCCCAATGGGCCACTTTGTTAACTCCGCCACGAATTTTATTATAAACGAACATTTCCTCAGTGTGCCCATGCTAGAGGCAGCCATGTGTGGGCACACAGTTCCACACAGAGACAAAGGTAGAATTGTGGCATGATTTTCGAGACATAATCTTTTTTGATGCCAAGGGAATATTTTGAGGTAAATTTTTTGTGTCGAAATGTATTAAACTTTATATGAATTTTAACCAGAATTTCACAGTGAGCGCGATGGTGCACCCAAATTTTCCTTTCAAGCAGCAGTTTTGCAGATTCTCTATGGAGGAGAATCTTCAGGAATCTTGAGGGAATATTTCAGATTCCTTGGAGGCCGAAATTCGCTAGTGACAGAATGAGGTCAACCTTATACTCATTCTTCTCAAAATTTTGCAAGGATCTCAAAGGTGAGATAAAATTCTTGTTTTGAGTTGAAAATTTCCAGATTCCCTGTGGAGAAACATCTTTAAGGAATCTATGGGGAATATAAAAGATTCCTTAAGGCCTAGATTTCGATAGTGTCAGAATTTAACAAATTGAACATCGATCCTACACCTCTTGGTGACACGAGTTCAGTGGTGTAGTCAAATTTTCCATCCAATCCTTATGTTTTCGTCCACTTTTCAAAGCGGAGTTGCAGGTGTTAGCATTTAGTGAGTGAGCAGTGGATTTCTTGCTTTTCGATGCCATGATTGCGATGGTGATTTCAGATCTAGCATCGGAGCAGCCTACTTCACTGTGAGGTATATGAAGTTTTTTTTTCATGTACTTATTTGTCTCTTGCTATGAGATGCATTGTGAAGTATAGATCCCTGTTTGATGTTTGATGTAGGATCTTGTTTCTGTTCTTGATGTGAGATGTAATTTCTATCATGGATTGTCATTTATGTTTGAGATCCCTTTGTTTCCATGTTGGAGGGATACTCATTGTCACATGTATGTTTGATTTAGATCCCTTTTTTCCCAAGTTGGAGGGATTCTCAACATAATTGTATGTGTATTTGTCATGCTAATAGGAGGTCAGTTTATGAGTGAGATTTCCTTGCAGCAGAATGTCTCATAGATATATTTTTCCACTCATTTTGATGGCTTATTTACTCGTATGACAAGTAGAAGCGTCCATGTACATCTTCACTACTTACAACAATGACTGAAGTGGCCAACACCATCGAGACACCAAGGCCCAGAGACGTAGTCCACACTAGACGAACTCCATTATTAAACCTCTTGTAATTTGTTGTATGATTGTTGACATGTGTTCCTCTTGATTATATCTGCATGTGTTCATTAATTCTTTTGATAGAATGTAATTCTAACACATCAGCCAAAGCAAAAGGTCTTGATTTAAAGGGTAGCGAAATTTACCCGAATCAAGTGGTATCAGAGTGGTCTTCTTGCTGATGTGGACTTCAAGCATGAGCCATTGAACATGCAACAATGGAGGATGTAAAAGACATGTACAAGACCATGATTAGGGTTTCTGATAAAGTAGACATGTTGTATGAAGCTTATGAGAAACAAGCAGCAGATAACGTTGAGTTGAAAATGACTCTACAAGAGGAGAAAGAGGACAAACACCGATTGCAACTTCAATTGCAATCCAAAAAAGAGGATATTGGAATAATTGAAGCACAATGATGAAATTCGTCAAGAATATCATGATGCATTAAAAACATTCCTATAGGAAGAGAAGGAGGAGAAGCAGTGATTTCAGCTTCAGTTTCAATCCATGACAGAGGCATTGGAAGAATTGAAGTGCATCGACGGAAGTCTTCAAACAAATCATGATGCATTAAATAATATTCTACAAGAAGAGAAGGAAGAGAAGCAGTGATTGCAGCTTCAGCTACAAGCTGCAATAGATGCCTTGGAGGAAGTGAAGCGTAACAAAGGCTTAGATCATCCCTCTTCACATGTTTCCAAATCGACATTTGAGGTAAAAAATTTTGATCATTCTTCAGTTACATCCTCACATGCTATTATTTATGTTGGAAATGTGGAGATCCCCATTATAGGAACTAGCATGAGACTCCTTACCAGGATGGGGTACAAAGGAGGAGGACTTGGCATTCATTGCCAACGCATAACTCAACCATTGGAGGTTGTGGAGATACCTCGCTACGCTGGTTTGGGATACACTGAAGGAGAATGTTCAAAGGTGTCAGAAGCATCCATGACATTGTGGAAACCATCGAGGAGAGAGAAATATGGTAGCACTTCACCATCGTCTTATGGCAGTGCGTATTACAAAGAGAAAGCTGAGGCAAGCTCTCATCACCATAATGACATCAGAGGCAAACATATATTTTCGAACTCGTCATGAGGGAAGAATGATGGGAACATTTCACCATCATCCCATGGAACCGCATGTCACAATAGAAGATCTGAGACAAGCTCTCATCACCAGAATCGCACCAAACAACGCTAGAAAAGGTATAATGAGTCTCAATATTCACAAGCTCATTTTGATTATAAGCATGTTGCTAATCATGAACGTAAATCATTGCATAAGAAAACTTGTCATTTTTGTGGTTTACATAATAATGTCATTGTTGAGTGTTGGAAGATAATGGCAGCACAAAGGAGGATGAGGCGTGGAAAGCCTTCCCCACAGTAGAAAAATAATTTGGTTAAGAAGATATGGAGGAAAAATAACTTTTGCTGCCATTTTAACCAAATTTTCCATCAAAGAGCCATGTGTTTGAGGCTCCATCCAGAGCAGCACCTTAAGGACGAAGCGTTGGTGCGTGAACCAGTTGAAACAAATGTTCGACAAGCAAATGTGCCACATGGAGATGATCCATTCACTTTGATAAGTGAGAGATGGTTCTTCTAGATGTGGTAGTGTGTCATGGTCATGTTTGTAAATCATATGTTTCATTTTTAACTGTAAAAGTGATGATGTGTTTTCCATCACTTGTTAAGAAACCATGATATTTTGGCCTTGTTTTGTAAATCATGTGACACATTTCTTTCATGTAAAAGTGATGATGTGTTTGCCATCAGTTCGAAATGCGACAATGATGCTTTTGGTTTTGTAATGATAGCTGGGGTGTGATTTCCATTCGATGTAAACTTGACCACAGAGCATGAGTTATAAACTTGTGGCAAGTATGGAAATTTTTGGGTCATAGTTGGTCAATTTTAGCATGTAATTTGCAGGATATTGTATTACAGGTTTGCAGGGGATGCAGGTTTTGGCTCATCGCCTAAGGCTGTGAAGAAAAATGAAATTTGACCAAATGAAAACTAGCATTTTCACCGTCCTAGAAATTAAACTTTAATAGTCCTGATTGCCAATCTATACGAGGAATATAGTTCGGAAAATGAGGAATATGAGCTCGATTCATGGGAGAATACCTTCAAGAATTTAACCCATTTTGACAATAGTGAGTCACCAAGAATTTCTTTAGACTACTAGGTCTTGAACAATGGAGTCACCATGAAATGTTGATTTTCTGGATCTTTCAGTCAATGGAGTCCCCAAGTGAATGGTTCAGCCTTCATATGTGTCCAACTATTGTTCACTATCAAAAATTAGATCTGATCTTTGTCATTCTTTCCCAGGGAAGATTTGTCCTTTCATTCCCCATCAATGGAGCGAGTATGTTATCACTCCACCAGACTCCCAAGGCTAAGGAATTAATCCCAACAGAGGTAACCACAAACCAAGCTTTTGACTTGATAGCTAGCCCTATCAAGATGGAGAGGGCTCTCTCCAAAAGGGTGATAGCTAGGAGGGTTGGAGATATTAGGGTTTTAGGCTCGATAATGAGTGCAAGGGGTTGTTTTGATTGATTTGGTTGGGTAGATTAGTAGATAATGAAAATAGGTGAAGGAAAACTAGGTTAGGGCTAAAGAATGAGGGTTGCAGAGATGAATGGGGCAAGGTAGGTATAATGTCAATCACTTAAGGGAAATGATTATGGAATGGTTTTGAAACTGTAAGAAGGTCAAGGGAAGCATAAGAGATGTATTTCTCTCAGATAGAAGATATGAAACAAAGTATGATCAGTTACCCAAAACAGAGCATGGCTAGCATGTGTTATGAATTTCACACTTATGAAAGATCATAATATAGAAAAATGGAAGTGAATATGAACAATACATTCACACATATGTCACTGAAGAAGAAACTATGAAATACATTCAATACCACATGTATCCCATAAATATAACTGTAACTCCTCTTGTAATAATGTCCAAAACTAAGTACAAAGTATCCTTGATCAACTAAACAAAATGAACTGATTCCAATTTCCAACCACTATTACATTGAATTTGTGCAATTTATAAACCAATTTACAAAATCTGAGGCAAATCTCAGATCCAGAATTATTTCAAACATAAAAAAATAATTCCTAACCTCTAGGCACCTAAAAATGTTTAAAAATAAATGAAATTCTTGCCTAAGTCTTCGAATTCATGATTTGGAGGAATTTGGAGAGAAATCCCTTGTGGATCTACACCTTGAAATCTAGAAAAATATCAATAAATTCTTTGAATATGCTGACTGTTAGAGATGAATTGACCCCTTTTTCTTTCCTGTGCTACGCTGGATGAAATGAATGCTATGATGGTGGATGAACTGCTGTATGAATTCTCTTTCTCTATTTTGCAGTTACAAATGGGTCAATTTTACGCAAACGCCTTGCCCGACTTGACCTTTTTGTCTAATTTGCTACCCAAATATTTTTCTGTGTTAAAAACCTTTTTTTTCACAAAACATCGTGAATAAACTAATATTACCGGACCCGAAATCCTTTAGCTTTCAATTATGAGTTTTATCACATCCACAGAACTATCAGATGTTTTAGAAGTTATAGTATGAAGAATGGAAACTGCGATGAGATGCAAAGTACGAAGGTGATGTGGCAGGTAAGGTGGGGCCCAACTGCGTCACAATTGAAAATCAAAAGGTTTAGTTTATAAGTGGTGGATGTTAAATGATAAAAGACGCGAAGTGTGATGTGCGGGGAGAAGTGGGACCAACCGCATCGCAAGTTAAAATACATACATTGCGGGTGCTTCCGGTAAGTTATAAAATTTGTGAAATGTGATGGAAATCACAAATCGACAATCACATATTTTAAACATTAATTGCAAAAAAAAATGTTATTTCTTGTGGTATGTGATGGATAGTGGGGAAAGGTGATGTGTCAGGGATATTTCGCGCCACTTAATCGCAATTGGGGAAATGTGAAGCAGAGCAAGGGAAAAACAGTGAAAAGGTAAATTTTAGCATTTTTCAAAGGAAAATGAAATGGAAAGAAAGTGCAGCGAGGATTGGGTCCCACATCATATCGCATCAGCGATTTTATAAGTTTGGCATTTGATTGTTATAACAAAATGTTGCGACGGCAATATGCAATGAGGCACAAGGGGTCCCACCAAAAGTTTAAATGGTTCTTGTTATATATATATATATATATATATATATATATATATATAAATAACTATAAGCAATATATTACAGGGCTATCGTTGGGTATGCAGAGCTTATAACCCTTAAAAATTTTGAACTTTAATATAAGTGGGTTTTTTGGTTTGATGGGATTTCAAAAGCACTATACTATACTATATATATATATATATATATATATATATATGTGTTTGTGTGTGTATGTATGTATATATATATATATATATATATTTTTAAATATAGTTTAGGCTATCTAGTAATGAAGTTTGGATTTGAGTAATAACTTGGATAATTTAGCAAATGAGATGAAATGTTTGGATATTGGGGGAAAAGGTGAAAATAGTAAAAAATGAAGTGATGTTAATGATAATGACGGAGATGAGGTGAAAACATAGAAAAATAAGGTGGGGTGGTGGGGATGCAAATAAAAATGATAACAAGCAGATCCAGTGTATCAAAACAGCTCAACAGTATCAAATTGCCTACACAGCAGACTGCCACAACACTAAATAATGACTTTATAATGAATTTAGACATCTGTTGAAGGTCATTACACAGTATCCATGCCTGATATGCACAAGTCAAACTTCAGTTACTTTTCAATAAACGAATCGGTTTCTCTTTTGATAACAGCGATCAGATGCAAAATCGTTTAAATACAACAACATATTCAGTATTAGGGGTTGGACACATGTTTTGTAACCACTTTCATTGCAAGCACTTGTAATTTTTCAAGTTGGAGCATCAATAAAGAGATCATTATGCAAGATTTATGAGTTGGGTTATCCTGCTGATGTTTTTCCTCATTCATGTTTAATGTTTTCCCACTGTAGTCTTCTCATGTGCACCATTTAAAATTCTAATTGTAAAGCAGGAAAGTTAGATTAATATTTACTATTCAGAGTACCTTAATTCTGACTGTCTTTACAATTTTAATGTTTTCTTCTAATTTATGGTTTAAGAATTCTTAGTTTCTCTTAAGCCATTATTGAAAACATTTTATCCATTTCATAATTCCACTCAGTCATAAACACCATTTTTCACAGCTAGCCTGCCTTGCATTTTCTCTGGAATGTGATGCATAAACCCACCCTATTTCAACTCCATAGCCCAATGGAAACTGTTTAAAGGAACCCCTTAAATCCAACCACGAAAAATCAAACAGAAAACAACTCTTACAATTAATTTAACTAGCCTAATATCTAGAAGCTTGAAACAAATCTAAATCTTATATAGAGAGATCCCTCTCCGAGTCTAGGAGGGCTAGATCCTAGGCATCAAGCGGTTTTGATGTTGCTATTTATAATTTAGTCTTTCCAATCTTATAAATTATAGAGTGATAACACAAAAAACAAAGAACACGAAATAGAGTGGATGGTACACATAGCATGGTGTGAGTCCAATTGCAACCGAGCAGAAGATTATAGTTCAGTTTGGCGTCAATGAATTCAACCTCAAAATTGACCATTTTTCCTTCCAACATGATAGGTAAGCTGGTAAGGATACCAAGACGACGAGATTCCCTTCCGTCGAAGGCCTCCTAAGCGTTTGGAGATTGGTTAAGGGCTAGAGAGCCGATGGGTTTACAACATGCAACATACATGATGCAAGTAGATGCACCTTCATCTATGACTACTCGATGGATGTTATTACCATTAATCCCAACTTGGATAACCAAAGCAAGTTAGTGAGGGAGAAGTGGGATGAAATTTTCTAGATCAAAAGTGATAAGGCTCGAATCAGCAGGGTCAACTCCTTTGATATCAGATAACAAAGCCTTTCGTTGAGATGGACAGCTCTGAAGCACCTTGATCTGAAAATGAATGCTAGTTATTGTTGTGCTCATTTCATATATAAAATTTTCTTTTCTTAGTTTTACTTATCCTTCAAGAGTTTGTTTATGAGCATGTGATTGGAAAATAGTGTACTTAGTCAAATTATGAGTTTGTCATAAGCTTAAAAAAGCATAATTTTAAATGACAGAACAGAAGCAATATTAAACACAAAAAACACACATAACAAAGCTTAACATAGAGAATTTTGATAAAGGAGTTCACCCCTCCTCGGCTACATCTCCTTGGTCCAGCTTCATAGTGTGACCTTTTTATTAGCTTCATGTGTGCTCAAATTTCTGTTACAAGCTTCAGAACCTCCTGGAACCTATTCTAATGAGTTTAAAACATCATAATCTCCCAAAAATGACTATTTTTTTGTTGAATTTGGACTCTGGATGTTCTAGAAATGACCCCAACACCTAGTGGCCCTAGCCTTCAAAAATCTTCAAATGCACAAAAGCACATGTAGATGACCTTTTCTACCTTTGAAACCTACTCCATTGAGTTCCTAATATACCAATTAGCTAGGAATGACTTTTACTAAGCTCAATTTGGTCGAAAATTGAGTGATTTATGACAAAAACCAACTTTGACCCAATTTCTCCTCCAAAACTGGAGAGACTGCTAGTTAATTGTCTAAAATTGGAAATCCCACCAAGTTTGGCACTACCTCCAAAAATTATGCCAGTTTAAGCGCCAAATTAATTAGTGCTAATCCTAGATTGGCGAGCAGATAAGATAGGTTTAACATTAAATGTGCTTTACGCGCTAATGACATCTTAACGTCATTAAGCCACAATTTAACATTAATTAAACACGATTAATTTCCCATAGGTTTTGTTTGGATTGGCTCTCGTTCGCACACTTCTGGTCACATGGGGAGGGGACCCCCAACTGGTTGGAAATGTAAATTCAAATGAATGTAGAAGACTATAGGGGTAAGAACTACACGGTAAGCGAGACAGTAAGGTGCTCGGTTTACAGGCAAGAGGTCAGGGGTTCGAACCCCGACTCCGCCATATAATTTTGCGCCAATTCATAAAGAAGTCCACCGCTAACTTTGTCAAAACTTTCCATTATGGATCCTTCATCACACTAGTTAGCATGCCCTATAGACTTGGTAGAGTCCGTCGAATTACGTGGTGCCCTCTGGTTGGGTTTCACTCCAACCCTAAAAAAATTCCAAGCTAGGAAGAATTGAAGGTCATTGGACAATTTTTCTCTTCACTTAACCCATTTGGAAAATCTAAAGACGAAACTTGTCATAGTGTCACTGACTACAATTTGGAGAATATTCCTGCAATGATGACTGTACCTGCCACATCAGCACTATACCTGTTTTGCACCTTTCTTTCCTATTTTGGAAAATGAACAATAGATGATAAATCAGTCATACGAACTCGGATTTTTATGAAACGAGTCGCGTCGGAATCCTGGCGACGAAATTTATCTAGTCGTTCAGGTTTGAAGCAATTTCAAGCACTTTCAATGTTTAGCTAAAACTTGAGCCTTAGATCATTCCTTCCCACTAGAAGCCTTTTGGACCCCCAAAATATATTATCAATTGTTCAGCGAGTGAGGGTACAACTCCCTCACTTTTCCATTCTCCAACCATTTTTCCTTTGAAGGATTTTGGCCTTTGAGTCCAACTCTAAAGTATTCAACATTCCCTCTTCTTGAAGTTTTGATTCTTCTATCAAGTATGAGATCTTGCTGAATTTAATCGAGATATTCTGGCAAGAAATCATTTATTGATGGTAGCTAAACATTCTCTCCTTGATCATCAATCAAAGGAGGCTCAAAAAATCTCAAATTCTCAACATTAACGACATAATAAATTTGCATATAAGGAGGAAAATCTAGTTTGAATGGATTTGTACCAATCTTTTCCAGAATTTTAAATGGACCATAACGGATTGGTTTGAGATTTTTACCTTCCCCTTGCAATTTTTCTTTGCTTATGTACAACCAAAATTCATCACCAATTTTGAATTTTTGATCAACCCGATGTTTGTCATGCATTGCCTTGTAGCTGCTTTGACTATTCTCAAGTTGCTCTCAGCACTATGTGGTGTACCAACTGAATTATCTCAATGAAATTTCTTGATTTATCTATGTCACTATTTCCATTTATAGCAACATCATTCTCAAAGATAAATTCCAATGGCAATCTTGAAAATTAACCAAAACATGCCTCAAATGGTGATGTATTTGTGGAATAATGTTTTGCTCGATTGTATGCATGCAGTATGTAGTGTAATTGTTTGTCCCACAACTTGGGATGCTTGCTGGAATAGCCTCTTAGAAGATAAATAACAGTTCTATTTACCACCTCTATTTGACCATATGTTTTCAGATGAAATTTTGTACTCTTCTTCAACTTTGTATCCATCATGTCCCATAATTTTGACCAAAAATTCCCAACAAATCGAGAATATCGATCACTTACAATAGAAGTAGGAAGACCAAAATGGATCCATACATTTTGAAAGAAATGATTAGCGGTTTGTTCAGCTATAATAGTTTTCTTACATGCCATCAAAATACACATTTTTCTAAACCTATCTACCACAACATACATATAATTGTGACCTTTCCTTGATATACGAAGGCCTCCTACAAAATCCATGGAGATGCTCTCCCAAGGATGAGAAGGAACTGGAAGTGGTGTGTACAAACCAAGCTTCCTATTGCTAGGCTTACTTGTTTCACATAAATAACATCCTATAATAAAATGAGAAACACTTTCATTCATGTATGGCCAATAACAATGCCTTTGGATATGCATTGTTGTCTTTCCTACACCGAAATGTCCTGCAATCAATGATGTGTGTGCCTCCCTTATGAAAATGTTTATTTCTCCCTCAGGTATAAATAAATTTCCCAAGTGATACAAAAAACTATTATGCACATGATAATCTAACTCTTCACTTTGGTTTCCCTTACTCATGTTCTCATACACATCTTGAAAATCACTATCATTCGCATATTTTTCAATGTAACTTTCATGCATAATAGAATTGTGCTTGAGAATAATAACTGAATTTACAATAGGCCTAGAGATCATATCAGCTACCTTATTGTAGATTCCTTTCTTGTACCTGATAACCAAGTGAAATTTCTGTATAAAACCTATCCACCTGAAATGTCTTGATTGATGCAATTTGGACTATGATTGTAAATGTTGCCATGGCTGATGGTTAGTATGGATAATGATCTCTTTTCCCATCAAGTAATGCTTCCATTTCTTTACACTTTGTACCAATGCATATAAATCTTTATCACATTTAGGATATTTATTTATAGCTCCATTAAAATTTTCAGAATGAAATGAGATAGGCTTACCATGCTGCATCAGCACTACTCCCATAGCATAATCACTTGCATCCATTTGGATCTCAAATGGTTGTCTTAGATATGGAATTTCTAGTATCGGTGTTGAACTTATCTTTTTCTTTAAAGCATAAAATTATTTCTGTTGAAAATATCTCCAATGGAAGACTTTATTTATGCTTTTCAATGCATGTAATGGTGCTGCAATGGAACAAAAACTAGCAATAAATTTCCTCCAATAATGTGTTGCCCCTAAAAACCTTCTTACCTCGGTAACTGTATTGGGCTTGGGAAAATTCAAAATGACTTCTACTTTGGAAGGATCAATATTCAATTCATGATCTAAAAGGACTATATTAGTTTGTTTTACTAAGTGTCTTTTTAGTTACAAAACATGTACATATTTGTCTCCATTTGTTTTCTTAAGTATTGAGGAATTTAACCATGGAACATAGATGAATTTGTGAATTTTAAGCATGAAAATAAGCCTAAATAACACTGAAAAGAATTGTATAACAGAGAAATAAAACCACACATAAGATTTTCATAGTAGGCATGATGAAGCAGTTCACCCCTCCTGGGCTACATCTACTGGTCCAGCTCCCAATGGCATGCCCATCTTTCATTATGCCCAAAATTTTGCAAATACATGTGTTTACAAGCCTCTAATGCTCCAGAATGTTCAAATTAGTCTAGGTAGACTCTTGTTTCATCCAAATTGGTCAAAAATTGACCCTGCTAGGCTTTTTCCCAATATCTCCTACAAAACCTCCACTAAAAATGGAGGATTGCAGTTAACTACAGTTAAAGATAGCACAAATCCGCATTTTTGGTGGAGTTCTTAATTATCTGCCAGTCCAACTAACCGTAACATAAATTTTAGGGTAGGGGGTGGCCACATGCCGACCCCCAAACCTGCAGATTAATAACGTCCGCATTTAAATGTTGGAGGAACTTGGAGTGGTGGCGGAGTTCCGCTAACCGTCAGCATTAGTCACAGAAACCACTCCATGTGTTAAGTCCCAAAGTCACCATTTTAATACCACTGAGCAAACCATTTCATGACTGTTTGATCATGGAAACAATTGTTACGGTAAGGTTTGTGACATGTGACCATTTCAAATGGGGCCGCCGGTGGGTTGGGACCACTGGCGGCCCCCTCTCCCCCCCCAACCCATATGCCATGTAGTTAAAATATAAATATGTTTGGCGCCCCTAAGGGGTAAGAAACAATGCATAGAGGAGATTATGAAGAAATTTATGGGTGCACCGAAGGTCACGGGGTCAAACCCCTCAGACCTAAAAAATTTTTAATCAAGCAAATAGGGGACATGTGGTAGCCTCAGGGTTGGCCACATGTCACCCAACCATTGGTCTACAATAAAAACATACAACCACATCGATGAATCATATTGCGCCACTTGGAAAAATATCATTGCCTTGGAAAATGGAATATGCTTAGGAATATTCCCCTTTTTGCTAACTGTATACTTGCATGTTGACTGGGCATCCCAGCCAAACCTGTCGCAATTTTAGCTGTTTGGGAAATCGATCAGAATGCAATATCTCCCTCATACGACATCAATTTTTCGAACCGTTTGCAGTGCCGAATCAAAACAAAAAGATCTACCCGGTAGCTCAGGTTCAGTACAGTTTCAAGAATTTTCAATTATGAGCAAAATTCATGAACTCCTGATCACACCTCCCCATTGGGAAGCTTTTGGACCCCAGAAGACTTTGATTACTTGTTCAGTAGATGAGGGTATAGATCCCTCACCTTTCCAACTTCCATCCACTTTTCCTTGCTTGGCTTACTGCCTTTGAGCCCAACTCTAAGGTAGTCAACACTTCCCCTCTTAGATGCTCTTGTCCTATCAAGAATTGTATCTTCCTTGAGCTCATCTAGAAATTCTGGTGAGAAAACTTCAATAGAAGGCAGCTGAACATCACTTGCTTGATCATCGATCAAAGGTGGCTCATATAAATGTAAGTTTTCAACATTAACAACTGAATACATTTGCATATATGAAGGAAAGTCAAGTTGAAATGCATTGTTACCAACTTGCTTTATTATCTTGAATGGACCATAGTGAATGGGTTTGAGCTTTTTACCTTCTCCTTGCATCCTTTCTTTGCTTATGTGCAACCATACCTCATCTCCTTCTTGAAACTTGTGATAAAATCTATGTTTGTCATGCCTCTCCTTGTATATGCTTTGACTTTTCTCAAGATGTTCTTGAACTTGTTGATGTATAACCTGAATTTTCTCAATGAACTTTCAAGTCTTTTCAATATCACTATGACCATCAATTTCAACATCCTTCTCAAATATGAAGTCTAATGGCGATTTTGGAAAATACCCAAAGCATGCTTCAAAAGGTGATGTATTTGTAGAAGAGTGATTTGCCTGGTTGTAAGCATGTTAAATGTAATGCAGTTGTTCATCCCACAACTTGGGATGTTTGCTTCAATATCCTCTCAATAGATGCAAAATTGTTTTGTTCACCACCTCTGTTTGGCCATCAGTTTGTGGATGAAAAGCAGTACTATTTTTCAACTTTGTGTCCACCATCTTCCAAAGATTGGATCAAAAATTCCCAATGAAACTGGAATCCCTGTCACTAAAAATAGAAGTTGGCAATTCATAATGAACCCATACATTTTGAAAATAAATTTCAACAGTTTGTTTGGTATTAATGGTTTTCTTGCATCGAATAAGTATACACATTTTAATGAATCTATCAACAACTACATAAAGATAATCATGATGTTTTCTTTAGATAGGTAGACATCCAAAAAAGTCCATGGAGACACTCTCCCATGGTCTTGATGGTACCGGTAGTGGCATGTACAACCCAAGCTTCCTATTGCTAGGCTTTCTTGTTGCACACATAGAACAACCTCGGCTATCATTCAAGGCCAATAACATTACATATGCAAATGTGCCACTGTTTTTCTTACCCCAAAGTGTCCAACAATAAGAGACAAATGAGCCTCTCTCATGACACTTAGCGTCTCTCCTTGTGGTATACACAACTTGCCCAAATGAAACAACAAATTGTTATGCATGTGATAATCATTTTCCTCAACTTGATTCCCTTCACTCAAACTAGCATACACATCCTGAAAATCAATATCATGTGCATATTGTTCTATGTAACTCTCATGTAAAATAAAATAATTTTTAAGTAAAGTAGAAGAACTTATAATCAGCCTTGAAATCATATCAACAACTTTATTGAAAATACCTTTCTTGTACCTTATAACCAAGTGAAACTGTTGAAGGAAACCCATCCACCTGAAATGTCGTGATTACTGAAATTTTGTTTGCGACTACAAGTATTGTATTGGTTGGTGATCGGTATGTATAATCATCTCTTTACCCATCGAGTAGTGTTTCCACTTCTTGACGTTTTATACCAACTCATACAACTCTTTGTCATATGTAGGATAATTAGCTACAACACCATTGAATGTTTCAGATGTTGAATCTTTAATTAAACTGAAAGGGGGGGGTGAATAGGTTTAATACATACATATGATTTTCAAAATTTTCACCAAATTTATTTATAGCTTAATTTGTGAACAGTATTAAAATGTTGCAGCCAATAGTAAATTAATGTGACACCACACTTATGTTGAGAGCAGCAAACAATTAAGCAGATTGAAAGAATCACATCAACACATAAGAAAAACACACAGAGACAGCAGATGTAAGTGGAAACCCATAAAGGGAGAAAACCACATCTTATTCTTGTTGTGATGCAAAGGCAGATCATTCCTCTCACACCCTTGTTTTTAGGGCACCAGCCTCTGGAGGCTCCATCCTCAGTCACATAAGCTAAAACTTGCAAGGAAGCACCAAATCCCTTCAATTTTCTGCAGGCACCAACCTACAGGAGGTTCCAACCTTAGTCAGCTACAACTGACGGCTATCAAGCTGCAACTTGATAGGGAAGCTCCAACTTCCTCAATTTATCAAACTGAATGTTTGTTGATTTACCTCAGATATCAGCTCTGTTCTGTAGCTTCTCTTTTTTCTCTTCTTTTCTTCATCTTCTTTGCCTCACTCTTCTGTACTTTTCCTTCTCTATATTTTCTCTCTCTCTCTCCTTATGCATATCCAGTTAATATTATTTATAGAGTTCTTCACATGACTTTTTGTATTTCACAAATAATTTGGAGTGAACAGTCATGACTCTTTGGCTTATGTCTTCTCATTCCTTTTATCTGCTCATTCAATAAATATAACTGTAGGTGCTTATTTTAATATTACAGTGGGATATTTTCTCTCTTTCGGATACTTGCCAATGCATCACAAACAATAAAAAATTGATTAAAACATTTACATTCAAATTATAATGAGAATTCCAGCTCAACTCATTTAGTCTTTTGGCTTGTTGCGCGTTTGTCTTTTATTTGACTGTGTCTGTCTTTTCTATGACTGTGTTTTATCTCTTTTCATCTCTGTTTGCTCTTCTATCCTCTGCTGTGATGTAACTGCTGCATACACGCAACTAAGCTTTTTATGCCAGCTGACTGTAAATCTGGACAAATTCCAACGCTCTGTACATAGTACGTGTCTTGTTGATGTGGCGAGTTCCGCAAGCGAAACATACATTCATCACAATTGTTTTATATTAATAATCGCCCTCCCATTAAGTTGAGGCATATATATAACCCACGGACCACGCGGCACATTGCAACAGCGTTATAATCCAACTTCAGCTCTTGGCATAAGTTTAACATACAAACTGCCGTTTTAGGTATGACTTAAATCAATTCTTGGCGTATATAATAAAACCTATTTAAACATATAAAAACTCATTTTGGGCCCACCTTACACGTTTTTCAATGCGACATGCTTCTCCTCCAACGGCTTTCGATTCTGATTGATCGCAATCGAAAACTTCTATTTGCATGTTCCGCTGCTTTGTTTAACTCCGATGCGATTGACCTGATGTGATGTGATTAATCACAATCGCAAATTCTATGTTTATATATGTTTCTGACACATATCAATTACGGTTCATAAACCTGTCGGGTCCGGACTTATAATCGCAATCACAAACTTTTTGTTGCATGTTTCGATGTCCTGCTTAAATCCGATGCGATTGGTTACTGTTCAATAAGATTTGCCAATGCGATTAGAACTGGAACTCAAGATATATATGAGTTGTGGTTTATATACCCATAGGGTTCGGACTTCCAATCACAATCGCAACTCTTATATTCTCCAATGCGATCATCACTGTTCACCGAAACTCACGGTATGCATGAGCTGTAGTTTATATACCCATCGGATCCGGACTTCCAATCGCAATCACAACCCTTATATTCTCCGATGCGATCATCACTGTTCACCGGAACTCATGGTATGTATGAGTTGTAGTTTATATACCCATCGGATCCAGACTTCCAATCGCAATCGCAACCCTTATATTCTCCGATGCGATCATCACTGCTCACCGGAACTCATGTTATGTATGAGTTGTAGTTTATATACCCATCGGATCCAGACTTCCAATCACAATCGCAACTCGTATTTTAACCTGTTCCGCTGCCCTTATAATCTATGATGCGATTGGGAAGGGTCCAACCTTATATTACTACATTTCTTTGGATCTGTTTTACTTATGAAACATATATATATATATATATATGTATATATATATATATATATATATATATATATATATGTTTTGGTCCTTTGAATATAAAGCGCAATACTTTGCCGCTGGAGTATATGATTCCCGGAATGAAATTTATATTAACTATGCATTACATTGCCGCTTGGGTTATGCTTCCCGGAATTATATTTATGTTATGTGTAACGCCTGGCTGGGTAAAGATTCTCGGAATTGTATACATATATCCTCCGGCTGAGGTAGCGATTCTTGGAATTTAGTTATATATATATATATATATATATATATATATATATATATATATATATATATTCACCAGGTGGGAATAGCGATTCTCGGAATAATAGTTCTTTCTCTGCAATAATAGCTGTGTCTCTGCCTCTGCCTGTCTCCTTTACTTCCTTCATTTGCTTCTTTGCTGCCTCCATTGCCATGATAATAGCTCTGTCTTTGTATTCGTTGCTTCCTTTTCCTGTCTCTCTCTTTGCTTCCTCCTTTGCCATCAATGACAACATTTCCAACAGTCTCCCCCTTTGGCATTGATGGCAATACACTTCCTCTATTTTGATACTCTCCTCTGTTTGCCTGATAGGATCCTTTCTCCTGTTGCTTCCTCTTCTTACTGTTGCTTGTTCTTCCTCCCCCTTTGAAATCAATGGCAAGGGGTTCGATTTTTTTTTTGTGTGAAGCTTCTATTCTCTGATGCTGTGGTTTTATTCCTTTTTCAATATTTCATGCATTTTCTGAAATTTCCTGACTTTGTACGCTGTTGCTCCAAACTTTGGATTAGATACACGTCGGGTTCACTATTCTTTTGCTGCACGACAGACCCTTTTGCCTTTTTGTTGATTCTTTTATGCTGAATGTATTATTGCCATAATCCCTTTGATCCATAGGACCTGTTTTCATGCTTCCCTTGCTGGCTGATCTCCCCTTGAGAATGATATTTTCGTTTCTGTTCTCCCCCTGAAACTGTGCTTTCTCTTCATATCAGAGAGTAGCATCTACAGATACTACCCCTAATTTGTCTCTCAAATATTCAAATGGCTCTCTAGCAAGTGGTTTGGTAAATATATCTGTTGTCTGTTCTTTTGTTGGTACATACTACAGTTTTACTATCTTCTGAGCCACTTGTTCTCGGAGAAAATGATACTTGATTGGAATATGTTTAGTTTTTGAGTGAAGCACAGGATTTTTAGATATACTTATAGCACTTGTATTATCACATTTAATTGAGATAGGTTCATCAATTCTTACCTTCATGTCTTGAAGAGTTTGCTTCATCCACATGACTTGTGTACAACATCTTTATTCTTTGCTATATCTTTAACCTGGCGTGAAGATAGATGTTTGTTTCTTGCTTAACCATGCCACGGAACTTTTTCCTAGATAGAAAGTACCTCCACTTGTACTTCAACTTTCACATCATCCCACCACCAGTGGCCCAATACATACGTATCTTTGTCGTCAAACTTTTCCTTTTGGATACGAAAGTCCATACTGTGCAGTTCCTTGTAGATATCTGAATATTCTTTTGACTGCTAGAAGGTGATTTTGTTTAGGTGCTGCTTGATATCTAGCCACAAGTCCTACTGCTAGCATGATGTCTGGTCTTGATGCTGTCAGGTACAACATACTCCCTATCATGGATCTGTAGAGTTTTTGATCTACATCTACGACCCATCATCGGCATCTTATCCAGTGATCATGGGGTTGTCAGGTTGGTCTCATTTGAATTTTAGGCATTTCTTTTAAGTATTTTCCTTAGAGGTAGATATTGCACAGAGTTCTGTTCTTTCTTTGAATTGCGGTTAAGTAGTGACTCTCGATCATAGACATTTCAAACTATGTTTTCATCTCATCAGCAAACCCTTTTGCTAGTTCATCTTTGTTGCTTCCAAACATAATATCATCAACATACACTACAACAATCAGGAGTTCATTTTCATGGGCTTTTATATATAGATTGCTGTCTACTCCACCTCTCTTAAAACCTTGTTTTTGCAAATATTTATCCAGTCTTGAGTACCAAGCACGAGGAGCCTGTTTCAGTCCATATAGGGCCTTCTTCAGTCTACACACATAGTCTTCTTTGTCTGTCAATGAGAAGCCTTCTGGTTGTTCCATGTAGACTTCTTCTTCTAAGTCTCCATTCAGAAATGCAAATTTTACATCCATTTGATATACTTTGAAGTTTTGATAGCATGCAAATGCCAGGAACATTCTGATAGCTTCCATTCTGGCTACAGGGGCAAATGTTTCATCGTAATCAAGTCCTTCAATTTGTGAGTATCCTTTGCAGACAAGTCTGGCTTTATTCCTGATTACCTGTCCTTCTTCATTCATTTTATTTTTGAATACCCATTTTGAGCCTATGACATTTTTCTCAGTGGGTCTAGGCACTAGTTCCTAGGTATTATTTTTCTCAATTTGGTCCAATTCTTCATTCATAGCATTCACCCAAGACTTGTCCTTGCTGGCTTCTTCAAATTTTTTTGGCTCTATTTGTGACAACATGGCTATATATACCTCTTCAGTTTGTTCTGTTAGATGCCTTCTTGTTTGGACCCCTGCTTTCTTGTCTCCTATGATCTGATCTTCAGCATGATTCTTCTGAGTGTATCTTGAGGGGGCTTTTGAGCTCAGTCCTGCATCTTTTGTTGTCTTGCTTGTTTCATCATCATTCTGGTCTTCTTCTTTATGGTTGTCTGATGGACTGCAGCAGTTTGTATCTCTTGTATTGTTTGGAAGTTCTTCATCAAATCTCACATCAATACTTTCAACTATTTTCCAAAGAGTCTTGTTGTAACACCTGTACCCTTTACTTTTGGAAGCATATCCTAGAAATATCCCTTCATCTGCTCTTGCATCAAATTTGCCAAGATTTTCATCATTATTCTTTATGTAACACTTGCTTCCAAAGATTCTAAAATGTTTGATTGATGCTGGCTTCCCATGCCATAGTTCATAGGGAGTCCTGTCACTGCTTGGCCTTAAGTGAGCTTTATTAAGGATATGCACCGCTGTGTGTACTGCTTCTGCCCAGAAGGTTTGAGGAATATTCATTTCATGCATCATGGCTCTGGCTATTTGCTGTACAGACCTATTATGTCTCTCTGCTACTCCATTTTGCTGAGGTGTTCCTGCAATAGTAAATTTTTGCTTTATCCCATGTTCATTACATAGGTCAGCAAAGTCATAATTTGTGAATTCACCTCCTCTGTCTGATCTGATGCATTTCAGCTTGCATCCTGTTTGATTTTATGCTAATGCTTTGAAGATCTTAAATTTTTCCAGAGCTTCTGATTTATTCTTGAGAAAAGCAACCCATGTCATTATGGAGAAATCATCTATTATCAGCATAAAGTATGATTCACCACTTGGTGTTTTTGTTCTTGCAGGTCCACACAGGTCCATGTGCACAAGTTGTAGTGGTCTTCTTGTTGATAATTCATCTTTAGCCTTAAAGGATGTGCGGGCCTATTTTCCTAATTGACATGGCTTGCATATGGTATTAGAAGGCCTCTTTATTTCTGGCATGTCTCTGACAGCTTTCTTCTTGCTTAGTCTGATGATGTGATCAAAGCTGAGATGTCCCAATCTTTTATGCTATAACCATGACTCTTCTAGTTTGCTAAGATGACATGCTTCATCTTCCTCTTTCACAATATAAACATTACTCTCTGTTCAAACTCCTTTGAGCAGAGTCTTACCTATGGTGCTTGATCTGACTTCACAATCTTGTGCTCTAAAAAGAACTTCACAGCCTTTGTCACACATCTAACTGACACTTAGTAAATTTTCTTTCAGCCCATCTACATATAGTACATCTTGGGCCTTTCCTCTGCCATTGTCTATGCTGACTGAGCCTTTTCCCTTGATCTTACCTGATTTATCATTACCAAAAGTAACATTGCCAGATTTCTTTTCATCAAGAGTTATAAACTTGCTTCTGTCTCCAGTCATGTGTTTAGAGCAGCCACTGTCCAAATACCATTGGCTTTTCAGATCCTGAGCAGTTAGAGCCAGGTCACACTTATTCTCCTTCTTTTTCCACTGGAGGTATCCTTCTGTTTGGTATCTTTTGTGAGGTGATGAATTACATTCTTTCAGAGGACATTTGGAAGGCATATGTCCAACTTGATTGCATATAAAGCATTTGATCATAGTTTTTGCAGATTTGTGAGTATGAACAAAATTTCTTTGATTCATAAACCTCCTTGAGGTGTTGAACATCAATCTTTGTCCATACTTTTTACACTCAATGATTTTATGGCCAAATTCCTTACAATAAAAGCAGTAACCATAGAAACTAATTTCATACCTGATGTAAGGTTGTCTCTTCCATTTGTTTGCTCGAGGCAGTCTCTTCACTGTTTGCAATTTTTGCTAGTTTGAATTACTTCTCCTTGCATGAAAATATGCAGCAATGTGTCCCAGCTTGTGGCAGACATAACAGGTGGCATTATTCATAGGGGGGAAGAATCTCCTTTGATGGCTTCCAAATTTGACATACTTAGGGGCATATGATCCTTTTTCTGTTATCTTAGTATTTATTGCATTCTTTGTTACTAGAGGTTTCTTCAGATCTCTGTCTTCCTTATTATAGGTTTCTTCTTTTGTAGGAATAGTTTTAGTTGCTTCATCATCCTTCTTTGCTTTTACAAAGATATATCTCTCTGTCAACTTTTTCTTTGCCTTTACTTGATTCTCCTTCATAGCCTATTCCAGTTTTTATCATCGGAGATCTTTAAGCAACCAGAATTTCATTCAACTTACTAGAGCTTGTTTTTTGAGAAGAATTTATAATCACTTTCCTTTGTGCATTTTCTAATTTTTTCTTGAGACATACCACTTCTTCTTCCAACTTCTCTTGTTCTTGGGTTTTCTCCTTGATTTGCTTAAGTAACATGTCCTCTATCTTCTTGTCTTCTTCAAGCTCTATCTTTAGCTGCTTGAGGACTTCTGAGTTTTGTTCGTCTCTTACATACTTGAGAAGAATGTCCTTTTGTTTTCTGCATTTTAGTTTGAGTCTGTCAATCTCTTCCAGAGCACTTCTTAGCTCCCCCTCAAGGTCGACTTCCCCTTCTTCTTCTTCATCTTCTAGTAGGAGTCCTTCAATTTCTTCTATGGCCATCAATAAGAATTCGGAGGTTCCTTCTTCACTTGAGGGTTCATATGAATCTTCAGATGTACTGCTGTCTTGTTAAGCATAGAAGGATTTTCTGCTGAACTTCTTTCCTTTTTGCCAGTTCTTTGATTTATTTCTCTCTGGCTCTTGAGGCTGATTCCTTACTCTCTTGTGAGGACACTTAGCAGCATAGTGTCCAACTCTTCCACGGTTAAAGCATTTGAAAGGAATTTTACCTTTGTATTTACCTAATCCTCTATCCAATTTCTCGACAAATTTTGCCTCTTCTTCATCCGAGAAAGAGCATATGTCTCCCTCTTCTTCTTTCTTCTTTTCTGTTTTAAAGGCTACCTCCCTCGTACTTGGCTTCTTCTGTGGGAGTCTCATCTCATATGCTGTTAGATTTCCAAGTAGCTGGTTCATGGTCAAGGTTTCCCAATTAGTTGTTTCTTCTATTGCAGATACCTTGGGTTTAAACCTGGGTTGAAGAGATCTTAGAATCTTTTGTACAATTACAGCTTCTTTTATGTTTTCACCTAGAGCCTTCATGTTATTTACTATTTCTACAACCTTTAGAAAGAATCTAGCAATGTCTTCATCATCATCCATTTTTAAGTCCTCAAACTGGGCTCTATAGACTTGAAGTTTGGCAGTCTTTACTTTCTTGTCTCCTGCATGGATGTTCTCCAGAGTATCCCACATTTCTTTGGCAGTGTCTTTGTGCATTACTTTGATGAACTCTGCTTCACACAATCCATTCAAGATGGCATTCATAGCTTTTGCAATAGCTACAAAATCTTGTTTGGTTTCTTTCTCTGAATTAGTTGCCTTTGGGGCATATCCATATTCCACGGCAACCCACACTTCTATACCAAGAGATATTATGTATGTCCTCATTCTGATTTTCCAGAAAGCATAATTTGCACTTGTAAAGAAAGGGGCTTTATTGGTTGAACATCCTTCTTTACTAGCCATCCTGAGAGCCTAGGATCTCCTTTCAGTTGTTAAACTTGTACAAAGGAACTGGCTCTGATACCAATTGTTGAATCTTTAATTAAACTGAGAGGGAGGGGGGGGTGAATCAGTTTAATACATACATAAGCTTTTTAAAATTTTCACCAAACTTATTTACAGCTTAATTTGTGAACAGTCTTAAAATGTTGCAGCCACTATTAAATTAATGTGACACCATACTTATGTTGAGAGCAGCAAACAATTAAGCAGATTGAAAGAATCACATCAACACATAAGAAATACACACAGAGACAGCAGATGTAAGTGGAAACCCATAAAGGGAGAAAACCACATCTTATTATTGTTGTGATGCAAAGGCAAGCTCCAACTCCCTCTCACCACTTTTTTCTACGGCACCAACCTACAAGAGGCTCTATCCTCAATTCTGCAAGCTACAACTTGCAAGGAAGCACCAACTCCCTTCAATTTTCTATAGGCACCAACCTACAGGAGGCTCCAACCTTAGTCAGCTACAACTGACGGCTATCAAGCTGCAACTTGATAGGGAAGCTCCAACTTCCTCAATTTATCAAACTAAATGTTTGCTGATTTACCTCAGATATCAGCTCTGTTCTGTAGCTCCTCTTTTTGCTCTTATTTTCTTAATCTTCTTTGCCTCACTCTTCTGTACTCTGCCTTCTCTATATTTTCTCTCTCTCTCTCCTTATGCATATCCAGTTAATATTATTTATAGAGTTCTTCACATGACTGTTTGTATTTCACAAAGAATTTGGAGTGAACAGTCATGACTCTTTGGCTTCTGTCTTCTCATTCCTTTTATCTGCTCATTCAATAAATATAACTATAGGTGCTTATTTTAATATTACAGTGGGATATTTTCTCTCTTTCGGAGACTTGCCAATGCATCGCAAACAATAAAAAATCGATTAAAACATTTACATTCAAATTACAATGAGAATTCCAGCTCAACTCATTTAGTCTTTTGGCTCGCTGCGCGTTTGTCTTTTCTTTGATTGTGTCTGTATTTTCTGTGACTGTGTTTTATCTCTTTTCATCTCTGTTTGCTATTTTGTCCTCTGATGTGATGTAACTATTGCATACACGCAACTAAGCTTTTTATGCCAGCTGACTGTAAATCTAGACAAATTCCAACGCTCTGTACATAGTACGTGTCTTGTTGATGTGGTGAGTTCTGCAAGCGGAACATACGTTCATCACAATTGTTTTATATTAATAATTTCCCTCCCATTAAGCCAAGGCATATATATAACCCACGGACCATGCGGCACATTGCAACGGCATTATATATATATAATCCAACTTCAGCTCTTGGCATAAGTTTAACATACAAACTACCCTTTTAGGTATGACTTAAATCAATTCTTGGCGTATATAATAAAACCTGTTTAAACATATAAAAACTCATTTCGGGCCCACTTGACACGTTTTCCAATGTGATATGCTTCTCCTCCAGCGGTTTCTGATTCCGATTGATCGTAATCGCAAACTTCTATTTGCATGTTCCGCTGCTTTGTTTAACTCCGATGCGATTGACCTGATGCGATGCGATTAATCACAATCGCAAATTCTATGTTTATATATGTTTCCGACACATATCAATTACGGTTCATAAACCTGTTGGGTCCGGACTTCCAATCGCAATCGCAAAATTTTTGTTTCAGGTTCCGATGCCTTGCTTAAATCTGATGCGATTGGTCACTGTTCAATAAGATTTGCCGATGCGATTAGAAATGGAACTCAAGCTATATATTAGTTGTGGTTTATATACCCATAGGGTCCAGACTTCCAATCGCAATCGCAAATCTTATATTCTCCAATGCGATCATCACTGTTCACCGGAACTCACGATATGTATGAGTTGTAGTTTATATACCCATCGGATCCGGACTTCCAATCGCAATCGCAACCCTTATATTCTCCGATGCGATCATCACTGTTCACCAGAACTCATGGTATGTATGAGTTGTAGTTTATATACCCATCGGATCTGGACTTCCAATCGCAATCGCAACTCTTATTTTAACCTGTTCTGTTGCCCTTATAATCTCCAATGCGATTGGGAAGGGTCCCACCTTATATTACTACATTTCTTTGGATCTCGCGCTGCATATGGCTATACATACATACATACATATATATATATATATATATATATATATCTGTGTGTGTGTGTGTGTGTGTGTGTTTTGGTCCTTTGAATATAAAGCGCAATACTTTGTCGTTGGAGTATACGATTCCCGGAATGAAATTTATATTAACTATGCATTACATTGCCACTTGGGTTATGATTCCCGGAATTGTATACATATATCCTCTGGCTGAGGTAGTGATTCTCGAAATTTAGTTATATATATATATATATATATATATATATATATATATATATATATATATATATATATATATATATATATATATATATATATATATATATATATATATATATTCACCAGGTGGGAACAACGATTCTCGGAATAATAGATGTTTCTATGCAATAATAGTTGTGTTTCTGCCTCTGCTGCTTCTGTCGCTCTGCCTTTGCCTTTACTACTATGATAACGGCTCTGCCTCTTCCTCTGCTTCTGATAACAATTATGCCTCTATTATATTCGCTTCCTCTACCTCTGCTTGTCTCCTTTACTTCCTTCATTTTCTTCTTTGCTGCCTCCATTGCCATGATAACAGCTCTGTCTCTGTATTTGCTACTTCCTTTGCCTGTCTCTCTCTTTGCTGCCTCCTTTGCCATCAATAACAAAATTTCCAACATCAGAATGAAAACCGATAGTCTTACCATGTTGCAAAAGTACTATGCCCATGGCATAATCACTAGCATCAGTTTGTATCTCGAAGGGTTGTCTCAAATTCGGTAATGCAAGGACTGGAGCTGAACTGATCTTGTCTTTTAAAACTTCAAAATATTGTTGTTGTTTGCATTTCCATTGGAAGCCTTTCTTCACACTTGTCACTGCATGTATAGGAGCTGCTATGCCAGAAAAGTTAGCAATAAACTTTCTCCAATACTAAGCTACACCTAAGAAACTTCTTACCTCGGTTACTGTTTTTGGAGTGGGCCAATTCACAATGGCTTCCACTTTAAAAGGATCAATTCTGAACTCACCTCCTCCTACAATGTGTCCCAAATAAACCAAATAAGTCTTTCCAAACTCACACTTTGACATCTTAAGAAATAATTTCTCTTTCTTTAGAACATCAAACACCCTATTCACATGCAAGACATGTTCTTCTCTTGTTTTGCTGAAAATCAATATATCATCTAGATACACAATCACAAAGTCATAAAGAAATGGATGCAAAACATTATCCATAACACACATGAAAGTTTCTAGTGCATTACACAAACCAAATGGCATAACCAACCACTCAAAGAGTCCTTGTTTGGTTTTGAATGCAGACTTCCATATATCACTTTCTGCAATTCTTACTTGATGATATCCACTTCGTAAATCTAACTTAGTGAAAAAAATTTCTTCTTTCAGCTGATCAAGCAAATCATCTGTCCTTGGGAGTGGGTATTGATTCTTTACCATTATCTTGTTCAAAGCTCTGAAGTCTACACACATGCGCCAAGTCCCATCTTTCTTCAGAATCAAGACTATGGGTGAACCACATGGCGAAGTGCTTGGCCTTATGAGTCCCTTTTCCAACATGTCCTTTATTTGCCTCTTTTTTTCAGAATTCTCCATTATCGACATGCGATACATGTCGATGTTTGGAAGAGGACAATCTTTCTGCAACTGAATCTCATGTTGAATCTCCCTTTTTGGAGGCAATCCTGTTGGCTCCTGAAACATCTCATGATGTGAATCAACTACATCATCTAAATCTGATTTCAACTTAGGATCACAATCCTCAAATGATTCATGATTAACATCAGCTTTAGGCTTAATCATTAGAAGAACAAAATTCTTACTTGAATTCACCAGCCTCTTTACCTGTCCAACAGTTACCATAGAAATATTTGTCTTCTTGGGATGTGCTTTAAAAATATACTCATTTCCATCTTTGAATAAATGGTATTTTTTCTCATGGAAATAGAAGATCGCTTTACTATCATATAAGTAAGGACTGCCCAACATAATACTTGTAATGTCAAGTGGAACCACATCTAATTCAACTGTGTCAACAAAATGTGCAGTTATTGCAAACCACAATATGCACTTCTTTGAAACCTATAAATTTGCATCCTTACAAATCCAACCTAGTGGATATGGTTTTGGATGTGAAATGGTCTCAAGATTAAGTTTCTTGACCAAGTCTTTAGAGATTATGTTTGCTTTTGACCCATTGTCAAACAATGTGTCTTGGAATGTTTGGATATGATCCCCACATGAAACAGTTCAATTCTCTCTTCTTCATTTAGAGCTTGTATGTGACAGTTTGATGTACTAGTACTGGGTTTAGTTTAAATTTATTTCCCCTTCATGTTCTTCAATCCCATGGTTGTAATTTTACATTCATCACCTGAATCCTCTCCTAAATCATGTTGAGTTGTAGCTGCAATTTTCTGTTTCACTTTGTTGTTTTGATGTTTAGGCCTATTTTGAGGATGTAATTTCCAACAATGATTTTCATCATGGCCTTCTTTTGAACAATGTTTACATACCACTTTTTCTCCCTCTTTCTTGACAGATGCATTTTTTTTGCCTTTAAATTTTGAGGTATTCTCTTTGTTTTTCCCCTTAAAAGGTTTGTTCCTACCCTCATCAGAAATTTTTTTCCCTCTATCTTCTAGATGTCTAGCCTAAACACATACCTCATCTAGTCTTGTGGGGTTGAACATGAGAATAATATGTCTTAGGTAGCTATGTAAGCATACTTGAGGAAAGTATCTTTGCTCTGCAAATCTACCCCTAATAAGAGAGCTCTTCTCCTAAATTCTTGGGTGTACACTTGCACATTTTGTCCTTTCAAATGTCTAAATTTTTGCTAGTTCATTATGGATTTCTACATATGAGCTAATGGATAAAACTGTTGTTTTATTTTAGTAATGAAATCAGTCCATGATAGGATAATCTTACCATGCTTTTTGATCTCCTCCTTTGTCTTGGCTTCCCACCAAACAAGTGGTGCACCTTCCATTCTCGATGAAGCTAATTGGATTTTGGTATCATCATCTTGAAGGTTTTGGATTCTCAAATAGACCTCCAATTGCCTAGTCCAATTATCAAGCTTTTCCACGTTGACTTCACCATCAAACATTGGCAATTCAAACTTAACATCAGGTTTTAGAAAAGGACTTTTACTAGTATTCTTTGACATGTGTGGCTGGTGTATTGAAGATGAATTAGAGGATGATGATTATCCTAATGATCCTTGTCCTTCCTTGTGAATTTTGGATCCTTCTCCTTCTAGTCTCCCATTCCTTTCTTGATAAAGTATTCTCACCATCTCAGTCATGTCAAGGAATTCTTTCCTGACCACTCTTTCTTCCTCTTTGGGATCCATTTCTTCACGGATTTCTCCTTCCTATGGAGGCATGCTTAATGTTGCCTCTGCTTCTTTAGGAGGTGAACTAGGTGGTGGAGAATGTGGAAATCTTACACTCCTTTGATGTGGCTCACTTTGAGACCCTCTTGCTTCCACCAATTTCTTTTTCCTCTCTTGAGCTTGAGCTTAGTAAGCATGTGAAAACTTGCAAATAGTTAAAAAAATATTTTCACACAACAACACTAGAGAATAAACCTAGCTCTGATACCAACCTAATCTGAAAGGACTGTATTAGTTTGCTATACTAAGTGTCTTTTCAGTTACAAAACATGTACATATTTGTCTCCATTTTTTTGTTAAGGATTGAGGAATTTAACCATGAAACATAGATGAATTTGTGAATTTTAAGCATGAAAATAAGCCTAAATAACATTGAACAATAGTGTATAAAAGAGAAATAAAACCATGCATAAGATTTACATAGCAGGCATGATGAAGCAGTTCACACCTCCTGGGATACATCTGCTGGTCCAACTCCCAATGGCATGTCCATCTTTCATTATGCTCAAAATTTTGCAAATACATGTGTTTAAAATCCTCCAATGGATATTTTCTCTGCACCAATGGCTCCAGAATGCTCAAATTAGTCTAGGTAAACTCTTGTTTCACCAAAATTGGTCGAAAATTGACCCTGATAGTCTTTTTCCAAATATCTCCTACAAAACCTCCACTAAAAAGGAGGATTGCAGTTAAATGCAGTTAAAAATAGCATAAATCCACATTTTTGGTGGAGAGATTAATTATCTGCCAGTCCAACGAGTCGTAGCATAAATATTAGGGTAGGGGGTGGAGACATTCCAACCCCCAAACCCGCGGATTATTAACGTCCACATTTAAATGTAGGAGGAACCGGGAATGGCGGGGGAGTTCCGCTAACCGTCAGCATTAGTCACGGAAAACACTCCATGTGTTAAGTCCTTAAGTCACCATTTTAATTACCACCAAGCAGATCGTTTCATGACTGTTTGATCATGGAAAAAATTGTTCCGATAAGTTTTGTGACATGTGACCATTTCAAATGGGGCCGCCGGCAGTCCCCCCCCCCCATATGCAATGTATTTAAAATACAAATATGCTCGGTGCCCCTAAGGGGTAAGCAACAATGCATAGAGGAGATGGTGAATAAATTTGCAAGCACACCGAAAGTCATGGGGTCAAACCCCCCAGACCTAAAAAAATTTTAATCAACCAAACAAGGGACACATGGCAGCCTTAGGGCTAGCCACATGTCACCGAACTATTGGCCCACAATGAAAACATACAACCACATCGAAGAACTAGATTGCGCCACTTGGAAACATATCATTGACTTGGAAAATAGAATATTCTTAGGAATATTCCCCTTTTCTCTGAATGTACACTTGCATGCTGACTGGGCATCCTAGTCAAACCTGTCGCAATTTTAGTTGTTTGTGAAATCGATCAGAACGCGATATCTCCCTCATACGACATCGGTTTTTCGAACTGTTCATGGTGCCGGAATCAGAACAACAAGATCTACTCGATCCCTCATGTTCGGTACAGTTTCAAACACTTTCAATTTTGAGAAAAATTCATGTGCTCCTGATCAATTCACCTCCTCCAACTATGTGTCCCAAATATATCAATGAATTCTTACCAATTTTGCACTTTGACATCTTAAGAAACAATTGCTCTTTTCACAAAACATTAAGTACCTTGTTCACATGCATGACATGTTCTTCTCTTGATTTGTTTAATATGAGTATGTCATCTAAGTAAACAATGACAAAGTCATCTAGAAATGGCCTAGGTACATCATTCATTACTCTCAAGAAAGTAGTTGGTGCATTTGTTAAGCCAAATGGCATAACTAACCACTCATACAATCGTTGTCTAGTCTTGAAAGAAATTTTCCAAATGTCTTCTTCAGCTATCCTAACTTGATGATAACCACTTTTCAAATCTAATTTAGTGAAATACTTTGCATGTTTTAACTGATCAAGCAAATCATCAATGTGTGGAAGTGGGTAGCAATTCTTTACCGTGATTTTGTTTAGTGCACGGAAATCGATACACATGCACGAAGTCCTGTCCTTCTTTGGAACCAAAACGATTGGAGAAATGCATGGCGAAGTAGATGGGCGTATGATACCTTTATTCAACAACTCTTGGATTTTCTTCTTGATTTCCAAACTTTCCATGATTGACATGCGATACATACCAATATTCAGAAGTGGAACATCCTGCTGACGCTGAATCTCATGTTGAATTCCCATCTTGGGTGAAAACCCCTTTGGTCCTTGAAACATTTCACCATGCTGATTTACCACATCAAACAAATAAGATTTTAATTTTTCATCACATCCTTAAAAAGATTCATAGTTAACATATTCCTTTTTGTTGATCATAAGAAGCACAAAACTTTTACTTACATTTACTAGCCTCTTCATTTTCCCTGCATTAACTAAAGAGATATTCAATTTTGTTGCGATGAGCTCTCACAATATACTCCACTCCATCTTTGATCAAATTATATTTTTTCTCATGAAGGTAAAATACCACTTTCTTGTCATACAAATATGGACTACCCAAGATAATATTTGAAATGTCAAGTGGTACAACATCTAACTCAACTTCATCAACAAAGTTTGCAGTAATAGGAAATCTGAAAATAAATTTCATTGTCAATTGTAAATTTGCATTATTAACTATCCAACCCAAAGGGTATGGCTTATGATGAGGTACAGTTTCAAGGTTCAGTTTTTTAACAAAGTCTTCTAAAATCAAGTTTTCTTGTGACTTTGTATCAAATAAGGCATCAATTTTTGTATGATTAGAAATTACTCTAACATGGAATAGTTCTATCCTTGTTCTTCATTTGAAGTGTTATTGCGACTGTTTGAGGTACTAGAACTTGCAATTTCTTCCTTTCCTTTGTTAACCATGGCAACTATATTGGTTTCATCTCCTGAATTAGATCCAAGATATTTTTGTGTGGTGGTAGTCATATTTTGTTTCCATTTGTTATTTGGTTTCTCTGGTCTTAGTTTGGGATCTAGTTTCCAACTTCATCATGCCCTTCTTTGGAACAATGTTTGCATGTTATTTTCTCCCCTTCTTGCTTCACAATTGAATTTTTCTTTCCCTTCCATTTTCCTCCTTTCTATTTTCCCTTACCCTTGAATGGCTTCTTCTTACTACCCTCTTCAGAAATTTTTTTACCCGTTGCTTCAAGATGTGTGGCTTGCACACATACTTCATCTAACCTATTTGGGTTAAACATGAGAATAGTGTGTTTAAGTATGAATGTAGACCTCCTATATACTTCAAGAGTGTGTATTGTGAATTTAATTCTACTCTAAGTAAAAAATCATTTTTCCTAAACTCTTGTGTATACTCTTGGACACTTTAACCTTTGAGCTGTCTAAAGTTTTTCCAACTCATTATTTCTTTCTGCATATAGGCTAATGGATAGAATTGTCTTTTAATCGAAGAAATGCATTCGACCCAAGAAATGGAAATCTTACCATGGATGCACATTTCCTCTTGTGTATTTTACTCCCACCAAACTAATGCTGCTCCTTCTAGCCTTAATGAAGCCAATTGAATTTTAATATCGTCTTCTTTTAGATTTTGAATTCTATAGTAAAATTCCAATTGATGAATCCAATTATCTAGTCTTTTAGCATTAACTTCTCCATTATATGTAGGAAGTTCAAATTTAATGTCCAACTTGAGTAATGAGTATGAGTGTGAGTTTTAGTAGTGGATGTGGAAGATGAAGATGTTGTTGAGGATGATGAGGATGATGATGGTGGAGAAGGATGTGGTTTTCCACCACTAGATTTTGAGCTCCTCTCTTCCTCCTTTTTATTGTTTGAAGTTTCTTCTCTATGAGGGTGTTTTGAGCCTTCTCCAATTTCCTTTGCCATAAAAGCTTCATACATAAGTTTTTCCATCCTTTGAATGTCTTTGAAATCCTTCTTGACATCCTCTTCTTCAGAATGTTCTTGAGTTCCTTCATGGCCAGACATTTTGGTTGTGGCTTCAAGCTCAATATTTGCAGCTTGTGTCTCTTCAACCACTTCAGCCTCTTGTGAAATTAGTTATTCTTGTGCTTCAAGTATTTCCTTGAGTGATCCTTTGGGTGAGGATGATGCTTTCTCAACCTTATTCCTTCTTGTCCTAACTTCTGGACTAGCTATCAGTAGCTTCACTTCTCTCTTTGCAATCTCAATCTTGTAAGAATCAATAATTTTTCACTATTAAAACCCTTCAAGTAAAACAAGCAAGAAACCTTGTGCTCTGATATCAACTTGATCTGAAAAAGAATGCTATTTATTGTTGTGCTAGTTTCATTTCATATATAAACTTTTCTTTTCTTTGTTTTACTTATCCTTCATGAGTTTGTTTATGAGCATGTGATTGTCAAACCGTGTACTTAGTGAAATTATGAGTTTTTCATAAGCTTAAAAAAGCATAAATTTAAATGACAGAATAGAAGCAATACTAAACACAACAAACACACATAACATAACTTAACATAGAGAATTTTGATAAATGAGTTCACCCCTCCTGGGCTACATCTCCTTGGTCTAGCTTCATAGTGTGACCTTTGCATTAGCTTCAATTGTGCTCAAATTGTTGTTGAAAGATTCAGAACCTCTTATAACCTATTCCAATGAGTTCAAAACATCATAATCTCCCAAAAATTACTATTTTTTTGCTGAATTTGGACTCTAGATGCTCTGGAAATGACCCCAACACCTAGTTTCCCTATCCTTCAAAAATATTCAAATGCACAAAAACACCTGTATATGACATTTTCTACCTCTACAACCTACTCCATTGAGTTCCTAGCATACCAATTAGCCAGGAATGTTTTTTACTGAGCTCAATTTGGTCGAAAATTGAGTGACTTATGACCAAAACCAACTTTGCCCCAATTTCTCCTCCAAAACTGGAGAGACTTCGAATTAATTTTCTAAAATTGGAAATCCTACCAAGTTTGGCACTACCTCTGAAAATTATGCCTATTTAAGTGCCATATTAATTAGCACTAATCCTGGATTAGTGGCGAATAATATAGGTTTAACGTTAAATGTGCTTTACATGCTAATGACGTCTTAACGCCATTAAGCCACAGTTTAAAATTAATTAAACATGATTATTTTCCCATCGATTTTGTTTGGCTTAGCTCTCGGTCGCGCGCTTCTAGTCACATGGGGAGGGGGCTAGCCCCCTCTAACCCCCAACCAGTTAACAATGTAAATTCAAATCAATGCGAAAGACTATAGGGGTAATAACTACTCAGTAAGAGAGACACTAAGGCGCTCGGTTTACAGGCAGGTGGTCAGGGTTTCGAGCCCCAACTCTGCCGCCAAGTCATAAATAATTACGCTACTAAATTTTTCAAAACCCACCATTCTGGATCCTTCATCACACTAGTTAGCATGCCCTCCAGTCTTGGTAAAGTCTGCCGAGTTTGATTTGGAAAGCTAATATATATATATATATATATATATATATATATATATATATATGTATGTATCTATATATATATGTGTGTGTGTGTGTGTAATAACTCCACCATGTAACTGATGTCCCAATAAAATAATTTGGCCATTGGACTAAGTTCCAATCCATATATTTTGACCTCCATAGGTTAGGAGGTGGCCCACCAGAGAGGACACGTGGTACCCTCTGGTTGGGTTTCACTCCAACCCTAAAAAAATTCCAAATTCCAACTTAGGAAGAATTGAAGGTCATTGGGAAAATTTTCTCTTCACTCAACCCATATGGTGAATTTGAAGAAAACACTTGTCACAGTGTCACTAGCTGCAATCTGGTGAATATTCTTGCAACGCTGATTGTACTTTCCATATCAGCACTGTACCTGTTCTGCTCCTTTTTTGCCTGTTTTGGAAAATGAACAGTAGACGATAACTCAGTCATACAAACTCGGATTTTGATGAAACGAGTTGCATCAAAATCTTGGCAACGAACTCTATCCGGTCGTTTGGGTTTGAATAAATTTCGAGCACTTTCAAATTTTAGCTAAAACTTGATCCTTAGATCATACCTCCAGCATGAACATAGAAAATGGTGCCTGAGCCAAATCCTCAACAATACTACAATGTTGAGCAGCATGGGTGCTCGGGTTATAGGAGGACTTACGGAGCATGCCTTTGGAAGGTGGTTGTACAATGGGCTAAAATATAGGACTTTCAATATGAATAGGGCCAGAAGCAGGCAGGGGAGAAGGAGTAAGACCATCTGCAATTTCTTTCCCCGCCACTTGACACAGTTCTGTATAATCTTTTGATCTAGTAGAAATAGATATGGGTGCAACACCATTCATCATGAAAACTTGAGAGCCAAAAGGGGTGGAGGACTGGGGTTGCTCCACTATTTGAGTTTGTTGTGATGGGAATGGTTCTCTAAGAACAACTGTTGTTCATTGGGCGCCTTTGGGCAGTCGAATCACTTTGGCCCATCTTGGAAAATCCTTGGTGTAATTCTCATCATCACATATCACACAAGGATACTTTAGTTTACATTTTGATCCATCATCAACATTAGTTTTAGTATATTCCTTCTTCGGGGTATTGGCTTTGGCCTTACCTTTAATTTTCTTCTTACCTTTGGAAGATTTGACCGCCGAGGTAGACTGGACAACATTCACTTCCACAGTTTTACCAGGATTGGCTGATGGCTGAGAAGTATTATCGGTAGAAAGGGAAGATTACTGCTTCGGAGGAGTAGGAGAAGACTTATGGGAACTCTGGGAAACAGAACCAATGATACCATCGATAGATGGTGTCACCGGTGCTTTGGAAGTTCCAGGTTGTGGTGCATCGAGTAAGAGCTCATAAAGCGTGCTAGACTGGGAGTAAACCAAATCAAGGTATTGGGAATGAGAAATGGCCTAATCTTTGGTGACACATGCCCCCATAGCAATTTCCTTAGCTATCAGACTGAAAAAATAAGTAGTGAAACAGTCAGCCAAAAGTTGATCAAGGATTTAAAACTTGATCAAACAATGATGCCATCTCCACTCATGAATGTGATCAGAGATATGTGTGGCCCGATCTTGTTTCAAGGATGTAAGGAGGTGCGTTCCCGTTTCATAGCGAACTGGTAACTAAAAGTGTGTGAGAAAAGACATTGCAAGAGAATTGAAATCTTGGAATATTCCACGAGTTCAATGTACCACTTTACACCAGCACCAATGAGAGTCCTTTGGAAAAGACGTAAATGAATATCATCAATCCAGGAGTTAAAGGAGCACCATAGATGGTACGTCATAACATGCACCTGGGGGTCTTCTCCGGACTTGCCTTCAAACTTGGGACAATCGCGAGGAATCTTGGTGGGAACTTGGGGCCAATATGGATTATGAATAATGGGATCATTAGTTAACATCGACACATCAGGAAGTTTCAATTTAGCAAGGAATGGAAATTGCGGGTTAAAAGGCATTGCAGGACTTTGATAAGGACATGTGGTAGGGTTCCAACAAGGTTGGGAGAAATTTTGAGCCCATATGTTCTGTTCCGGAGGATTTTTCCCATAAGAGTTATAATTTTGGTAATTCTTCCCATATCCTGGCTAGGGACTAGGGTACTAGTTTTGCGTAAACCATTGAGGTCTAGTTTCAGCAATGTATGGATCCTATTGCAGGATGAAAGCAATGCCTTGGGGTTGACCTTGTTTCATCAAAGCTTGAACTTGGGGAACCAATGGATGGCCTTGAGGAGTTAAAGGTTGGCCTTGAGACTAAACAGGATATCCCTGAAAACCAGGTTGGCCCAGATGCTGAGGTTGACCAGGCTGTCCCTAAAAACCAGGTTGGCCTAATGGTTGAGATGAGCCAGGTTGTCCATGAAGACCAGGTTGACCTTTTTATACAAGAGGCTGGCCTTGCTGAATGTAAGGCTGTGTAATTTTCCAAAATTAGCATGAAGCTAATTTGAACATTAATTTTTCTCATGCCATCTAGGATGTGAATAAACTGGGTGAGGAGACCCATGAGTAGGAGTAAAATCCCTCATATTGTGAAAGGGATCAATGGAGCAGCTTTATTTTGCACCTTCCAGTGTGAAAAGGGGCAAATGAATGAGGACAAGGTCAAGTTTGACCAAGTCAACAATGCTACTTAAGAGGGTGTGGCTTGCTTGGGAAGGCAGCGCAGTTTTGGAGGGAAAGGATTCACATGGTGTTGGAAACCCTAATAGGTGGGACCCAAGGTGAGGAGGCTCACAAACATTATAAGGAGGAAGATAGCAGACTTTTGGGGGGAGATTTTGGATTATTATTTTTGGTTTTCTTAGACTATTGAGCATTCTTCAACTGTTGAGCTGAGTATGTAGTGTTGTTCAGCACAAGGCATTCCTGCTTAGGACCTCCTTCTCCTTCATTGAGTGATCTCTTGGAGGGGTCTATTCTTCGTTTCCCACACCTGGGCTTGAGGCCAAGCATCCTCCTTCATCCATAGTGTTATTTCTGCAGAGAATAGTGCTGTGTTACAGGGTGTTGCAGTGGGAGACTCACAACACCAACTCTTGAGCTTATCTTTCAGAGGAGGGAGCTCCCCTTTCTTTGAAAGATCAGTACAGGAGGTTCCAGAGCACATTTCACATCTTGGAATAAGGCCAACTTAGTTCCCATCCACTACAGTGCAGTTTACTAGGGAAACTATGTCATTTTTTCCAAAGTTGCAGCAGCAAGGTTTGAACCGTTGCTTGTGAGCTCATTCCTTGGAGAAAGGGCCAACCCTTCTCCCGAAAAGCTCTATACTTCATTATTCTTCTGTCACTTGTATATTTCAGTCACATTTATTCAATTTTGTAGTATAAATACATTTTTCAAATCCAGATCTATAAATCTTCTCTTTTGTACATGTGTCTCTCATGAACCCCTTGCCGGGTTGATCTTATTTTTTATAAAGAGTGAGGAATCTGTTGGGTGTGGAGCCTGATTATCTTGTTTAATTTGTATCACAACATTGGACCCCTGTACCTTAAAAGGGGTGGAAACGCCACCCGTAATTAATCGCTTCCATGGGGGGTCCAGGGGGGGACGGCAGCGCTTTTCGGAGCCCCCCCTTGGCGGGGGTTTTCGGGGGCAGTGCCCCCGAAGCTAAAAATAGATGTAATATTGCCTTGTAAAAGTATAGTAATTTCTAGCCAATCTGGGCCATTCATTAGGAAAATTATCTGACGGTAGAAGTTATGTTTAGATTAGGGTTTTTCGCCCTAGAAGGCAACCCCTCGCTTTTATGAGGGCATTGTATTGCGGCTGTGCATGGTGTGTGTATTCTTGGAGCGAGAAACAGAGAGGGAGACTGTGAGAGAGAATAGAGGATATTACAGTGGATCTGCTGTAGGTTTTGTCTCTTCATTTTTGCTAGATAATAGAAAGGAAGGACTGGCTGTTCGAGGTGGACGTAGCCCAAACTGGGTGAACCACGTATATCTATGTCTCTCTAGTTTTGTGTGTTCTGTGTGCTTTTATTTTCCGCATATTTTATGTGTTGCATTGCTCTGTAATAATTAATTTTCTAACAACTGGTATCAGAGCCGAAGGTATGTTTGGCTAATAAACTCGCATGAAAGAAGGGCTCCTGGTTCGAGTCGGAGCAATGGCGAAAGATGGTAAGTTTAGGGTCGAGAAATTTAACAGCCAAAACTTTCCGCTGTGGAAGATGCAGATGGAAGATTATCTGTATCAGAAAGATCTATACCTACCATTGAGCGGAAAAAAGAAGAAGCCGACAACCATGACAGACACGGAATGGAACGTTCTTGATAGAAAGGCACTCAGAACAGTACGGTTGTGTCTTGCAGCGTCAGTCGCCTTCAATATTTCAAAGGAAACAACAACGAGGGTTTGATGCAGACATTGGCGAAACTATATGAAAAAACCTTAGCCTCAAACAAGGTATTTCTTATGAAACGACTATTTAATATGAAGATGCCGGAAGGTGGATCTGTTGCAGACCATTTAAATGAATTTAATACAGTTACCAGTCAGTTAAGTTCTATAGGGGTAAACTTTGATGATGAAGTTAGAGCTCTGTTATTCTTGTGGTCATTGCTAGAGAGTTGGAATGGTTTAGTAATGGCCATTAGTAACTTTGTCTCTAGATCTAGTACTTTAAAATTTGATGATATTGTTGGTGCTATCCTTAGCGAGGAAATGCGACGGAAAAGCTCCAGTGAGACATCAGGTAATGCTTTGAGTGTAGAGTCTAGGGGAAGAAGAATGGAAAGAGGAAAGAGCTGGAGATATCGCAGTAAATCAAGGAAAGGCAGATCCAAGTCCAGATCGGGGATAGTGTGCTGGAATTGTGAAAAGAAAGGACACCTAAAGAAAGACTATAGATCTCGGAAGGGAAAAGAAGGAGACACACAGCAAGAAAACAATCATGCAGAAAATGTGACAAGTGATGTGTTATAAGATGCTTTGATTCATTCTTTCGAAAATGTTACTGATTCTTGGGTTGTAGATTCAGGGGCTTCATTCCATGCCACACCTGATAAGAAATATTTTCATGACTATGTTCAAGGAGATTTTGGACAAGTTCGTTTGGGTGATGATAAACCCTATAAAATTGTTGGAATGAGTAAAGTTCTTGTAAAACAACAGAATGGAAACCAATGGCTACTAAAGGAGGTAAGGCATGTTGCAGATCTGAAGAAAAATCTGATTTCAACAGGGCAGTTAGGCAGTGAAGGTTGTGTGACAACTTTCACAGATAAAACTTGGAAGGTCACCAAAGGAGGCCTGGTAATAGCAAAAGGCGAAAAGGTTGGTACATTGTATTTATGCAATGGTATTTCTAACTCTGTTAATGCTTTAACTTCCAAAGGAGCAGATGCAGCATTATAGCATCATAGGCTCGGACACATGAGTGAGAAGGGGATGAAAATTCTTCACTCAAGAAATTTGCTGCCAGGTTTGAAGAATGTTGATTTGGATTTCTGTGAGAATTTCATTTATGGAAAACAAAAGAGAGTCAGATTTCTCAGAGTTGGGAAAGAAAAGAAGAGCGAAAAATTGGAGCTTGTGCATACAGATGTATGGGGACCTGCTCAGGTATCATCTCTCGGTGGCTCTCATTATTATGTTAATTTTATTGATGATGCAACTAGAAAAACATGGATTTATTGTATTCAGAATAAATCTGATGTATTTGATAATTTCAAGAAATGGAAAGCTTTGGTTGAGATTGAGACAGGAAAGAAGTTGAAGTGTCTCAGATCAGACAATGGAGGTGAATATTGCAGCAAAGAGTTTGATAGGTACTGTTCAGAGCATGGAATTCGTAGAGAGAAGACAGTTCCAAAAACACCACAAGAAAATGGTGTGTCAGAAAGGATGAACAGAACAATCATGGAGCGTGCAAGGTGCATGAGATTGCATGCAAGATTGCCTTTACAATTTTGGGCAGATGCTGTAGATACTGTTGTTTATCTAATAAATAGAGGGCCTTCAAGTTCCTTGGATGGTGGTATTCCAGAGGAATCATGGACAGGTAAAAAGGTAAACTACTCTTTTTTAGAGCCTTTTGGTTGTGAGGCCTTTGTCCATCTTAATAAAGAAAACAGAACAAAGCTTGAGGAAAAATCAAAGAAATGTACCTTTATTGGATATGGTGCTAATGATTTTGGTTATCGGTTATATGATTATGAAAATCACAAAATAATTAGGATCAGAGATGTAATATTCAATGAAAAGGTCTTGTATAAGAATCAGTTGCAGGAAATGAAACAGGAAAAATAAAGCAAGGAATACGCGGTTCTTGATGAGATATTTGAAAAAGTAAACGTGCCTTAAAATAATAATAATCAACAACCACAGTAGCAACAACCACCACAACAGCAACACGCACGTCAAACACCTGAAAGTGGTGTTAGAAGATCTACCAGGATAAGTATACCCCCTGAACGATACTCTCCTTCATTATATTATTTATTGTTGACTGATTCTGGTGAACCTGAATGTTATGAAGAAGCAATGCAGGTTGAAAGTAGGAAGAAGTGCGAGCTAGCCATGGAATAAGAGATGGACTCCTTAATGCATAACTAGACTTGGGACTTAGTCAAGTTGCCTGCAGGTAAAACTACATTGCAGAATAAATGGGTTTACAGGCTGAAGGAAGAAGATGGAGGAAAACAGAGGTACAAAGCTAGACTTGTGGTGAAGGGGTTTGCACAAAATAAAGGTATTGCTTTTGATGAAATATTTTCTCCTGTTGTTAAGATGAATTCAATCAAAACTATCTTAAGTCTTGTAGCAACGGAAGATTTACATCTTGAACAGTTAGATGTAAAGACAACATTTCTCCATGGAGATTTGGAGGAAGAGATATACATGCAGCAACCAGAAGGATATGAGGTAAAAGGGCAATAAAAATTGGTGTGCAGGTTAAAGAAGAGCTTGTATGGCTTAAAACAGGCTCCAAGGCAGTGGTATCTAAAATTTGACAAGTTTATGTCTGAACAAGTTTATACTAGATGTCACTCTGATTATTGTGTTTATCTAAAAAGGAAAAATGATGGCAGCTATATTATATTGTTATTGTATGTAGATGACATGCTTGTTGCAGGATCTAACATGCAGGAAATAAATGTGCTCAAAAGAAAATTGGAAAATTCATTTGCAATGAAGGATTTGGGAGCTGCAAAACAAATCCTTGGTATGAGGATAACTAGAGATAGGAAAAATCGTAAATTAACACTGTCTCGGAATGAGTACATAGAAAAGGTGTTGAAAATATTTAATATGCACAATGCAAAACGAGTTAGTACACCTTTTGCTAGCCATTTCAAACTTAGTAAAGAGATGTGCCCAAAGACCCAAGAAGACATGGATTATATGTCTAAAGTTCCATATGCATCTGCAGTTGGAAGCTTAATGTATGCAATGGTCTGCATAAGGCCTGATATTGCACATGCAGTGGGAGTTGTAAGCAGGTACATGAATAATCCAGGAAAAGAACATTGGATGGCAGTAAAATGGATTCTCAGATATTTGAGAGGTACCACAAATCAAGCATTATGATTTGGTGGTTCAAACATTGCTCTATAGGGATATGTTGATGCAGATATGGCAGGTGACAGAGATAATAGGAGGAGAACTACAGGATATGTATTTACTGTAGGTGTAACAGCTGTCAGTTGGGTTTCAAAAATCCAAAGTGTTGTTGCAATTTCAACAACAAAAGCAGAGTATGTTGCTGCTATAGAGGCTAGTAAAGAAATGATTTGGTTACAAAGGTTTATGGATGAATTGGGTAAGAAGCATGATATGGGCACACTATACAGTGATAGCCAAAGTGCTATTCATTTTGAAAAGAACTCAGCATTTCATTCCAGGACTAAACACATACATCTCAGGTACCATTTCATACGGTCAGTATTGGAAGATGGAGAGTTGAAGCTGGAAAAGGTACACACTAGCCAGAATCCTACAGATATGCTAACAAAAGTTGTAACCAGGGAGAAAATGAGAATGTGCTTAGTTTCAATTGGTCTTCAAGGATGACGATGAAGATGAGGAATAGCCAGGTCCAAAGAGGAGTCATTGTCTAGCAAATGAAGCAGCTGTGGAGTTGCTACAATCAGTCTCCAAGTGGGAGATTGTTGGGTGTGGAGCCTGATTATCTTGTTTACTTTGTATCACAACATTGGACCCATGTACCTTAAAAGGGGCGGAAACACCACTCGTAATTAATCGCTGCCGTGGGGGGTCCAGGGGGGGGCAATAGCGCTTTTCGGAGCCCCCCCCTGGAGGGGGTTTTCAGGGGCAGCGTCCCCGAAGCTAAAAACAGATGTAATATTGCCTTGTAAAAGTATAGTAATTTCTATTCAATCTGGGCCGTTCATTAGGCAAATGATCTGACGGTAGAAGTTATGTTTAGATTAGGGTTTTTTTCCCTAGAAGAAAACCCCTCGCTTTTATGATGGCATTGTATTGCGGTTGTGCATGGTGTGTGTATTCTCGGAGCGAGAAACAGAGAGGGAGACTGTGAGAGAGAACAGAGGATATTACAGCGGATTTGCTGTAGGTTTTGTCTCTTCATTTTTGCTGGATAATAGAAAGGAAGGACTGGCTGTTTGAGGTGGACGTAGCCCAAACTGGGTGAACCACGTATATTTGTGTCTCTCTAGTTTTGTGTGTTTTGTGTGCTTTTATTTTCCGCATATTTTATGTGTTGCATTGCTCTGTAATAATTAATTTTCTAACAGAATCTCCATTTTCTTAGCCATTGGATGATTTTCCACTTCTGATCTCTTATTTATTATCATTTTCTACATAACCCTTGTTAAAATAACACAGTGCTTGCTTTAGTACTTTCTGCATGAGACAGGCTATGGGGTTTGGACTTATTTGAGCTGCATTGACTTGGGGATATCTATTTATGTTGGCTAGAGTGATTATTTCACCTCTAATTTTGCATGTGAGTTGTATATGATGTATTCTAAGGGATCCAAGTCCCATTCCTCATAGATATAGCATTATTTTCTAAAGACAGTTGTTTTATGCCCTATATTGCTGCATTTCCCCACACGAGAAGGAGGATATAGGACATATTATCGTTGAGGTTCTTTCATATACTAGTTAGATGTTATTTTACATCTAATGAGCTGATATATATTGCCATGCTCCTGAGTTTCTGAAGCTCCAACTTTGGAATATCTTAAGATATTCTATTTGTTGTAGAAAATCCCTATTTTGGGATATTACAGTGGTATCAGAGCTGCCATCTTGGCTCAGCCTGTGGATTTCAAATCCAATCAGAAGATAATAAGAAGAGGAGAACAAAATTATGGAGAGGATGAGATTAATCTCATCCATTTTCATATCTAAGAAGATCCTCTCCAAGGAGGTTCAACCGATGGAAGAAGAAAGATGCAATGAAACTCCAAGAGGGTTTCAAGGAGGAGAAAGCTGCAATGAGACCTCTAGAAGTTTTCAAGAGGAAGAAGAAGATCCCTGCACTTCCTGTTCTCATAGAGGAAGTGGAGAGCAAGAATACCACTTAGAAAATGAGATCCTGAGTGGGTATTTGGCAAAATACAAGTGCCAACCTAGGGCTGTCAAAGAGACCCTAGATTTTCCTCAGTTTATTAAACTGAGAGAAGAGATAATACCATGTAGTAAGAGAATGATAAGAGGAAATATATTCTTGTTGTCTACATTTTATGGATCACTCAAGTGTGCAACAAAGACTTGGGTGATGAAACTAGAGGCATTTTTCAAACTACATCTAGTAGTGGAAAAAGAGGCTCCTGGAGATCTCAGCACTGCACTTGGAGGGCAAGGAAATCTCTTGGTGGATCAGCCATGTAAGCCATGCAAGAATACCTACTTTTTCTGATTTCACCCATCAAGTAATCCGAATATTTGGCAGTAGAAGATCAGAGGAGGAGGAGTCCTCTTCTCCATTTGAGGATCCTTGTACCAGCGCTATCACAATCAGGGAGGGGTAGCCATCTGTAGCAGTAGTTGGACCAGCCAACACATTGAAGAGAGGAACTCTTGCAGCCCTACAAGTGGTTTCCAAGACTCACCAAGGTATGCATGTATTTCTATTTCCGATCATTTTAGAAAATCTCATGGAAAGCCCTGGAAATTTTCCCTCACATGGTCAAGAATCAAAACATATTGCTGTGGTGGAGTAGCAAGATTATACTGCAGTGTGTGACCTTAGAGGGATGAAAATTAATTCCATTGCACCCCTATTGAGTTGCATGCAACATGAGGAGTTAGGGTGCAAGGTTGTGGAAGGCATGATGAATGTTGTGCCACTTTCTATTAATGTTTGGCCTCCAGCACACTTGGATCCTTTTGGATTCAAGAGATTGATTGATGAGAGGACTGTTCTGAAGGATCTCCAAGGGGTTACATCTCAATTTCCCATGAGGTGTAAGAGGAATATTTTCTTGGGGAGATTGGTAGTCTTCATTGGGAAGATACCAAGGGGAAGAATGAATGGAGACATCCACACTTGGATGAATGGAGGTGGATGGAGAGCAAGAGGCTTGTGAGCCACTTGCAGATCTATGACACAGGGCAGCAAGAAGCAAAGCTGTGCTGGATACTTTTGAGATATTTTGGCCATCTTGAGTCATACTCTTTGTTAAGAAGTAGGGAGGCATGGCATGGCACCCATATGTTAAAACAACAAGAGATTTGTTTGTATGGGGCATCATACAAGGTAACCATCATGATCTTACTCTATGGCTTATATGAGGGAGAGATGAGGGAGAAGCAAGAGTTGTTGTTGCTGTGGTTGCACTTGGGAGAGTATGGGCAAAAATCTTTCCATACTTTTCATGATATTTCCGGGGAGAAGGAAGGCACATTCAAGGTGCAAGGATGCTACCCTTCATCATTGGAGGATTATGAGAGACTTCCATGTGGGAAGGAGGTCTTCTCACATAGCAGCATGATGGTGGATGGCTTTGGCATATGGAATGACAAAAGGATGAGTCATGGAGTGACAAAAGCCTTGTTACTAAGGCCTACAACGCTGTCACTTGAGAGCATGTTTCTATTGATGGAGTGTTCCAAAGGGAGTATGCACCCTCTCTTCTTGCAGATTTTTATGAGAAGATTCTCATGGGAGGACTCACTCATGGACCTCACCTTCAGCTCACACATGATGCATGGTAGGAAATACATTTATGTGCTTGTTGGTTACTCTATTGAGTATTTTTATTTTCTCACCCTATGTAAACAATGCATTGCTCCACAAGAGAGCAAGATTATTTATGGGTTTCATGGTCACTTTAGGGCCAAATTTTGTGATGATAATAACCCATCTCTACATGAATTTGGGAAGGTGTTTTATTGTTTTATTGTATACAGCTTATCTATATTGTTTCTTACTACTTCATAGTAGATGAGCTAACATGCATAGCTGAAAATTCCTTGGAGGACAACTTGCCACTTGATGCTCTAAATCAGCAGTTGAAAAGACTGTGTTGTATCCACCAGAGAGACCATGTGTATCGTCCAAAATTACACACAACCTTCAGCCATTTTCTGATTTGGATGCCATATGGTGATGATGTGCCTTTCATCTTGTGTGGGATGGTTTGGGTTGGCATGGCTCATTATTTTGGAGGAAGGGTCCTTGGAGACTCAATCTTCTTCTTGCCATTGGAGGGAAATCAAGTTGCAACCCAAGATCAGCATGCCCTATACACTTATCATAAGTGGAGAGGAGGACAGCGTGGGATAGGCCCTCTAGCCTATCATGTTCATCTATTCATTCCACCTACACTTCAGGAGCCAAAGGTGGAGGAGATTATTCATGAGTTGCCATGTTGGAGGGTGACTCATTTCATATGGATGATAGATTGGGGGTGGAGGTTTCACTTGGGAATGAGGATTTCCCATGAATTTCATACTCCATGCCTTGAGAGGACCTCTAGGCAGCACATCGTTGTCTCCTTGAGTATGCTACTTCTGTATGATGATAGCCATTTGGGGTGTCCACCAAATGCTAATTTGTTTGCTTGGGAGAGGCACTATGAGGATTCATTGTTGAGACAACATCTCTTTACTTGGAGAAGATCATCATACATGGATGCTACAAGGAGAGGAGGAGACATAACTCATTCTATCCTTGCACTTTCTTGAGGACAAGCAATATTTGAGAGGGGAGGACTGTAATGTTCCAAAATTAGCATGAAGCTAATTTGAACATTAATTTTTCTCATGCCATCTAGGAGGTGAATAAAATGGGTGAGGAGACCTATGAGTAGGAATAAAATCCCTCATAGTGTGAAAAGGATCAATGGAGCCGCTTCATTTTTCACCTTCTAGTGTGAAAAGGGGCAAATGCATGAGGACAAGGTCAAGTTTGACCAAGTCAACAGCGCTCCCTAAGAAGGTGTGGCTTGCTTGGGAAGACAGCATAGTTTTGGAGGGAAAGGATTCACATGGTGTTGGAAATCCTAATAGGTGGGACCCAAGGTGAGGAGGCTCATAAAAATTATAAGGAGGAAGATAGCAGACTTTTGGGGGAGCTTATGGATTATTATTTTTGGTCTGCTTAGACTATTGAGCATTCTTTAGCTGTTGAGCTGAGTATGCAGTGTTGTTCAGCACAAGGAATTCCTGCTTAGGAGTTCCTTCCCCTTCATTGAGTGATCTCTTGGAGGGGTTTTGTTCTTCATTTTCCACACCTAGGCTTGAGGCCAAGCATCCTCCTTTAGCCACAACATTATTTCTGTAGAGAATAGTGTTGTGTTGCAAGGTGTTGTAGTGGGAGACTCACAACACCAACTCTTGAGCTTATCTTTTAGAGGAGCGAGCTCCCCTTTCTTTGCAAGATCTATACAGGAGGTTTCAGAGCAAATTTCACATCTTGGCATAAGGCCAACTCAGTTCCCATCCACTATAGCACAGTTTACTGTGGAAACTGCATCATTTTTTCCAGAGTTGTAGCAGCAGGGTTTGAACCCTTGCTTGTGAGCTCATTCCTTGGAGAAAGGACCAACCCTTCTCCCGGAAAGCTATGTACTTCATTATTATTCTATCACTTGTATATTTCAGTCACATTTATTCAGTGCTACAGTAAAACTACATTTTTCAGATCTAGATCTGTAGATCTGCTCTTTTGTACATGTGTCTCTCATGAACCCCTTTCTGGTTGATATTATTTTGTATAAAGAGGAAGGAATCTCCATTTTCTCAGCCATTGGATGATTTTCCACTTCTAATCTCTTATTTCTTATCATTTTCTACATAAACCCTTGTTAAAATAATGCAGTTCTTGCTTTAGTACTTTCTGCATGAGACAGGCTATGGGGTTTGGGCTTATTTGAGCTGCATTGACTTGGGGAGATCTATTTATGTTGGCTAGAGTGATTTGTTTCACATATAATTCTACATGTGAGTTTTATATGATGTATTATAAGGGATCCAAGTCCCATTCCTCATAGATATAGTGTTATTTTCTGAAGACAGTTTTTTTATGCCCTATATTGCTGCATTTCCCCACTCGGGAAGGAGGATATAGGCCATATTCTTGCTGAGGTTATTTCATCTGCTAGTGAGATGTTATTTTACATCTAATGAGATGATATATATTTCCATGCTCCTGAGTTTCTGAAGCTCCAAATTTGGAATATCTTAAGATATTCTATTTGTTGTAGAAAATCCCTATTTTGGGATATTACAGGTTGGTTCTACTGTACAAAATGTTGTTCCTGAGGTGGATAGGTTTTCCCCTGATGGCCATAGGGTGCTCCCTACTGAACATAGGGTTGACCTGAATGACCGCAAGGTTGTCCCTGTTGGGCCGAAGGTTGTCCCTATAGATGGGAGGGTTGTCCTTGCGAGCCATAGTATTTTCCCTGTTGGTACATGAACTAATTTTGGTGAACCATAGGTTGATTTGTATGAAAATACAATGGACCTTGCAGGGCATGCCCATGGTAATATACGTGATTCTCGAACTTGTTGTTACACAGTATTTTGTCACCATCCCTGCAATCCCGATCCTAAATATTGGAGGAACATTTCAGTGACCTGTGTGTACAGTCATACATTTCCATAAATGTCGTTGCATCCCTTGGCATGTCAAGAACATAATCTCTGTTGATCATTTCTCAATCAGACCATCAAAAACCTATGATTTTGGGTCAGCGCTCGTAAGTAGTTATGTCCTTGCACCCATGAAGAATTTAACACTGAGCCTCACTCCCATTGGCACTCTGTCTTAGAAGGGCACCTACACCGAGCTACTTTTAGAAAGTTTTTTAAAATAGAAATGAGGCTCAGTGTTAATTTCTTCATGGGCATGAGGACATAACTACCTACCAGGGTCAACCCAAAATCATAGGTTTTTGAAGGTCTGCTTGAGAAATGGTCAACAAAGATTATGTTCTTGACATGCCAAGGGATGTAATGACATTTATGGAAATTTATGACAGTAAACAGGGGTCACTGAAATGGTCCTCCAATTTTTGGGATCGGGATTTCAGGGACAGTGACAAAATACTGTGTAACAGATGCCCCCTAAAGCATGAAGTCCGAGAGAGAGGGAGGGGTGAAATTATTTACGAGAACATGCCCAAACCAAAATGCTGCCATCAGAAGACCTGCAAGATCAATTACAATTGATATCTATGATACATGAATATGTAGTATGGGCGCAACCATCCATAATAGAGAACATGTAATAAGATCCAAGGTATGGACACAACCATCTAGTGAGAAGGATCATCAAATAGACTCCAGTATGGTTTCCAACTTGTTGTGTAGGAAAATCCCCTCTGCTAACAAAGGCGATCCCTCTAGCCCTAGGGTGGGTCTAGCAACAAGGGAACATGCTGAATTCCTAAATTCCTAGCTTGTAAATGAAATATGGATTGGAATAGATATCCTACCTCAGTCCAATGTTTTTTTTGATGGAATGCAACAACAATCCTTCGATCTTTGTCTTCACGCTTTGTGCTCCATTGGTGACGATGTCCATGCACCTAAAAAAATATCAAACAAAATATGACATCATACAAACATATATATTCATCTACAACTATTCAACTAGTCAAAGAGAGTTAAACACTTTGAATATAAATGGAAACAAATTTGGAACCAGAAACCAATCATGTATTATTGATATATGAAAAAGAAGCTTACAACCTTATGCCTTGACGTTGTAGATCTCCTTCGATGGGTTCAGTTTGGCACGTCTCAAGCATTCGTTCATCATTTGGCTCAATGAGGCAATGGGCTTAAAATCTCTCTCAACAATGGACTCTTCTCTGCTTTCTTCACACTAGCTATAACTATTGATTGTTCAACTAGCCGAATCAATGTGAGGAAGAATAATTTATAGGAGAAGAGGATGAGGTTTGGGATTCACATAAGGTGGAGGAGAGGTCTATCCCTTTTGGGAGTTGCACATTTGTAGGAACTAATATCTAATCAAAGACTCAAATTGAACGAGAACTTGGTTCATTTTTTAACGAGGTTGACGTAGTAAAATAACTATCCTCATGGTGCCTTGTTTCATTTTTTAAAGAGCTTGACACAAGAGAAGAAATATGCTCCGAAGAATCTGTTGGCCTTTAACATAGGAGCAAGTCAATCGTTAGGGATACTCCCGAAGTTACCTATTACTTTGGGAGGCAAGATTGTCTATATAGACATGATGGTTGTCCAAGGCCCCTTGGATTTTAACCTACTCCTAGGGCGCGACTATACTTATGTCATGGGAGCTCTTATCTCTTCCTTCTTTCATGTGATATGTTTTCCACATGAAGGTTGGATTGTGACTGTTGATCAACTTTCGTTCATCAATCCCAACATGACATCTATTCTACCGTCATCCCTCAATGGTTCTTGTGTACTGGTGATGCCCTCACTCCCACAGGTTTATTATGTGGCTACCTGTCCCATGCCCACATTCAGTGATAATGTTGTTGTGTACCATGTGCTAGGGGAATTGGGTCCCAACTTCCAAGATGTTTTCCTCCCATCAGATGCAAACCTTTTGGAATCCATGACTTCTCGTATGCCATAATCTAGACTCTTCAGAGCATAGTTCTTCTCTTGTATCAAGCTCCTTAAAAAATGAAACAGAGTCTTCGGAACATAGTTCTTCTCTTATGTCAAGTTCTTAAAAAAATGAAAGAAGGCGCCATGAGGATAGTTCTTTTACTATATCCACCTTGTTAAAAAATGAACCAAGTTCTCGTTTAATTCAATTCTTTGATTAGATCTCGTAAAATCCAAGTCGAGTCTTTCACCTGATCTTGTAATTTATCCTTCATTCCATCCACCTCTTAGTAACCAACAGTCTACTCCGGTGAATGCACTGAAGCTTGGGGAGCATGTACCTTGGATCATCTCATCATGCTAGGGGCATGCAAAAAATTTTCAAGAATAGATTTCTAAAAAGTTTCAAGCTTGTGTAAAAATGAAACCAACTTCAAGAAGATTTTCTTAATTTCACGCTTGTGTAAAAATGAAACCATTCTTATTTTACCTCTTGTGGTTGCCATTTTATCAGCATGTTTTTCCAAATCCACCTTGGTTTTCTCATTCCATTGTCACCAGTTGCTTGGCTGATCATATTCCTTCGCTTGGTTGTTTTACCCATTCCTAAGGAACTTCTGAAATGAGTGGTCTTCTTAGCCAACATCTTGACCTTTACTTGTTCTGAGAAGTTCCACCATCACTGGAACTAGTTGCTACCTTTAATGCCATTCGTTCCTCCAGGAGGATTCAAATTTCAGCTCTTTTCTAACTCTCAAAAATTGAAAAGATTGCCGAGACTCTTGTCATTTTGAACTCGTTAAAGTCTATGAAACATCATCTACCCAGTATACGTTTACCCCTTTTTTGGGCTGGGAAAAATTATTTACGAAAAAGGAATACCTTAGTCGAACATGGATAAGAGGTTCTCTCAGGTATTATTTTCTACCTTTTCGGATCTATGAGACTACCTACAAAAAGGGACTTTCTTGAATTTTCTTTTTTTCTTCTTTTCAAACTCTCTAAACATGAAAAGACATTGAGTTATTCCTTTTTCGAAATCTTTAAAACTCAATGACATCGGAAATCGTCATCATGACATTACCGAGGTCCTCCTTCCTAGGGCTCATAAAATGTACTAGGATGGATTTTTCCGAAGGAAAAATTTACATGATAAGCATATGCTACCCCCTTTAAGCTTGTTTTCAAAAATATTTGGGGTACTCACCATAAATGGTGGGGGAAAATGGAACCAGTTATCAGTCGTGTTGGCAATATGTCACTCTTGAACATGACACTTGTCTATAGTTCATGTCAGGTTGGGGACATCCCACATTGATCATTTTTCCTCCATGGGTTTGGGTTATCCATTTTGACCTCTCATCTTCTCTTTTCCATGTCACCATGACCTCAGATCCCTTGATGTCAAATACTTCCAAATTCCAGAGTCGTGTCACCAATATGTTCAAGAGAATTTCCTTCTGCAATTTTCAACACCTAATTTTGTATTTAGTCCTGATTCATTAACATCTTATTCTCATGTCTTGAAACATTATGGCCCTCCTTCGACCAGTCACTTCCTGTCGACTCTAGCTCATCATCCAGGAAGCTAATATAGAGACTCCCTTCTGGTACCTTAGAGCTTGCATGCCTCAATGGAAAGTTCTTCACACTCGAAGACAGGTTCTCATCATTGGCCTTCGACCAAGTGATTTCGTGGATGTTCGACTCTAGCTCATTGTTCGCATTTTGTGGATTGTACTAGTGGTACCTTGAGAACCATTATCATTATTGGTGGTATCTCTCATGCCTGCTAACAACTTTCATTATTGGCTGGTAATCAGGTTATTCTTGCATGTTCGACTTCAGCTCATTCATTTGCATGTTTGGGTCGAGATGGAGCGCAAGACCCTGGGTTTTGTCTGATGAAATCCAGGTTGTGGGATGATTTGGTTTATCATTACTATATGCATGACCCTTTTGATTGGATGGTTGCGACCATCCCTGAGTCTATTTGATGATCCTACTCACTATATGGTTGCATCCATACCTTGGATATTATTACATGTTATATATTATGGATGGTTGCACCCATACCACATATTCATGTATCATAGATATCAATTGTACTTGATCTTGCAGGTCTTTCAACGACAACATTTTGGTTTGGGTATGTTCTTGTAAAGCATTTCACCCCTCCCTCTCTCTTGTACTTCATGCTTTAGGGGGCATCTGTTACACAATATTTTGTCACTGTCCCTGCAATCCCCATCCCAAACATTGGAGGACCATTTCAATGACCCCTGTGTAATATCATACATTTCCATAAATGTCATTGAATCCCTTCGCATGTCAAGAACATAATCTCTATTGATAATTTCTTAAGCAGACCTTCAAAAACCTACATTTTTGGGTTGGCGCTGATAGGTAGTTATGTCATCGTGCCCATGAAGAAATTAACACTGAGCCTCATGCCTAGTCTCAGAAGGGCACCTGCGCTGAGCTGCTTTTAGAAATTTTTTAAAAATAGATGCGAACTTTCCATGTCTAACAGCTTCATGGGTAGATTCATGGTTGTTTGTTCAACTGGATCAAGTCAAGTTTATCCCTTTGGCCTATTAGTTCCTACAAATGTGCAACTCCCTAAAGGGATAAACCTCTCCTCCACCTTATGTGGATCCCAACCCTCTTCCTTCTCTCCTATAAATTCTTCTTCCTCACATTGATTCAGCTAGCTGAACAGTCAATAGTTATAGTTGGTGTGAAGAAAGCATAGAAGAGCCCATAATTTAGAGAGAGTTTAAGAACATTGACTCATTGAGTCGAACGATGAACGAATGCTTAAGACATGCTCAATTGAACCCGTCGAAGGAGATATACAACGTTGAGGCATAAGGTTGTAAGCTTATTTTTCATATATCAATAATACATGACTGGTTTTTGGTTCCAAATTTGTTTCCATTTATATTCGAAGTGTTTAACTCTCCTTGACTAGTTGAAGTTGTAGATGAATGTATATGTTTGTATGTTGTCATCGTTTGTTTGATATTTGTTTAGGTGCATGGAAATCGTCACCAACGGAGCGCAAAGCGTGAAGAAAAATATCGAAGGATCATTGTTGTGTTCCATGACAAAATCATTGGAATGAGGTAAGGTATCTGTTCCAGTCCATATTTCATTTACAAGCTAGGAATTTAGGAATTTAGCATGTTCCCTTTTTCTAGACCCACCATTGTGCTAGAGAGATCGCCTCTCTCGCAGAGGGGATTTTCCTGCACAAAACTCATTGTAGAAATGTGGTGGGTTGATTGGAGCCTGAATCTACTAAGAACCCTAAGGGAGGTAGTTATGATGTTGAATAGCCATCATATATTGGTCATACGACAAACCTCCTGGAATAGGATTAGAAGGATAAGCATACTAAAAATAGGTTGGTTGACTCCTGACATGCGAGGTTCTGATCCACTCACAAGGGGCCCAACAGAAATCATGGAAGCATTGAGATGCGTTCCTTGAACAGTAGTCACTGATGGAGGTGATGGAACTACATTGACAGATGGCGCGAGGAAGTCACAAAAAAAGTGGGTTGGTTTGGGACAACCATGACAACTGTTTGAATAATGGGAATCGAGGAGGATGGACCCAACACAAACAAACCTGAGGAAGGAGCTGCAATACTTGACCATAACGGGTTCTAGTACAAAGATGAAGCACCAGAAATTTTTTTTCCCAAAGTATGGTAACCAGCCGGGAGAGGCTGAGATGTTTCATAAGGAAACATTTCAGGAGGGAGTTGATATTCCCCAGTGGAAATGGGAGTCTCTTCACTAATAATAGGACTCGAGGCATCTATGTCGGATGAAGACATGCTGTCAGGGAAAAGTCGGAAAACGAGGAAGGGAAAAGCACCTAACAATGGTGTCATAGGTGGGTCCGAGCATTGAGGGGGATCTTCTCTTAGAAAGAAAAAAGGTTCTAGGGGCTACCAATTGTTTCGGGGAAAATCACCCTAGAGGTTCGTTGGGTTACAACCTCCACAGAGCAGGGCATGCTACTTAAGAAGGACTCACACAACCATACATGTTCATGAAAAACTAAATAGAGCATATCGAGGAACTTACCCGTAGGTCCTATGGTTGAAGCAGATCCCGCGGGGTCCAAACACCCAGCAACCGTCCTTCCTTCTTAACCTGAAAGACAAGAAGAAAAAATCACGAAGAACTGGTTGTACAACATATATCTACTCTAAATGTTAGTGAAATCCATATGAAACATCAGATAAACCATAATAAATGCTTAAATAACAATATTCTCATATATGCAAGCGGACACTAACACGTATATTTCGGGAACAAGATGGTTCTTCTGTATTATAAATAGCATGTACATAAATAACAAGTGGAGAGATCACCTGAATCCTTCCCGCCCTTGCCTCGCTAAGATTCCTTCCGAACTGGTGCATACGAGATGACATATAGGGAGATGAGCATCTCCAGGGAACAAGGGTTTCCTGTAATGAACTGGGAAGTGCAGGAGGCATGGGAATTTAGACTTGGATAGAGAATACCAACAGAGTATAATATCAATAATTTCTCTCTCTCCCTTAGGCCATACAGATGAGGGGCTTTTATACTCCCTCAAATTAGTTTCAACAGTTGGAAACAGTTGGCCACGTGCTAGGGTGGTTGAACTACCAGAGTAACCATCAACCCAGCCCGAAAATAGGGAATTTTTATATATATTTTTAATGATTTTAATGGCATACACGGAAAAGTGCATGTGGAATCACTTATACACGTGGAAAAGTCTGGGCATAACTGCGTATGGTGATTTTTACACTGTTTTTTAGTGAATTTGGTCCAAGTCTGTAGGAATGGGTGCCCAAAGCCATAAAAGCAATCATGAATCATATGAAGGTGAGAAATGATGCTATAACAGATGCCCCCTAATATATGAGGTTAGAAGGGGTACATGATGGCTGAAATGTATTACGCACATAGAAAGAACTTCGCAAGGACAAGAGAGGACTTCACCAGATTTCAGCCTGCCAAAAACCAATGAAAGAAAATAGAGAGTCAACTCATGCTGAGGTGGGCATACCCATGCTCAGTCAAAAATATATCATATAGAAAGTACTGAATAGATCCAAAATGTATACAAGTATAGCCGAACTGAAAGTACACAATGAATCATCTGAGCATGGCCCGGAAATATAAGTCTGAATCAATGTCCAAGTATCACATATAGAAAGTTGATCAAGGATGGTGCAACTAGATGTCTGATCATATAAGTAACTGAATCTCCAAGTACCGAATCATAAGAGGTGGAACAAACGGTACAATCACGCAACTCGGGAGCCAACATATAGGATGCTGCTATACTGAACTGCAACATATAAGGGTGGACGGAAACACTGGCAGAAACTGAATGGACTGTCAAAAGTGAACCGAAAAATGCTGATGCGACCCGAGGTCTTCACCGATCACTATGGCACAATTCTACACAATGGGAATAAATGAGCTGAAGTCGACCATGTGAGAAATCGTTGGATTACCGGTCAATAATGTATACCGTTAACCAACGCGAGACAACCCACCAATAATTAAAATGACCGTCAAGGTGCCCCAGTACAATCTGACAAGTGCGAATAAATGAGTTGAAGTCGAACACTTGAAAGAATCTACCAATCAGGAGGCAATGATGAATCCCCACTGTCGATAGTGAAGAGTCTGCCACTGATGACTGCAAACCCTAAGGTACTGACAAAAATGTTGAAAATGGAAACAAGAAACAGTGAAGGAGGCCTCCTGAAACATCTTTCCTGATCCTAGTTGGAAAGTGATCACCTAAACTAGGTGGGGACCACACATGTGATTTTTGTCGAAAAATCTATTTTTAGACTATGTCTATTTTTAGACATATGGAGAATGGTCCAGGGGTTGCAGTATGTTATTCTTGGAGTATTGGTCATGTTGGTAAAAATAGATGGACATCTATTTTTTGGACCTATAGGTCGAAGTCTATTTTTAGACCGCCTCTCCTTAAAATAGGGAAGTCAAATATTATTTACCCTTAATAATATTTGGACTCTAAACTTCAGTTTACTCTCTTGGAGCACTTCAGTTTGACCCCCAGAGGTGGGGCATGCAGCTGACATAAGGAAATTCGAATTTCCTATGAGTTAAGTGAACTATTGCATGTTAGACTTCAGTTAGACTCATGTGGTAGAGTTTTGGTGGAGTTGATTAAGGAGTTAATGGAGGTGGTGTTCTGGTTAACTAGTTGAACTAGTTGTATTTAGTTTAACCGGCTAATACACTAGAGATGAGTTGTGTGAATTAAATATTATTTAATTCACTAATTATTAACTCATTATTCAACTAAAGAACACATCAGTTTAACTCAGTGCATGGACAGTTCAGTGGAGACCAGTGGAAGAGGTAGATGAAAGGGTTGGGAGCAATATATCGGGCCATATACATCGGTTTGTGCATGAGATTTGCACCACACTTGGAGGAAATTACCAATGAAAATTGGCAACATTGGAGCGTGGAGATTCGAACTCGGATTCATTTAGACAAAGCCATGATTGCGCAATAGAGGCAGAAGTAGGGGTGTGTTTTGAACCTGTGACTTGTTCAAAACCAAGCTAGTTTTTGTGTAGCTTTGGGAGATAGTACTGAGTACTTGTGAAGAGTTTGTACTATGTATTTGCTGCATGTTCTCTCCATTTATAATATACTATAGCTGGGGGTTTTCATCTATAAGCTTTCCCCATACATACTGTGTTAATGTGTGTGATGATTTGATGTGCTATCGCTTCTATTCTTTCCGCATGTGACAATTAATTGTAGAAGAGATTATGTGTTATGCATGCAATTCGAAATTGATGTGTGATCAGGTTAATCTACATTGAATAAGTGATTTATTCAGCAAATTTCCTACAAAAGACTCTAGACCTTATTCCCGCAGCAAAATGAGCCTGAGTCGGCGGGAAAAGATCCGCCCAAGCATACATATATCCTATTATCACCCGTGTCATGTAGTGTAACTCCGTGCCAAGATTTGGAAGGAATCGGATGAAGTAGAGTGACGGAACCAAAACCGAAGTATGTTTCCGACATGCACAAGATGAAGCTAGCGCACGGAAGAAACCCTCTGAACCAACCAATAATGAAAGCTGACACAGAGGCGAGAAATCCACCGATAGGGTCAAATGGAAATCAAGGTACCGCACGAATCCCAAGTGTGATAATGTGTGCTGACGTCGAACACAGGGGAAACCACTCAGTCAAAGACCCATGATGATGATCAAATGCTGAGCACGAGGTCACCTATCAATGATGGAAATATGCCCAAGGTGCGGCTCTAGGCTTGCTCTCAGAGCAATGTGTCGTAGTCGATAAGAGACAAACCCGCCGGCAAGAAGTCAATGGAGACCTTCTCAAACCAGCACGAGCAGAAGATCAAAACATCTGATGTGATAGAACATGATACTGACAAGACCGGGAAGGCCGATTGAATAATGAGTCAAGAGACACCGCAGAATGGCCGACTCAGGCTAAACTTCCCTTGAACAAAAGCACGACTTTGTGATGACCATGGCAGTAAAAAGTGACATTGTATAAGTCTGTCCTACTGGAGGCAAAACAAACTCTCCATATGATTGGAAGAGATAACCAATCGGGGGAGAACTGACAAGTGAAACATGGTAAAGGTTGAACCTAGGTCAAAACTAGAACCATCCCAAATGAAGGAAATATATATAAGTATATGTGCTTTGTTCAAGGGTGACAAACTGACTCTGTACTGCCATCAAAACAACGAAGATACATCCTGTTCCCGCTCTTTTTGTTATATTTGATTTTTTTGTCTTTTTCATATAATAAGCCTAAAAAAGAATAAAAGAATGCTATGGTACAATGGATAGAACGAGTATCAAAAATCAGATGCACTAGTTCCTAGGATTGGAACAATCCTATGCTCAATGCAAGGTGGCGGAAACTGGTAAGCGATACTCAGAGGAATGTTCCATCCATGGGTAAAAGGGTGTCAAGTCGCGATAGCTAAGTGCATGCAATGGTTAACTTGTACAGATAGACAAGGTCAAAAGTTGGCTTAAACATCGAGTCCAAATGAAGCCGGCTAAAGGCCAGGATAAACAAGTAGCCACTATGCAATGCAGTAATACAACTTAACGACACCAGGGAGCCTCTAGGGTAATAGCCAGAAAAATGATAGTGAGGAAGAAGAAGAATGAAGCTTCAACACATAAGTCATGGTGGGACTAAAGAGGACTCCCGAGCCTACATAAAATGCAGCATGGGCAACAAGTGATAGCGAGGAACTAACTAAGAAGCCCATGTAAAGGAAGGCTCTACCACCAAGTCATGATTAAATAATCGGCGAGTGAAATGGGTGTAATACTCATGACCTGATGGGATCGACCCTAAGGCAAGTGATCAGTATGGAGGCTAGTATGCAAGATGTAGCGGAAAGTGATTTCCCTAACCTATATGCCAGTGAAGATCATATACCTGCCGTGACGAGTCGGTAATCATGGATCAAAAACCGGGAAAAATCTCAAAATCGTCAAAATGTACCTGAAAACATACCAAACTGGGCACTTCCAAGCATCCAGGTTATGCAGCTTAAGATAGATCGAAAAAATAAGCATAACAAATTTTTGCGAAAATTTTCAACTTTTTAGCCATAAATAGACAAATTACCTCATATTTGGTTCATTATTACATTGCTGATTTGGAAAAAAGTGCTCTGGAGCAAAAAAATTCTTTCGTCAAATCAAGAGCAACCGACCGTCGAATCGCACCGAATTTGTCAGGTAGGCTCCTTAATCATCCTTGCAAATCATTTTGTCCATTTAGAAATTAAAATTTAGTGATTTTCACCATTAAAACCCTTGCTAAAAAACACGGACTTGCGCATACGCGGGTTGGTAACAGTAAAGTCGCGTATAGACGCGACTGTGCATAGAAAAAGTCGCGTATGCGCAGGCCTGAATAAAAAATGCGTGGCTAATGAAGGATTTGTTGAAATTTGACAGGATGACAATCTCATGGAGAGAGCGTGAACACAGTGCTATTGACCAAGAAGTCATGCGAGATCGAGCATCGCAAAATATTCTTCGGAATTGCGGTTTGCTCAAATTTTTCAAAATGCCAAATATGAAAAGCAATGTCCGGTTGCTAGAAATGCTCGTAAATTATTGGGAACCAGAAGAGGATTGCTTTATGATAGATCAGATGCCAGTACGCATTGAAGTGGAAGACATATATTTCATCACTGGACTCTCCCGGAGGGGAGAACCAGTAGACTTGCACGGGAAGCCCCTGGGAGGGCTAACCGTGGAAGATTACATCCACGTGTATTGCGTAGAGGGTTCCAAGAAAGTTGGAACTCAGATTGCAATTAAAGATTTAAGGGATTTGCACATGAAAATCCTCCTTTTCACCATTGGCAGAGTGGTAGGATCTGCCTCCGTACATCAGGTGTCCAGGACGCAAATGAGCATAGCAGTAGAATGCTTGACTCATGTATATGATTGGTGCACAGCCCTATTACTGAACATGAAGCAACAGTTGACCTCAATCCGCCAAGCAAAGACAAAACACTTTGGATATGGTACAATTTTGATGACATTCTTCTTTGAGAAGATACCAGCATTGAGACCCAGAGTCATCTCTACCATCAACAGCCCTAGAGATCCAAGAATTGCCCGTTGGGCAGATATGATGAAGAGATTAGGGGGAAGTGAAGTTCCCCGGACCACTTGGGATGATGAGTTCTTCCTTTGGTGGGGAGAACAAATCATCGTTGTGGATGACTATCCCTATGCCGGGATGGACTTTCGTGCAGATCCAGATCTTGTTCTTCCACCAGGCACAGCATGGGGCAAAGTCGGTAAGTTTTCAATTTTTTGACTTATATAATTTTTTGGATTTTTTCAAATATGTATGAAAAATTGAAAAACAAACATGTTTTTTATTGGATTCGTAATGACTGACTATTTAAACATGATCATGATACAGATATTGGACCAGTTCAACCTGAGGGTTTCCCGCGCCACAAGCATCGCAGGGGCGAAGCAGATCCAGTGGATTCAGACAGGACCCTCCAGGCTGTACAGAGGAACTTGGAGGGGTTAACCCACCAAATACCTATGGCTACCATGGAAGATCTGCCGGAAGCTGTCCAGAGACGGGTGGTAGGAGTGCCCCGAGACTGGGTACGGTTATTCCGCCGAGTTGCCACCGCGATCATGTTCTATAGGAACACGACTTCTGGGCAGGGACCTCAGGAGTAGATAGATATTATGTATCAGATGATAGTATATTTTTTTTTGAGACTGAACATGATCGGGCATAAGCCCAAATTTTGTATGACCTTATGGATCCAAATTTTGTAAAGTTTTATGAACACTCTAATGATATATATACAGCGATATTTGATGTGATGTGATAAATGTATCAAAATGTATGATGTTTTTGATAATTAAATTTTATTGTATGGAATGATTAATATGCCAATCCAGTGCCTGATTAGCTAATGAGTCAGCCAACCAATTGTCAGCTCGAGGAATATGAATGAAAGTTAAAAAATGAAATGATCTTTGTAACAAACGTACCCTCAAGAACAACCGTAATAAAAATGGATCTCGAACTCGATAAGTATTGTTCAACTGCGACACCACCAGCTGAGAGTCCAAGAAAACTACCAACGAATCAACACCCAAAGATATTGCCTCCGAGAGTAGATAAACAACTGCAGTGTATTCTGCTATATTATTGGAAGCAGGACCAATGCAGACCCCTCTTGATACTAACAGCTGACCAGAAGGATAATGCAGCACCCAAGCTGTGGAAGCTAAGTTCTGGGTGTGTCTACTAGCACCATCGGCGAAACCAAAATGACTAAGGACATTCGAAACAACCTGCCAAAGCAGATCAAAAACATCACCAACTCATCAAAGATCAAAAATCAACCAGATATGTACAAAGCAAAAACTACTATATACAAAAGCAACATGCCAGGCCGAAGCCTAGGCATAATACTTCTTCAAATAGAGCCCATTTCGGGGCTCCGGCAACTCGTTCCCTTCGAAATCAACCAAGTTATACGCTCCTTTCTTGAGGACTTTTTTAACGATGAAGGGGCCATACCACATAGACTTAAACTTTCCTGCCCCCAAGGCATCTTTTTCTTGGGCATAGACCAAAACAAGGTCACCTTCCGAAAAAACCCTGGGTTTGACTGCCTTATCGTACTGAACTTTAACTCGGTTTTTATGTGCTTCATTCATTGTGGCGGCATCCCGACGCTGCTCATCGAGATGTTCCAGATGAAGGAGCCATTCTTCAAGACTAGAAGTGTCAGGAAGAAGTTCAACAGCTAACTTAAGAGAAGGAATCTCGCATTCAATAGGAAATATGGATTCCACCCCGTGCACTAGCTGAAACGGAGTAAAGCCAGTTGCAGTTTTCACTGACGTCCTATATGCCCAAAGTGCAGGATATAGCATAATATGCCAGTTGGATCTAGCTTTATCAATTGTCCTTTGAAGAATTGTCTTCAAGGATTTATTCACGGCTTCCACTTGCCCATTGGCTTGAGGATAATATGGAGATGAATGCTCCTGCCGGAAACCCAATTTGAGAGCCAACTCAGCCATCATGCTATTCTGAAAATGACTGCCATGATCAGTGACAATATCTCTAGGAATACCAAAATGAGCAATAACCTGGTTGAAAAGAAAAAGAGCTGCAGTCTCACCATCATTCCCAAAAGTAGGCATAGCCTCGACCCACTTCGTAAAGTAGTCTACTGCTACAATAATGTACTTGTGACCTTTAGCCGAAGGTGGGTTACAAGTAGTATAATCAATGCCCCACTTTGTAAAGGGACCGACAGTAATGATTGGAAAAAGCGGAGCTGGATGAGCGCGCATTTTTCGAGTATAGACTTGACACGGATGACACTTTTTGACCGATTCTATACAATCTTTGAAAATCGAGGGCCAAAAGTACCCAGCACGCAAGATTTTTTGGGCTGTAGCAAGCCCAGATAAATGACCCCCACAAGCTCCACTGTGAGAATCATTTAGCACAACCTCAGCTTCTTCAAGAGTTAAGCAGCGTCTCAGGATTGAATCAACCCCTCGACGGTATAAAGCAGCACCAATAATCAAATAATTCTTGGCCAAGTGACGCAGTTTACGACGCTCATCTTTCGAAAAAGTAGAGGGAAAATTCGCAGTCTGAAGATACACAATTATATCTCCATACCAAGGATCCTGTGAAGAGATAAGAAACAAGTGTTCATCCGGAAAGGATTCATCATAAATCATCTCTTCTCCACAGGGCAACTCGGAGATCAATTCCGCGAAAACCAATGATTTCTTGGATTTGGCAGACATAAACTCAAGATCAAATTCCTGCAAAATCACAATCCATCTATTGTATTTTCCCCCAATCACTCACCTACTGAGAACAAACTGAAATGGATTGGCTGCTGCCAAAACATAGGTTTTCCGAAGAATAATGTAATGCCGGAGTCGCTACACAGCATGAACTGCTGCTAAAGCTAATTTTTCTATCGGAGTGTACCGGAGTTCAGGTCCTACCAAGCCTCGACTAAGGTAGTATATAACATGCTTTGCAAGAGCATCATCCTCCTAAACCAGAACCATACCAATAGTAGATTCTGCTGCTGCCAGATACAAAAGGAAATCCCTGCTATAATCAGGTGGACTCAATAAAGGAGCATAGGTCAATGCTTTCTTCAAAGCATCGAATGAGCGTTGAGCGTAGTCGTCCCAAAGAAAAGGAACTCCCTTCTTCAACAATCTCATAAATCCCTTTGTAACTTCAGCATAATTTACGATAAATCTCCGAAGAAAATTAGACTTTCCTTGTAGACTTTGAAGCTGACGGATAGAGGATGGGGGAGGCAACCGAAGTATTGCCTCAACCTTGAAGGGATCTACCATAATCCCTTCCCTAGACACAATGAATCCCAATAACCGGCCGGATGTAACCACGAAAACGCACTTGTTCGGATTCAATCTGATCTTATAGAAACGACATCTTTCAAATATTTGCCGGAGGTGACCAGGATGATCCATCCTCTTTCAAGAATGAGCAGCTAAATCATCCAAGTATGCCTCGATAATCTTTTTGATGTCGTGGAAGGCATATGACATGGCCCGCTGAAAGGTAGCCCCAGCATTTTTAAGACCAAAAGGCATCTTCTTGTATGCAAATGTACCCCAGGGACAAATAAAGGCAGTCTTATGCTGATCTTCAGGACGGATAGTAATCTGATTATATCCGGAGAAACCGTCCATGAAGGAGAAAATCTCATTACCGGCACACTCGTCAATGATCTGATCGATAAATGGTGTGGGGCAATTATCTTTAGGACATGCTTTATTTAGGTCTCTGAAATCGATGCAAACTCGAATCGTTCCTTGCTTTTTATCTACGGGAATGGGATTTGAAACCCATTCAGTCAAAGGAACAGGGAAAATGAATCCCGCCTTAAGCAGCTTCTCAACTTCAGCTTTGATAGCTGCTGCCTTCCTAGGATTGACCGGACGAAGTTTTTGCCTCACCGGCTTAGCGTTTTCATACGTCTTGATCTCATGCTGGACGATAGATGGATCTATGCCAGGCATTTCCTCATAAGACCAAGCAAATACATCCCTATACTCTTTGAAGAGCTCGGTATAAATTTGAACCTCTTCACGGGAACATTCAGCTCCAATGAAGACATTCTCGATAATATTGGGATCCCTGGAAATGTTCACTGGGATAGTAGGAGATATCACAGCCATGTTCCCTTCAGCATAAACCTGTGTTGGTGCCAAAGGGTTCAAGACCGGGTGAACAGGTCCAGGAGACTGAGGACTTGGAAAACTAGTTTCAACTTCGTTTAAGTCAGGTAGGAAGTAAGACCGATGATGCAAATCATCCCACGGTCTATCTATACCAGTCATGGCTTCCAGGATGGCCTCTTCAGATGGAAGAGTGGTATCAAGGCAATCCTGGGCCAAAGAAGAACTAAGTGTCCAAGCCGGAGCCACATCTCCATCCAACTCTTCCGGTGAAAGAGGAGCTGAACTGGATTCTGCAGAGTCAACAATAGAATGATAAGCAATCTCAGCTGCAGACATCGGAAATGCCATTCCACCCACTTGACCTTCCGCTAATGTGGCGGTAGGGGAAGGCAAGGTCCAAGGGTCCGAAAAATAATGAGTTCTGAAGAACTCTCTTTGAAGAGGAGCCTTGGAGGATGAAATAGCATTTATATGAACCGTAGGAGGAGGAATATCGAAATTACCCATCAAGGAAGAATACATTCCAACTCCTAAATTCTCAACAGGCGCCTTAGTATTATCCAACTTAGGAACAGATGAGTCAGTAGACGCATTCGGGTCTACAGGAGGACAGTCCAGTTGATCCACTGTAACAATCCTCCCTTCGTGGGGGAAACATATAATCCGAAATAATGAGGATGCAATGGCATCCATCTCATAAATCCAGTTTATCCCCAACAGAAGGTTGTAGTCCAAGCTTGCGTCAACTACCTCAACCTCTATATTGACAGTTTTGCCCCCAACACAGATGGGCAAAGCTGGGACACTACCATGGGGTCTGTGAGAATGACCATCGAACGCAGTCAGAAGAGTGGTAGATGGAACAACTTTGGGAGATCCAATAGTCTTCCAACATGTGAGAGACATCACGCATGTGGAAGCACCCTCATCAACAACCGTTCGAAAGATATTACACTTCCGATACGATGATTTAATATGAAAAGCCATGTGATTGGGAAGTCTCTTCTTAAAATTAGTCATATCAAAAGTAATCAGAAGAGAATTTTTTGGATCAATAGCCCCAATGGCAGTGAGCAAAGCACTGCGCTGAGCCGGACAAGACTGGAGTACCTCTAAAGCTGACATAGCACAAGGACTCTGCACCAGATCTTCCACAATCGAGTAGTTCTGGGCAGCCCTAGCATTTGGATTAATCGTCGATCGCTTAGAATATGCTTTAGGCATCCGAGGCATAGACTCAATAGTAGGCTTGGTAATGTGAAGCGGCTCAGTAGCATCAGGAGTATCCTTAGCTTTCGAAGACTCTTTTCCGCCATAATCACGGGATCTCGTAGCGATATCCGCATGAGCACTCATCATGAAAATGTTCGATGGAATTTCCCCTTCCTGGGTGCCCCCAGAGGAAGCCCCAGGATTTTGGTTCGCGCCAACAACTAATTTTTGCCCTTGGGGAAAAGGGTTTGTTAACACAACCTAGGAACTAGAAGAACCCTGCTGAGCTAACAAGCGCTGCGCATCCTGAATTTTAGGGCAAAGGTGTGCGAGATGGTCTCCAGTATACAACTTGCATGGAAACTTCACTTTCTTTTTCTCCTTTGGACCCTCACCAACATGCTCGTTGGTTTTATTCGCATTACCCTTCCCATTCTTTCCCTTCTTCTTATTATTTCGTCCCTTCTTCTTCCCATCGGAAGGTTGATTTCCTTTGGGATCAGAAGCTTGGACAGCATTTATGGACAAAGACTGGGAAGGAGATGACTCAGCAGGCACAGCCTGACCAGAAGGAGCAGATTGTAAAGACAACTGCTGCAATTGAGTAAGCAGGCTGGCTGCACCACTATTGATCGATCCAATCAGTCTGTCACCATGAGGACCGGGCTTAGTTTTAGATAAATCTAATTTGAAGAGAGGAGCATTGGGCAGATATTTATGGAGGACCCCAGACTGAGAATAGATCAGCTCCAGCTGTTGGGCCCTAAAAATGGCCTGCTCCTCGGAAAATACCCCAAAAAGGGATACATCTTTTGAAATATCTGACTGCAGGGATTTGAGAAACCATTCCAAAAGGAATTCACCTGGAATATGAGCTTTAATAAGCCTCTTCCTTCTCCTCCATTCCTGAATGTGATCAGAAAGTTGCTCTCGCTCCGCTTTAAAAATTACCTAGAGTTCACCTCACACATATCGAAGGTAATCAAAATGGTTCGGGAAATGTAATGGCTCCAAATGGCAAACTTCCCAGCTTAGCTCAATATACCATTTAAGGGGAGTCAGTTTAGGTGCGTTGAAATAACCAAATCCCAATCGAATCATCGATCGGAGTTCAAGAACACCATATGGAAGGTAGAGGTGGTCACTCGATCTTCTCCACACTTACCAAACTTTGGAATGTCTGAAGGTAGTTTGGTCGGGACCGGAGGCCACCCCGGACTGTACCGAATCGGATCATTCGTCAATTTCGACAGATCTGGCAAGTTTAACGTTGCCAGAAAAGGTAAACGAGGCGGAGCCTGAGGATTCCATCCTTGATAGGATGAATTCCCAACATTCCGAAAAGAATACCCTGGATTTGATGAGGCACCAAAGCTGCTAAAAAAGGACTTTGGGAGAAAAGGAGGAAGAACCTCCTCCCCAACGCAGAAAGCACAAAGCCTACCGCCTCCCCCGCTCAAGTATGAAATAAAGAGGAAAGACCCTGATAGGGGTTCCGGCATTGGGGAAGAGGAGAAAAGGTCCGATAAACACTCGACGAAGGAAAGAAGTATTCCTGATGACCTGCGAAACTGATTCCCCGCCCCGTCAGAGGAATACTGGGGATTCCATCCCGTAAAGTAGTCGAACTTTGCCCCCCGTACCAAGGGTTGAAACTCTGGAGTCGAAAAAGTAAACTAAAGCACCCTAAAGAAGGATTCGAACCAGGGAATGTGTCCATTCCAAGGGGAACCCCTGAAAAGAAGCTGATCCACTAGCCATGGAAGACATGGGTGTAGATCCAGCTACAGCAGCGGAAAAGGAAAAAGAAGGAATCCCACTAGTGGGCATTCCGAAACAGAAGGGACCAGATTGAGAAGCCTGTGCTTGGGTGAAACCAGAGCCAAACACAGCAGCACTAGAAGCAATCGAAGATAAAGCAATAGTGCCTCCTCCTTCAACAGAAGCAGGAGTCTGAATGCCTGCAGCACTCACAGCAGAAGTCGCGTTCCCAGTCGTGGCCATCGAAAGGTATGAATGATACGGAAGATCTTTTGGTCTCTCTAACTCAGGTCCGATGTATTGAACAACGAACAGATAATCAGGAGGAAGAGGAGATGGACCTGACACAGGAGGTTTAGGTACTTCTTCAATTTGAAAATCTTCTTCCTGAGGAAATAAAACTCGCGAGGTGAGCGGAATGCTCCTCTCGGAACCGACACCAGAATCAGCTATGAAACCTTCAGACCCTTGTGGAGGATCTCTCTCCACTGTGTCAGACGCCACAGGGTGGTAACCACCTGCTAAATCACTCCTACGCCTTCTCGAAGAAGGCTCTGGACTCTCGGGAGATAACCCCCAGATTCTCCTCGATCGACGAGGCACTTGATCAGCCACTTTTATAGATTTTAATTAGACTCAAAAATATAAAGCTAAGCAAGCTAGGAGAAAAGAGCACTCACTATAAGAAAAATCCCTGAGATACAGTCAAGCAAACAACCCTCAAGTATTTCCGCTCCGGGTGATGAGGACCGGACACCAAAATACAAGAAAGCGAAAAATATAGGACCTCCCGAAAGCAGTCTGGGATAATTACGGCCCAGGCCTACTAGCGAAGGTATCAAAAACAGTTACACCGACCTCCTAACGACAGCCTTTGCCGGCTCAAGCACCCAAGCTTCTCAAGGGCACCCCCCAGAAGTACTGCTGAAAGTGATGCGACGTCTGCCTCAGGTACCACGGGTATTCTCCCCTGCAGTCACCTGTGTGGAACCTAGGAGTGGCAACTATGGGCACCAATCCGTATCAGAAGCCGGGCAGAACGGTCTTGAGGTCAGATTCAGCTAATCAGAGAGGGGTTATCCCTCTTCTCAGCCTTCACTTCCCCTCGCGCTTGACTCTCTGGAGGAGAGCTTTCTCGGTCCACCTAACGGAGTTGGATTTCACTCAATTAATCAACTTCTATGTTTTGTTTGAGCGGCCTTGGAGATTTAACTCTCCACTCACCTAATCCAAGGCCCTACAACCTAGCTAGTTGGTGTATGACACTTAGAAAACTTGCTAGTTGATTTTAAATTATATCGCTTATTTTAATGGGCTGTTATGTTAAGTCAAAAGGATATGGAGATGAAACTTATGGTGTTTTGACGCAGAAATAAATTAATAAAAAACCAAACTATATGCAAATGTAGTTATTGTCTTTCGATGAAAAGAAACTTCTATACAGGTTCTACGAGATTAAAAATTGTATTTTTCTTTTCAGATAACACACTCACACTCACAAAAACTATGAAAATGACTAAATGCTTAAGTGCACCTGATGCAAATCACTACAAGCATGCAAATTCTAAGATGCAAAATCTCCTAAAGCAGAGTGAAATTTCCCAAAAGATCCTTTAGTTTTAACTCTTTTTGGTTGTCCAGAAAGCTAGTTCCTGAAATCAAGAACTCTTAATATGAAGACACCAAAAACACTTAAAAACAAGAGGAAGAAATCTATGACAACTCCTTTCCGAAATCGAGTCAAAATCCAAGGGCAAGAAACCTCAACAAAGCTTCAAAAGATATAGTACAACGAAAACAAAAATGCAAGAACAAAAGCAAATAACAAGGCAAAATGTTTTTTGAGCTTTTGAAATGCAAAAACAAAAGCAAAGAAAAAATGTTTTTTGAGCTTTTGAGTTTTATAAAGGAAGAGCTCGAAAAGACCAAGCGAAACTATCAAATCCCAAGCCAAACAATACTGAATTTCAAGCAAAAACTTCAAAAATGCTCCAAATCTTATAGGGCTAACTCGTAGCAAGATCAATATGAGCAAAAGAAGACAAGAAAACTCAGCCACTCAGCCTAGAAGAATAGTACAACCTTGCCGCAAACAAAAACTTCAAAGAACCAAGAAAGACTCTTCAAAAGTTGCAACAAGACCTAGTCGACTGAACTCAAGAAAACCAACCAAGAAACGGGAAAAAATTGTAGTGCAAAGCAAAACACAAAGATAGGAAAGAGTAAACGAGCAGAAGCTCTCTGTTCTGATAAGGCAGAACAGCCAAGAATGCTCAGAAAGAGATCTTGGTACTCAAACCAGAAGTGCCAGCACCAGAAACAACACTTTGCCAAAAAGACTAGTTTTCAATCAAACAAGAGATAGAAAAGACCAAAGACCACTTTCTTCACAATCCAGAGGCTACAAAGACACTGCAGGAACAGGTCTCCAAATACAGAAAGGACTAAAAAGTCAAGAAATCCAAAATTTCAAAATCTGCCTAAGTATACGCAACTTCACAATTTAGCAACAAGCGTGCATACGCGACTGTGCTAAAGGAAACCCGCGTATACGCGACTCCCTTTAACAAAAAATTCGTGTATACGCGACTGTGTGCAGAAAAACCCGCGTATATAAAGGTAGATAATGAAAAACAAAAAAGATCAAGCCTGGACAAGAAACCAGGACTTCAGTCTGACTGAGAAAGAGTAAACTGGACTGGAAATAAAAGCTAAAACTGTTGGAAACCTATCAAACAGCTGAAACCACCCAACAGGGGAATCACAAGAATGCGATCCCCAGCGGAGTCACCAGTTCTGTTTCGAGGAAAATCACCCTAGAGGTTCGTTGGGTTACAACCTCCACAGAGCAGGGCATGCTACTTAAGAAGGACTCACACAACCATACATGTTCATGAAAAACTAAATAGAGCATATTGAGGAACTTACCCATAGGTCCTACGGTTGAAGCAGATCCCGCGGGGTCCAAACCCCCAGCAACCGTCCTTCCTTCTTAACCTGAAAGACAAGAAGAAACAAGCACGAAGAAATGGTTGTAAAGCATATATCTACTCTAAATGTTAGTGAAATCCATATGAAACATCAGATAAAACATAATAAATGCTTAAATAACAATATTCTCATATATGCAAGCGGACACTAACACCTATATTTCGGGAACAAGATGGTTCTTCTGTATTATAAATAGCATGTACAGAAATAACGAGTGGAGAGATCACCTGAATCCTTCCACGATCTTCGAGCAGACCGTTGTCCGGATCCGTCCCGCCCTTGCCTCGCTAAGATTCCTTCCGAAATGGTGCATACGAGATGACATATAGGGAGATGAGCATCTCCAGGGAACAAGGGTTTCCTGTAATGAACTGGGAAGTGCAGGAGGCATGGGAATTCAGACTTGGATAGGGAATACCAACAGAGAATAATATCAATAATTTATCTCTCTCCATTAGGCCATACACATGAGGGGCTTTTATACTCCCTCAAAGTAGTTTCAACAGTTGGAAACAGTTGGCCACGTGCTAGGGTGGTTGAACTACCAGAGTAACCATCAACCCAGCCCGAAAATAGGGAATTTTTATATATTTTTTAATGATTTTAATGGCATACGCGGAAAAGTGCATGTGGACTCGCGTATACACGCGGAAAAGTTTGGGCATAACCGCGTATGGGGATTTTTACACTGTTTTTTAGTGAATTTGGTCCAAGTCTGTAGGAATGGGTACCCAAAGCCATAAAATGAATCATGAATCATATGAAGGTGAGAAATGATGCTATAAAACCAATTGATATCAAATGGCTCCGATGGGGGAGAATGGGTGGAAAGAGGTTGAATTCTCGAGATGATGGCACGGTCGAGGCCTTAGATCCCAACAGATGGGGGTGTCTCAAAAGAGACTTGGGGGAGAGACTCTTCACCATGAGGTAATGAAGAGGAGGTCGCAACAGGTGGTTTTGCCACGGTGACTTTGCATCAGAAGAAGAGGAGAAAAGAGATGATTAATTCATGGCTTTAACAAAAATAATTAAGGAATTAATCATGACACAGCCAAGAAATAACTTAATGGGCATGTGATATAATCCGTTGAAATTATTTTTTATAACATTGAAACAATACTCTATCTTTTCATGCTTTAAGAGTTGAGAAAATGAGAAAAGGTGACTCTAGTCAGTTTCAGTTTTAATGAGCTTGAAAGGACAAGCGCTTGATGATATTTTCAAGTTTAAAGAGTCACAGAAAGATCGAAATGACTACTTAGGAACTCTAGGAAAAAGGGTGTACCAAGCTCCTGTGAACTGCAATATACACCTTGGCAAATAAATTTACCAAGGACTTAACGTATGTGTAGGCAATCTCCCCGAATGTTGTGTTCAGTGTATCACAATTAAATGGTGGCATACTTTTCTTCCTATGGATAAAGGATTGCAACCTAAAAGGGTCTACCTTTATATACAAGATGGTACAGGGAACACAATTTCGTACTAGCGTTGTCTAATAAAAGATTGTGAGTGAAAACTGCTAGGTTTAATGATGTCGGAACACATCACTAGCCTATACCTCTAAGTGTGAGCGTTAAGTTTCAATGCTTCCTTAGGTTGATTGAGTTAATTTTATGGTTTATCTTGAAATTAGGTTTCAGTTTCATGGCCCTACCGAATATTACCTCAAATCTCTAATGTGAAACTATATGAGAGAAACAGTACCCTTCTATTTCGATGAAAAGCTAACTAAGTGAAGGATAGAGGTTCACAACAAAGTAGCAATCAAATAAATGCAAGAATGACACTTTTCCCTATTCCACTAACACAACCAAAGAAGAAACTTATGACTATGTTCATTTATGACTATCTAACTAGTCAAGGAGAGTTAGAAACTTTGAACAATAACATAGACAAAGATGGAACTAGAAATCAGTCATGTCATATTAATATATAAAAGGGATTTTCCAACCTGTGCCTTGACGCTGTAAACCTCCTTTGACGAGTTCATTCAGGCACATCTCAAAGCATTCATTCGTTTATTTGGCTCAAAGAGGCGATAGGCTCAAAATCTCTCTCACAACTATGGACTATTCTCTGCTATATTTTGCACATAAACTCTAACTATCCATCTAGCATAATCAATGGGATGAAGAGGAATTTATAGGAGTGGAGGAAGAGCTTTAGGATCCACTTATGGTGGAGGAAAGGTCTATCCCTTTGGGAAGTTGCATTTTTGTAGGAACTAGAAGGCCAAAGGGAGAAACTCGACCACATCCAGTTGAACAAACATCCATGATTCCGATTATGAAGCTGTTAGATCTTAGAAGCTTCGTTTCTATATTAAAAAACCTTCTAAAAGTAGCTCATTGTGAGGGATCTTTAGAGACAGAGTGACCATGGCACGAGGCCTAGTGCAAATCTAGCCATGTGTGCAAGGACATAACCACACCCCAACGTCGAACCAAAATCACATGTTTTTAAGGATCTACTTCAGGAATGGTCCACAGAGATTTTTTTGTTTGCATGTTAAGGGATGCAATGACATTCATTATGATGTGTGATAGTACACAGGGGTAACTATGATGGTCCTCCAATGTTTGGAATATGGAATGTAGGGAGGGTGACAAAATGATGTGTAACACACTTGAATTCACTGAAACTCCCTAACACACACTCTTATTTGTTCATTTCCAATAATTTTGACCTAGTTCTCCCTTGTGATGCCTCGAAAGTCCTTAGCACTCCTCAACATGCATTGATATTATCCGACATGTGTTAGCACACATTTTCATTCCTTGGCATGCTATAACCCTTCTTAACTACCATGCGTCACAACTAACCTTACTTAATTTGCAACTTGGGAACCCAACCAAGTCCTCGCTTGAATACAAGAGCTTTACCAAGTTACGGTTACTACAACTAAACTATGTTCTTGAATTATGTAGCTTGGGAGGTACTCCAAAAGCCTAGTGAGATGGGTTTGTGTGAGTTTGGTCACGAAAGGTTTTTTTAGAAAAGAACCCAAGCGAAGGGGTTTTAGACCCAGGATGGGGTTTAAAATATAAAATAAAATTAAAAAGGAAAAATAATATTTCCTAACGTCTAAGTGGATAGAGCCTGTAAGTTCTAGAGGGTTCTTAAGAGGCCTATCTAGGAAAATATATTTAAGGAGGCCTTAGTATGAAGGCATGAACATGAAGTGAGAAGGAGCTCATTTGATCAAGGAGGCCAAAAGAGATGTTGTCCTAAAGTAGGTCGAGTTAGAGAGTTGAGTAAGGGTTGCTAAAGGGAGGCCATGATCATCCACCAAGAGCAAGATCATCATGCAAGGGTTCAAAAGAATGCCACATACCTTAATGGGTTCTAGATAGGAAGTAGGATGGAATCCTATTGGTTCTCTTATGGCAGATTGAGCTCAAGAGAGGAGACTCATAAGAATTTTGGCATGTGATTTCAGTGGTGTTTCTGTGTAAAGGCCACATCAAATTTTGAAATAGTAGAGAGGGTTGAGACCCTATCTTGTGGTGATTAGTAGGCTGTAAGGACTATGATAAAGACCAACACAAATTAAGGAGGGCCTGCACTATAATTTAGGGCTAGAACATAAGTATTTGCAGGTGTAATATTTACTGAGGTAATGATCCGGGAAAATTTTTCTACCCTTTAAACCAAGACCTTTTGCTTCGGCTGATGTGTTATAATTACATTTTATCAAAAGCATTAATGAACACATGCATATATAATCAATAGTAACACGTTTCAACAATCATACGACAAATTTTAAGAGGTTTAATAACGAATTTCGTCCAGTGTGGACTACGTCTCCGAGCCTCAGTGTCTCGATGGCGTTGGCCACTTCATTCAATGTTTTAAGTAGTGAAGATGTACATGGATGCTACTACTTTTCATACAAGTAAATAAGCCATCAACATGAGTGGCAAAGTATCTCTACAAGACATTCCACTGCAAGGAACTCTCACTCATAAACTGACCTCCTATCTACATGACAACTACACACACAATGACATTGAGTATCCCACCAACATGGCAACAAAGGGATCTCAATCAAACATACATGTGACAATGAGAATCCATCCAACATGGAAATAAAGAGATCTCAAACATAAATGGAAATCCATGATATAAATTACATCTCACATCAACAACAAAAACAAGATCCTGCATCAAACATCAAACAGGGATCTATACACCACAATGCATCTCATAGAAGGAGACAAAGAAGTACATGAGAAAAACACTTCATATACCTCACACTGAAGATGAATGAAGAATAGGTTGCTCTGCTGCTAGATCTGAAATCACCATCACAATCATGGCGTTGAAAAGAAAGAAATCGACTGCTCACTCATTGAATGCTGACACCTTTAACTCCACTTTGAAAAGTGATCGAAAAACATAAGGCTCAAAAGGAAAATCTGACTGCATTGTTGAATTGGTGTTGCCGAGAAGTGTAGGATTGACTGTCAATTTGCTGAATTCTAACACTGTCAAAATCTGGGCCTTAAGGAATCTTTTAGATTCCCCCTAGATTCCTTAAAGATGCTGCTCCACAAGGAATCTGGAAATATGCAACAAAAAATAGGAATCTAATCTCACCATTGAGATCCTTGTGAAATTCTAAGAAGAATGAGTATAAGGTTGACCTCATTTTGACACCGGCGAATTTCGGCCTCCAAGGAATCTGAAAGATTCCCTCAAAATTCCTGAAGATTCTCCTCCATAGGGAATCTGCAAAACCGCTACTCAAAAGGAAAATCTGGGTGCATCATTACGCTCCCTGCGAAATTCTGGTTAAAATGCATATAAATTTTAATACATTCTGACACAGGAAAATTTTACTTCAAAAGATTCCCTTGGCATCAAAAAATATTTTCTCTTGAAAATCGTGCCAGCATTCTGCCTCTGTCTCTGCCTCGAACTACGTGCCCTCACATGGCTACCTCTAGCCTAGGCACACTGAGGAAATTTGGGTTTGTAATAAAATTCGTGGTGGAGTTAACAAAGTGGCCCGTTGGGCGCGTTGGTAAATTTGTTTAATGGTGGGGAGGGGGTCAGGTGGTCAAACCCCACCCCCTTCAAAATAGTGCATTTTTCGCTTTTTTTTTTTTTTGAACCAAAAATATTTTATATTGGAGATTCAGGAGAGTGCATTGGTCATGGGGTTATGGTTGGCATTGTTTATACCAGCGCCGGTAGACAGGCCGATGGGTCCAGCGGGTGGGTTCGATTCCCATCGCTAGCCCATATGGTCAACATATAATGTATATAATATATATAGTGGGTGTGGTGTGGGGTGCGGTGTGGGGTGCGGCGGGGGTCATGGCTCGCCGTCCCAAATAATATATTTTATTTATTTTTTAAATAAACAAACACACTTTATTAACATTCGGTTTTTTTTGTTGTAGGAGAAAATTTAAGGAGGCCACAAATTTTCCTGGAATCCGGCTGGAGCAGGCAGCCAGAAAAATGTGAATTTGTGCCTTCCTTAAGCCTACCACCTCATCAAGTCAACCCAGAACTTTGATTGCTTCTAACTTTTGCATATGAGCTCCGTTTGACGAATCGTTCACACCGTTGCGATCGGGATGACGATATATTCAACTTGAACCTAGTTCGAGAGCAGTCCAAACACTTTTATTTTTGAGCTTTCATCAACCCTGTTTGTCCTGTGTGTGTCTCTGGAGCCACATGGATGACTCCTACCCACTGAGGATCTTTTTGTCCTCCAAAAGCATTGAAAATAATTTCCAACTATTGTGTACAATGTATGCACCACAAGTGTCCTGGAAAAGGTCACCCTTCCATCTCCTTGTTTATGGATACCTTGGAGGAAAAAGCGATATCATGGTATGAGAGTCTACCATCTTCTAGTTTATATTCTATAAAGGAATTTCATTCAGTTTTGTTTCAAAATTATCAAAGTTATAATTCTTCCATGTCAATGATTGATAGTTGTGGTGAGATATTTGATAATTTAATTAAGTTTCTTGAAAATTTGTATGGGGATAGAGAGTGTCTAGATGATGAGATCATAGAAGCCCTATATGATTTTTCCTCCCAACAAGAAATAGTAGTTTCCTCCTTGGATGAAGAGATCTTGGAGGCTTTGCATGACAATCCTTTTCATCACCAAAAAGAGCAAGTGTTTTCTCTCACAGAAGAAAAAGATGGTGTATATTGTCTTGATGTTCATAAATACTTCCCACAGGAGAAAATTCTTGCAGCAGTACAACAAGTTGATCAGTCAAAGGTTAAAGAAGATATTCAACATCCTTGTGAATCTTTAGGGGAGAAATAAGACAATTACTGTGTTATCAAAAGAAAACAAAAATTACTTTCTCTTTTGTCTGAAGATGAGATAGATCAGCTCCTGAATAGTCATATTACAACCCAAGCTAATACAGGTTTGCAGTGTTCACATAATCAAGAAAGTGTTGGTAAAAACTCTTCCATTTTTTAAAATGAAAATATAAGTTTAAATGAGGACAATCCTGAAACTAGATTTATGGATCATCATGAAGAAAGACAATCTCCTTTTTCAATGTTCATATTTAATGAAGTTTCTCCTCAAACTTATTTTCCTAAGTATGATGAATCTGAAGATAATTTCGATGAGGAGCTTGATGAAACTATACAGGAAATTGTTGTGAGTAAGCCAATTTATAATGATGATTCCTTGCAAAGAGATCAACTAGTAGATATTGTTTTATTTCATAAAGATGATAGGGCTATCATGTTTGATAATCCTAAAGAATGTTTCTTGTTTAAGGATGAATTAGACTATGAATTTGACGAATATGAACCAGAAAGAGACAGTATGCCAGAGATAGAATTATAGTTACCCATGCTTGAGGAATGTTTAGCCAACACTCAGATAGCAGAGGGTTATACTTCCCTATGCCTTTCTATGGTTCAAAAAACAAGTGTTCTTTCAAATCAGAATGAGGGGAGTACTTGTATTTTTGCTGTTGGATCTCAAGACAAGGTAATGTTTTAGGATTTTCAAGATCCCTTCAGCAATCTGTTGCAGGCATTGGAGAAGATGAATGTTGTTTTATTTGTCAGCATAAGTCTTGCTTTCAGTTTTTATTGTGAGTTGCCTACATGTACATCATTCTTCAGTAAGTATCCATCTTCAAGATTGGTTACACTGGAAGGATCATTTCACCTAATTAGCAATTAAGCAGCAGATTAGAGTAGTTTTTTATCATTTCAGTTTGATTTTATTTTATTTGCAGCAAGTGTTGATAGAATTCATCAAGGTTTGAAGCCCGAGGTGAAGGCCCTAAGGCTTTGATGATCTGTTAGTGTGGGTTGAAGTTTGCAGTGTGTTTTCAGTTTTATTTTTAGTTTTAATTTACAGATTGGACTCCATTGCCCAATGGATAAGGCACTGATCTACAAATTTAGAGATCTACGGTTCTAGACATATCCTTCAGAGCTATCTTCCCCAGTTGGAGCTGATGTTAGCACTAATATTTGCATCCCGCCCACCCCACCTTATTTTGCTATGTTTTCACCTCATCTTCGTCATTATCATTGACATCGCTTCAGTTTTTACTATTGTCACCTTTTTCCTCAATATCCAAACATTTCATCTCATTTGATAAATTATCCAAGTTGTTACTAAAATCCATACTTCATTACTATATAGCCTAAACTATATATATATTTTAAAATATATATAGTTTAGCGCTTTTTAAATCTCATCAAACCCCCAAAACCCACTTATATTAAAGTCCAAAATTTTTAAAGGTTGTAAGCTCCGCCTACCCATCGAAAATTGTGTTATATATTGCTTATAGTTATATATATATCACATATAATATATATAACAAGAGTTGTTTAAAATTTTGGTGGGACCCCTTGTGCGTCATCGCATATCGTCGTCATAACGTTTTGTTATAACAATCAAATTCCAAACTTATAAAATCGCCGATGGGATATGATGTGGGACCCAATCCTCACCGCACTTTCTTTTTGTTTCATTTTCCTTTGAAAAACACTAAACTTTACCTTTTCACCGCTTTTCCCTTGCTCCGCTTCACATTTCCCCGATTGCGATTAAGTGGGGCCAAATCTCCCTGACATGTCACCTTTCCCTGCTATCCATCGCATATCGCAAGAAATAACATTTCGTATCACAACTAAATTTTGAAATCTGTGATTGTCGATTTGCGATATCCATCGCATTTCGCAAATTGTATAACTTACCGGAAGCACCCACAATGTATGTATTTTAACTTGTGATGTGGTCGGTCCCACTTCTCCCCATACATCGCACTTCCCATATTTATCATTTAACCTCTGCCACTTATAAGCTAAACCTTCCGATTTGCAATTGCAATGCGATTGGGCCCCACCTTACCTATCTCGTCACCTTCGTACTTCGCATCACATCACAGTTTTCATTTTTCATATTATAACCTGTAAAACATGTGATAGTGTTGTGGATGCGATAAAACTCATAATTGAAAGATAAATGATTTTAGGTACAGTAATATTAGTTTTTTCACGCTATTTTGTGAACAAAAAGTTTTTTAACACAGAAAAATATTCAGGTAGAAAATTATATAGAAAGGTCAAGCCGGGCAAGGCATTTGCGTAAAATTGATCCGTTTGTAACTTCAAAGCAAAGAAAGGGAATTCACACAACATTTCATCTACCATCACAGCATTCAGTTCAGCCAGCACAACATAGGAAAGAAAAATGGGTCGATTCATCTCCAACAGTCAGCATATTCAATGAATTTATTGATATTTTTCCAGATTTCAAGGTGCATATCCACAAGGGAGTTCTCTCCAAATTCCTCCAAATCATGAATTTAAAGACTTAGGCAAGAAATTCATGTATTTTTAAATGGGTTTAGGTGCCTAGAGGTTAGGAAATAGTTTTTGATGTTTGAAATAATTATGGATCTGAGATTTTCCTCAGATTTTGTAATTTGGTCTATAAATTGCAGAAATTCAATGTAATAGTGGTTGGAAATTGGAATCAGTTCATTTTGTTTAGTTGATCAAGGATAGTTTGTACTTATTTTTGGCTATTAATACAAGAGTAGTTGCAGTTATATTTATGGGATACCTCTGGTATTGAATGTCTTTCATAGTTTCTTATTCAGTGAAATATGTGTGAATGTAATATTCATATTCACTTCCATTTTTCTATATTATGATCTTTTATAAGTGTGAAATTCAGAATACATGCTAGTTATGCTCTGTTTTGGGTAAATTATCATACTTTGTTTCGTATCTTCTGTCTGAGAGAAATACATCTCTTATGCTTCCCTTAGCCTTCTTACAGTTTCAAAACCATTCCATAATAATTTCCCTTAAGTGATTGACATTATACCTACCTTTCCCCATTCATCTCTGCAACCCTCATTCTTTAGCCCTGACCTAGTTTTCCTTGAGCTATTTTCATTATCTGTTGATCTACCCAACCAAATCAATCAAAACAACCCCTTACACTCATTACCTAGCCTAAAACCCTAACTTCTCGAGCCCTCCTGGCTGTGACCCTTTTGGAGAGAGCCCTCTCCAGCTTGATAAGGCTATCTATCAAGTCAAAAGCTTGGTTTGTGGTTACCTTTGTTGGGATTCCTTCCTCAGCCTTGGGAATCTAGTGGAGTGATAACACTGCTGATGTAGATAATTCATTGAGAAACATGTTTTGTCAGCATGCAAAGTTGTCATCCTCCATGGAGTCCACACCAATTTTCCCATTCCTTTGAGTCACAATCTTAGTTCTATTCAACTTTCTATAGACTTCATCAGCCTCGGTGTACTTTACAAATGTTGGCATCAACTGAAAGATGCACCTAATTCATGCTGTATGAAGACCTCATTGTTGATAACTTCATAAAATGCTTTCCCTGTCATATTGTTCTTCATAATGGTATGCTTGGATGTATCCTTTGAAATCGCTGTGAACTTTTTGATATAATCGGTGCTTGGCATCAACTTATCATTGATAAAAAATAAGGAAGCCAATCCCTTTTGTTCAATGGTCAATCCTATTGACAAATCTACTTACTCCAATCTCTAGCTAATGTCATATTTCTTCCCGCTGTGTAACTAGAATCTTCTTATTTAACACCTTTTTTACCTTAAGTATGGTGGTTATTCTGTCTGCTACTTGCAGTTGCTCCACTTCATTACTACTTTTAGAATTCAGGAATCTCATGGTATTGTTGGCAGTTTTGGGGATAAGGTATTATTGGCAGTTTTGGGCTTATCCCCAAGTTCATGTTTTCTCTCTCAATGGAAACTTTCACTGATTCAATTAAATCCCTTTGTTCACAAATTATTTGAATTTATGGCCATATATCCTTCATAGATTTAATTACATCCAACCAAACAACTTGTTTAACTCTTCCTACCATGCTTAAAATTTAGAACTCTTGAAGGGGCTTCTGCAATCCTTCATTTAACCTTTTGTTGATCTGCAACTCTGTGGCATGAGGTGAATATTTCCTCTTCATCTGATCATGTAGGTCACTGACATGATCTTGCAAAATTTTAATTTCTACTGTCTGTAAGGGCATGTTCTCCATATCTTTAGCTAACTACTCAGTTCCTTCCCCTGGTGTACTTGTTGTTGATGTAGATGTTGGAATCACTGTAAGAGAGACTGCTTGTTAGTGGAATCATGGCTTTGGCTGCTTTCTTTTATACCTCCTTCACTACATCTCTCACTACTTTCTGTCTATCCTTCACCATCTTTTCCATTTCATTTTCAATTTTCTTCATCTGCTTAGCTTTTTCATTGATCAGTTGCATCATTTCCACCCTTTGTGTCTCATTTGCTTCTGTCTGCTTTGGTAAATTTTCATTACTGTCAATTAAGAAAAATTGGACAAGTGTGGCCACAAATTTTCTGTTTATTGTTTTCATATCATAACACTTCTGTAGAAACGCCTTTTGTCGACTTGGCCTCTTCTACTCGTGCTTTTTTAATGAATCTTAAATCTTGGTAGCTTTGGTAGATTTTAAAACATAAAACCCTTTATTCCTTTAATAATTGGCAGAAACTCCCTTTTCTTTGGTAAATGGTGGAAAACCTTTGAATTTGTGGCCGAGTCCTCCTACCATGTTTAGCCATTTTCTTCATAAAACAACATAACAAATCCAATAAACCCGGATTTGAAATCCTTTAGGCTTCAGCATTGACCTGTATCACGTCCACCCCAATATCGCACTTCAGAATTTATAACATATTTATTTCGAGCTTATCCTCTTGAACTTGAAAACTGCGATATGTGATTGGGGTCCCACCGATATCGCATCGGGAAGTTTATAGGATTCGGAAATTAAGTTATGAATGGAATGTTTGTGAATTTTCCATGCCAAAAGGCAGGGGATAAGGTTGCGGGTGGAATTTGCGATGTGATGTATCACAAATCGCAAGGTTTAAATTTTATCGCACATCACAAGATTTAAAGTTTATCGCACACGACAAGGTTTAGGATAAGGGAAATGAGGTAAGTGCTAAAACTTGCGAAGTGCGATGTAATATAACAGAGGGTGATGTGGCAAGATGGTTACGGGGCCCATTTAATACCGAAAATCACAAAGTTTAAGGTTTTGTTATGAGGAACGGGAGTTAAAGTCTAAAAATTGTGAAGTGCGGTGTGTGACGAGAATAGAGGTGACGTGGCATGACAGAGGTTGGAGCCCAGGAAATGAATGAGCACCGGGGGGGTAGAGTAGACTTTAGGATAAAAGGGAAAAATGAAGGTTAATGGGGTTGCGGTAAAGGGATAATATAATCTTCGAGATCTTGGAGATTAATCATAATGATTTAATATAAACCACAATCTCCCACTTAAGGATAAATTTCATTCGCCAACCTTTATAAGTAAAATACCCTTTGTCCCCTAGATCTTTTTCTTCTGCCATGAGAAAATGTCACTTTTATGCTGTAATTGGTGGAATAGTCTTCAAATTTCCCTCCCATTCTTCCTTCTCAACATATCTACCTACCCAAAGCTACTCATCTAAAATTTTTTTTCTTTTTCAGGGTGCTTTTGGACTAGCTACCCCTTAAATAATTTTCTTTTGAATCTCTACCCTAACACCTATCCTTATTTCATCCATTGACTCAGTTTAAACTGTTGATTCAATTCCATTTTCTACCTAATCTACTGATAATCCAAGATTAAACGGCTTGGCAAATATTTATTTTCTAACCTATCAATAGAAATTGAAAATTGTCCAATCATGATTAAACTATATGACTGGACAAACTTATCTAATGAGTAGTGGCATTCGAACTTGCAACACTTTCAATTTTATTTCTTTTTGGGGTTTTCTTTCCTTTTTTTTTCTCTTTTTCTTTTTCTCTTTTTCTTTTTTTTATACCCTCTTTTTTTCTTTTCATATTTTTTTTTAATTTTAAATCATTTGAGTTTTGAAAAGCCTTTCAATAATGAAAACTTTGCAATAAATGTGAAGTATCTAATCACCTTGAGATCCTATAATTTATAGGGTATTAACAGTGGCTCCAGTTGGGGATGGCACTTCTTGAAAATAAGTGTCAAGAACTTGAGACCAGTAGCCTTGGATGCTCCTTTTTCTACAACATCTTCAACTATTTCTTTCCTTCCTTTTATCTCTCCTCATCAAACTATGATTACGGACTTCACTTCAAGATTCAACCTTTTCCAATGAATTATTGAAAATTGTAAGACTGTGGTATTTACAATGATGAAATTCAACCTGAATATTAAAATAAATAATGTTTCAGCATCCTTCCATCGATAGGACCTCCATATACTTTTTAATCATCCAATTCTTTGAGAAAATAAGAATTATTTCCCCTGAAAGCATCAATGATGTATGGCCCTTGCGAAATATTATCAAACTTTCCATGATTACCTTTATCCTCTCTTCTGGAATCCCATTTCAGAACTTTATTTCCCAAGTTAAAATCATTGACCTTGGTTCTCTTATCAAAGATCCTTTTGATATTCTCTTGAATTAATTGTGTTCTGTTGTAAACCTCCTCCTTGGACTACTGAAACTAGATGGTGTCATTAATCCTCCTCTGAATGTCATTTGGTTCAGCTTGAACTTGTTGGATTATCTTCATTACTGGAAATCCCAAGGAATATGGTAATACTGCATCCATTCCATAAACCAATTGGTATCAAGACATGCCAATTGATTTATTTGTGGTAAGTCTATCGGCCCAAAGAGAATTGATCGATTTATTGTGCCATGATTTCTTATTCTCCTCGAGAAGCCTTTTGATAATGTTCACCAGGATTTTATTTGAAGATTCATCCAATCCATTACCTTGAAGGTAATAGGTTGTTGAATTCCCCAATGTTATATGATACCTGTGATAGAATTAAACCAACTTTTTGGACTTGAAGGCGACACTATTGTCTGTAGTGATTTTTCTAGGACAACCAATTCTAGAAATGATGTTTGTTTCTAGGAATTTTATTATGACAGAGTCAGTGGCATTTCTAGAATGGGTGGCCTCTATCCATTTGGTGAAATAATATATAACAGTGAGGATCCATTTATGTTGGGTAGAGAATGGGGGTTGAATTTCTCGTATGAAGTCTAGTCCACATTGTTGGAAAGGGCTTTCCACAGAAATAGGTTTCAGGGGTAAGGGAAATATATTTCTCTTTCCTTCAAAGATTTGACATTTATGACATGCAGTAACCATCTTATGGAAATCAGGATAAAGTTTGGGCCAGTAAAAAATAGCTCACATGAACTCGTTAGCAGCGGTTTTCCAATAAATATGGTCACCATAATCACCTACATGGAACTCCTGCATTACTCTATCTTCATCATCCTTCAATAAACATTTAAGAAAAATACCCCCAGTATCTTTCCAATACAAATCATTGTTCAAAATGCAGAATTTAACAGCTTTAATTTTCATAAATCTAGATTTTGTTTTATACAAACTGGGAGGAGCATTCAAGTTTGAAAATACATACAAAATATCAGCATACCATGGAGAATTCAGGAATTCTTCATCAACTGGTGGAGTCGCCAGCTCCTCTTTATCATCTAATTAATGTACCATGTTTATTTCTAGTGCATGAAAGTTGGATTCTTCCATCACTTTAGCTAATCCTTGGCCTTTAATCAACTTGGTAAGCTTGATTTCCAAATCATATTCTAAGTTCACTGCAATCCATTTTCCTCTTTTTCCATCAGGACCGTTTTGTGTTAAGATATCTTTGACAACTGCATTTGGAACATAAGCAATGATATGTGAATGTAAAATATAGACCCTAAGATCTTTCAATGCTTTAACCAAGGAAAAAATTGTTTTTCCATGATACTATATTTCAATGATGCATCTCTTAATGCCTTGTTGAAAAAATATATTGGTTGCTCCTGTCCTTCACTATTTTTTTGTAATAAAATAACAACAATAGTATGTTCAGAAGCAAAAGAAAAAATGATGAAATCTTTAGTAAAATCTAGATTAATTAGTACTGGGGCTTTGGACAACGCTAGCTTTACCAAATAAAAGGATTGGTTTGCTTCTATGGTCCATTTTATTTCTGATTCTTTCTTGAGCATATTAGTAATTTTCCTTAAAATTTCTACTAAGTTTGGTATAAATCTCCTTAGGAAGTTGATTTTAACAATGAATGATTGGAGTTCTTTAAGATTTCTGGGATGGTTGATTTTTAATATTCCTTTAATTCTATTGGGATAAATTCTTATTCCATCTTGAGAGTTGATATGACCTAACAATTTTCCTTCTTCTAATCCAAATAATGTCTTCTTAGGATTCAGGGAAATTCCAATTTTTTGCATTTTTCAAAAACTCTCCTCAAGTGTGCTAAATGTTCTTCATCAATTTTAGAAAACACAGTGATGTCATCCAAATAAATCACAATAAAGTGGCCAATTTCATCAGCAAATGCAATGTCCATGGCCCTTTGAAAGGTAGTTCCAACATTCATTAACCCAAAGGGAATTTTCACATACATGAAAGTCCTCCAACGAGTTGTAAAAGTTGTCTTATTTTGGTCATAAAGGTGTACCAACACTTGATTGTAACCATAAAAACCATCTAACAAAGATATCCTACTAGAACCCACTACCCTTTGCAATATGTGATCCATTTTTGGTAAAGGGTAATTATCCTTAAGAGATACTCTATTAAGATTTCTAAAGTCAATACATAGCCTAATCTCGCATGTTTTATTCTTAGTTGGGACAGTATTGGAAACCCATTTGGAGTATCTGAGTGGTACAATGATTTTTGATCCATACACTTTTTTAATTTCTTTCTCAACTAAAGGCATCAAAACATGATTTATTCTTCACAATTTCTGTCTAAATAGCTTTTTATTTTCTTTAATTGGAATTTTATGCTGAATGATGATGGTATCATAACATTTCAAGTCCTCATAACTCCATGCAAACACATCAATGAATCCTTTGAACAAGGCTATATATATTTTCTTTGTAATAGTAGGCAAAGATTTAGATAGTTTAATGAATTTGGGGTTATGTTCAGTGCCTATATTACATTCCTTAATATTTGTTCTAGTTGGTTCCATTTTGGGTTTATTTTACACATCATTAAAGTCGAATAATTCCTCTAAAGGGACCATCCCTCTAATAAGATTATTGTCTTTGGGTTGAAGGATTTCAAATTCTTCTTTTTACAGGTCTTTTTGGTTTCCTATGTTATGTACAATTTTTTTAGCTGGAATATTTACATTGGTATTTACATCTAAAACAATAGTTTCTAAAACAGCAGTTTCTAGAACAACAATTTGTTTCTCCTTAGTAATTTGTTCATGAGTAAGATTGTCTTCCTCACAATAGATGTCTATATTGTTGTATTCAAATTCATCTTTATATTGTAGGAAGATTTAGATTTGTTTATCACTGCCAAAAACCTGCCAGTACCTCATGTTATCTGGCACAAAAGGATGATGTTTGACCTCAATTGTATGTTGTTTATTTGGGTGAGGCAGCTTACAGGTACTTGCTGAAAAAGCGAAGCCATTTTCTAGGACATTCTAATTTTCTGGAATTACTACTAAATCATATTCCTCAAAAGTTCTCAAGAAATCAAGGACAACATTTCTATAAGCTCTTAATCTAGGGTGTTTTGCTGCATACAATCCTTTAACTTGTTTTATTACCAACTTAGAGTCACCATTTACAAAGATATTTTGGATCCTAATTTTCTCAACATTTGTAATCCCAAAAGCAAAGCTTCATATTCTGCAATGTTGTTTGTGCACTAAAAATTTAATTTGTATGAATGACCCTGTGCACTATTTTTTCATGCATTATACACCCAAATGCCCACCCCTGAGCTAGATTTTCCACATGAGACATCAAAAATCATGTTCCAAAGAGGTTCATTTGCTAGATCTGGTTGTTCTCTTTGTATTTGACTGTCTGTGGATTCATTTTCTATATGGGAAACTTGTGAATCAATGATTACATCATTGTACAAAATGAAAGAATCAAGGTCAGTGTGAACAGAGTATAGAGGTTAATTGTGAGGTTTCTCTTGGCTACTTACCATGTACTTCATTAATGTTTCCCTATATAGCCTTCTTGGTTGACCAAACACCGAAATTGTGGCATATGTCATGTCCAATTGTAGGGTCCCTTGTAATTTTTCTCCCCATGAGCGAGATAAAAGAATTCCATATTTAGGGGGAATGTTAGCCACAACAATATCCATCACTAGACTCTTTGTAGGTATCTGAGCTAGAGTGACACAAAGATATTTGAGAAGACCTAGACATCTAACTTTACTAGAGTCAAAAGAGTATAAATCTTTATAATGTCTAGTGATTTCGAGGCCAATTTTCTCCATGACAGCCTTTGGCATAAGGTTGTGTGATGCACCTAAATCCAACATGGAATTGTGGACAATATTTTCATGAATGTTTAAACTGACATAAAAAGGAGGGCACATCCTTCCTGAGGTTTTCCATCAACTTCTGGCCCAAACAAAAGTTGAGGCTGGTCATCATTTAAATTTACAGTATCTGTAACCTCCCCTATATTTAACATTTTCAGGACCTGAGATCTGTAAACATTTTTTTTGATTAATTTAGTGAGAGGGATAGAAATATTCACCTTTGCAAGTTCACTCTCAATACTGAATGGTGTTTGAGTTTTCATTGGGTTTGAAAAATCAATTCTTTCAACCTTTGTTCTTTGGGTAACTTCAGTCTGTTTGCTTGTACCAGGGATGTCTGTCTGAGCGTTTCTGGTAGGAATATCTACTACTTTCTTGGCACTGCATTCTGTGTTTTTATTTTCTGGGTTATTTGCATTTTTCTTGGTGTTTTCTATTGTCTTCTTGACTTCAGATTCAGATACTTTCTTGGCAGAATTTTCTGAAATTATCTAAATTTTTCTTGCTTCTTAAGTTGTATTGTCTGTGGACCTCCATAATGGAATTCTCAAAACCCAGTTTGTAATCATCAGATTCTTTGGATCTGAGGTTTTTTTGGGTTAGTGAAAACAATTCTTGTTCTCCTTTAGTGAGGAAAATAGAATCACCTTCATTATTCCCCATCAAATTAATCTGATCTCTTCAACTTACTCCCTTATTCCTTCATCTTCATCAGCATATTTTTCTTGAAAAGGAGGCCTAATCTATTGATCAGGACCTCTTTGTGCTCTCTGTCTAACCTATGGAGGGTTTCCTCTTGGTTTCTGATTTCTATTTTGGGGTATTGGTAGATTTTCTCTAGGTATTTCTCTTTCATTCATACTAATCATCTCCATCATCCTTTCCATAGTCCTTACCAAATTGTCGATTTTGGAATTAGATGTGGAGGCCATAGGTTCTCCCTTATTGTGAATCTCCTCTCATTCCTCATCCTAAACTTCTTAGCCAATAAATTAGCTTCCACTCACAACATATTTTTTCATTTCCTCTAAAGTTGATGAGTCTCTTTCCCTAATCTGATAGGCCATGTCTGGATCAAATCCATATGGGAATTTAACCAGAACTAACCCTTGGGGTGGTTTCATATTATCAGGGAGTGTGCAATATATGTTGTTAAATCTAGTACAGTAGTCTTGTACACTCTCGTCTAGAGATCTCTTAATAGTTTTATATTATGATAAAACCCGCAATGGATTTTTCTTGACTTCCCATCTGTTTATAAATTTTTGGTGAAAAGCAGGGAGATCATGACTACTTTTAATAGTTAAACCTTCAAACCATTTTCTAACTTCACCCCCTAAAATCTGGGCAAACATTCTCAATTTGACACTATCATCATCAATTTCTTGCAAGTCAAAACAGTCATTCATTTTATCTATGTATTGTTGGGCAGTCACAGGACCAGTGCTATCAAATTTTGGAATCTTAGATTGGTAATCCTGAGGCATAAGAGATAAAGGTGTTGGCAGCACCAATGGGGCATATATGGCTTTCATGATTGGTGGAGGTGGTGGGTGAAGTATAATGGGTAGATGTATGAAATATGGATGGATAAAAAACAGTAAGGTCAGTCCCATTTGAGATTTGGTTTTGAAGAAACCTTGTTCAAAATGAAAATCAAATTGAATTTCTTGCAAAGTGAAAAAGTTATCAGGTAAGGAGGTAGACCTGTAAAGAACTCTGTTACTGGTTTGAATTTATGTTCTAGGAGTTTTCCTCATGATATTCTTAGGATTGTCTACAATAGGGTGGGGATTTGGATCTGGATGGGATCCGGTAGATATTATTTTGGGAGCTAGAATTCAGTTCAAAATCACAGATAAACTGATTATTGAAAACCTAAATAAATAAATCTTTAAAATAAAATCGTATCATACAATGCTTTTAACTGGGATTTTCCGAATTCGGATGAAAATTGAAAATTTTCAGTTTTGTCCCCAGTATGGTCGCCACTATGTTATCACTCTATAATTTATAATATTGGCAAGACCAAAATTATAAAGAGCAACATCAAAACCACTTGAAGCCTAGGATCTAGCCCTCCTAGACTTAGAGATGGATCTCTCTATATAAGATTTAGATTTGTTTCAAGCTTCCAAATATTAGGCTAGTTAAATTAATTGTGAGAGTTATTTTTTGTTTGATTGTTCGTGTCTGGATTTAAGAGGTTCCTTTAAATAGTTTGCATTGGGTTAGGGAGTCGAAATAGGCTGGGTATATGCATCAAATTCCAACACAAATGCAAAGAAAGATAGCTGTGAAAACTGGTGTTTATAACTGAGTGGAATTCTGAAATGGAGAAAACGTTTTCAGTAATGAATTAAGAGAAACTAACAATTCTTAAACCACACATCAAAAGAAAACATTAATATTTTAAATTTAGTAGGAATTAAGGTACTCTGAACAGTAAATCTTAATATAACTTTCATGCTTTACAATTATAATTTTAAATGGTGCACATGAAAAGACTACAATGGGAAAACATTAAACATGAACGAGGAAAAACATCAACAAGATAACACAACTCATGAATCTTGCATACTGATCTCTTTATTGATGCTCCAGCTTGAAAAATTACAAGTGCTTGCAATGAAAAGTGCTTACAAAACCAGGGTCAGACCCCTAATACTGAATAAAATGTTGTATTTAAACTATTTTGCGATTGATCGTTGTTATCAAAAGGGCAACCGGTTCGTTTATTACAAAGTAACTAAAGTTCGGCGTGTGCATCTCAGGCATGGATATTGTGTAACGACCTTCAACATATGTCTAAATTCATTACAAAGTAATTATTTAGTGTTGTGGTGGTCTGCTGTGTAGGAAATTTGATACTGATGAGTTGTTCTGATACACTGGATCTACTGATGTAGATAATTCACTGAGTAGCATGTTTTGTCAGCATGCAGATTTTTCATTCTTCATGGAGTCCACACCAATTTTCCCATTCCTTTGATTTGTAATCTTAGTTCTATTCAACTTTCTGTAGACTTCATCAGCGTCAGTGTACTTCACAAATGTTGGCCTCAACTAAAAGATGTGCCTAATTCATGCTGTATGAAGACCTCATTGCTGATAACTTCATAAAATGCTTTCCCTGTCATATTGTTCTTCATATTGGTATGCATGGATGTATCCTTTGAAATCCCTGTGAGATTTTTTATATAATCGGTTCTTGGCATCACCTTATCATTGATAACAATTAAGGAAGAAAATCCCTTTTGTTCAGTGGCTCAATCCTATTGACAAATCTACTTACTCCAATCTCCAGCTGACGACATATTTTGTCCCGCTATGTAACTAGACTCTTCTTGTTTAACAACATTTTTACCCTAAGTATGGTGGTTGTTTTGTATGCTACTTGCAGTTTCTCCACTTCATGACTGCTTTTAGAATTCGAGAATCTGATGGTATTGTTGGCATTTTGGGACTTTTCCCCAAGTTCATGTTTTCTCTCTTAATGGGAACTCTCACTAATTCAATTAAATCCCTCTGTTCACAAATTATTTGAATTGATGGCCATATATCCTTCATAGATACAATTACATCCAACCAAAAAAATTGTTTAACTCTTCCTACCATGCTTCCAATTTAGGACTCCTGAAGGGGCTTTTGAAATCCTTCATTTAACCTTTTTCTGATCTGCAACTAGGTGGCACAAGATGAATCTTTCCTCTTCATCTTATTGTGTAGGTCACTGACTTTATCTTGAAGATTTTTAATTTATTCTTTCTACAAGGGCATGTTCTCCATATCTTCAGCTAACTACTCAGTGCCTTCCCCTGGTGTACCTATTGCTGATGTAGATTCTGGAATCACTGTAAGAGGGAATACTTGTTAGTGGAATCATGGCTTTGGTTTCTTTATTTGTTGCTTCTTTCACTGCATCTCTCACTACTTTTTGTATGTCCTTCACCATATTTTCCATTTCATTTTCCATTTTCTTCATCTTCTCAGCTTGTTCATTGATTAGCTGCATCATTTCTTCCCTTTGTGTCTCATTTTCTTCTGTCTCCTTCAATAAATTTTCATTACTCTCAATGAAGAAAAATTGGACAAGTGTGGCCACGCCTTTTCTGTTTACTGTTGTCATATCATAACAGTTATGTAGAAAGGCCCTTTTCTGACTCAGCCTCTTCTGCTCATGCTTTTTGAAGGAATCTTCAATCTTGGTAGCTTTGGTAGAGTTTAAAACATAAAACCCTTTATTCCTTTAATAATTCAGATAAAAACCCTTTTCTTTGGTAAATGGTGGAAAAACTTTGAATTTGTGGCTGAGTACTCCTGCCCTTTTCATCCCTTTTCTTCATAAAATGGCATAACAAACCTAATACACCCGTATTTGAAATCCTTTAGGATTCAACATTGACCCGCATCGTGTCTGCTGCAATATTTCACTTTGCACTTCGGAATTAATAACATATTTCTTTAGTGCTTATCCTCCTGAACTTGCAAATTGCGATATGCGATTCGGGACCCACCGATATCGCATCAGGAAGTTTATAGGATTCGACAATTAAGTTATGAATGCAATGTTTGTGAATTTGTGATGAGAAAAGGCATGGGATAAAGGTTGTAGGTGGGATTTTCGATGCGATATATCACAAATTGCAAGGTTTAAATTTGATCACACATCGCAAGTTTTAAAGTTTATTGCACATCACAAGGTTTAGGATCGGAGAAATGAGGTAAGTGCTAAAACTTGTGAAGTACGATGTGCGATGATGGAGGGTGATGTGGCAGGACAGAGATGGGGCCCATTTAATACCGCAAATCACAAAGTTTAAGGTTTTGTTATGAGCAACAAGAGTTAAAGGCTAAAACTTGCGAAGTTCGATGTGCGACGAGAACAGAGGAGACGTGGCATGACAGACGGTGGATCCCAGGAAATGAATGAGCCCTGGGGGGTAGAGTAGACTTTAGGATAAAAGGGATAAATGAAGGTTACTGAGGTTGTGGTAAAGGGATAATATAATCTTCAGGAGCTTAGAGAGTAATCATAATGATTTAATATAAATCACAATCTCCCACTTAAGGATATATTTCATTTGCCAACCTTTATAATTAAAATACCCTTTGTCCCTTCAATATTTTTCTTCTTCCATGAGAAAATGTCATTTTTATGTTGTACTTGGTGGAATAGTCTTCAAATTTCCCTCCCATTCTTCCTTCTCAACATATCTACCTACCCAAAGCTACTCGTCTAACATTTTTTTTCTTTTTCAGGGTGCATTTGGACTAGCTACCCCTTAAATCATTTTCTTTTGAATCTCTATCCTAACACCTATCTTTATTTTAGCCATTGACTCAGCTTAAACTATTGAGTCAATTCCATTTCTACCTAATCTAATAATAAGACAAGATTAAACAGTTTGGCAAATCTTTATTTTCTAACTTATCAAAAGAAATTGAAACTGCCCAATCATGATTAAACTATATGACTAGACAAACTTATATGATGAGTAATGGAATTTTAGCTTGCAACACTTTCAGTTTTATCTCTTTTTGGGGTTTTATTTCCTTTTTTTTCTTTTTTTCTTTTTTTGTTTTTCTGTTTTTTATACCCTCTTTTATTTCTTTTAATATTTTTTTTTATTTAAAATCATTTTAATTTTGAAAAGACTTTAAATAATGAATTTTTTTTAAGAAATGTGAAGTATCCAATCACCTTGAGATCCTATAATTTATAGGGTACTAGCAGTGGCTCCAGCTGGGGATGGCACTTCTTGAAAAGAAGTGTCAAGAATTTGAGACCAATAGCCTTGGATGCTCCTTTTTCTACAATATCTTCAACTGATTTCTTTTATATTTTTTTATCTCTCCTCATCAAACTAGGTTTAGGACCTTCACTTCAGGATGTTAGTCATCAGTATTTTTCAGTTGTTTAGATGACTATATGCTTTGTCCAGGTTTTCTAGAAACCAAATTCAAACAATCATTTTTTCCTCTAGAAATCCCCTCGGAGAAATTTTTTCACTTCTCCCCTTTCTTGTCTGTTGTGATTAAAATGGTCATCCTCTCAAAACCCCATCCTAGACTGGTAGGCCTTACTTTGTCCATGATTATTACTTCTATCTATAAAAATCTTACTTCTGATGTTTGAAATCTTCCTATTTCACAAAATTGTCTGGCCAAGATAAGTCTAGTCTTTCCTTATATTTTCTTGTTGCCCAAGTCATTATTGATGACAAAAGTGTGTCTAGAAAACCCTTCACGGTAATGACAAAGTGTCTAGGTTTATAGGTGATGGTGCTTAGGTAAAATATCTAAAAACTCCCTGTGTTTGGCTAAAAAACTCTATTTTTAACCATAAGTCAAGAGTCCTTTCCTAAAAACCTTGCTAACAAATCTATTAGTCTTCCTTAAGTCATGCACCATCATGTCTCGTGCATTTCTGTTTCAAAAGAGCTCAAAGGTAAAATCAAGAGAAGCAGAGCTCACATGGTCATTTTTCTAAAAATAAGGCGCTCAAAAAATCTCCAAGGTGGCCCCTCCTGAACCAACAGTAAAATATGCCACGACTAAGTCACCCTATCAAATACATCTCTGCAGGAATGTCTTGATGTTTGGCCTAAATCAAAACAGGGAAAAAGAGAGGCACCAAAGAAAAGCTTCAGTCAAGACAGTTGGCATTTTGAACAGAGGTACAGTGAGCTAAAAACACAGGAAAATAATTTTTTTTACTACAAATCAAGGATACCTAGAAGATTTGAGAACATCATCCATAAGGGCTAAAAAGCACAGAAAACTAGAGGCTGTTGTAGAGGTCTTGATGTCATTATAAGAGGTAACATACTGCTCATTCAAGTCTTTGTGTAAAATCTTAGAAAAAATCAGTGATATGTGAACAACATGGCACATTTTGGCAAAGATGCCCTTGAGATAGTTTATGTGCCTCAAAACATAAATGAGAGAGGGACAACTGCCCTTTTTCCATGCCCCTGCAGACAAGAAAAAAAAACCGTCAAAGGCACCATCAGTGGAGAAGATTAAGACTACTAAAAAGGGACAGTCATACTAAAAGAGGAAAATAGCACACATGCTGTTTACAAAAATCTGTTTGTTGTCCTCATAGTGGGAAGGTTTTTCATGTTTTTTCAGAAATTTGGATGAATATGCAAGTGGAAATTATGAGGTAAAGACAACACCTCCTTCATAGACAAGCAGAGGGTGTAAAAGTTTTCCTGAGAAGGTGTAATTATTTTGTTGAGTTATCTTTTAAAGATAAGTAAAGGTCACAATTTTTTGTTTTCAAATACAAAGAGTGCCATTGCACTGAAAAGAGGAAAAAACAAATTTTTAAAGTTAAAGTGTTCCACGGAAAAACAGCCACATACTTGTTTCTAAGAAGGAGGCAAATTGGTTGTGTAATTCACCTTGCAAATGTCAAAGGACATCATGGGCCCATTCATATGCTTAAAAAGGCTAAAAGCTATGTACACTAAAAGAAAAACAGTCAAAAGGAGCAAATAAGGAATATGCTTTTTTGAACTAAAGGGGAGAAGGTTTTGCCTCTTAAATCACTTCAAACAGGGATATAAATACCCCCAACGGCCTTTTTCCGTTCATTTCGTCTTTAGCAAAGAGGAGGAGGGCTTTTTATTTTTTGAAGAACATTCTTAGGCAGAGAACCGGAGATGCTACGCCCCTATAGATGCACTCAGTGCATTTTTACACCGGACGTTGTGCACTTGTACATTGGTGCTGCGCATTTTTTTTATCACCCGATGTGCAAAGCTTGCCGCTCGACAGCGCCTAGGCCACCACCCATCTTTGCATGCAGAGACTTCCCATCTCCTCGTGTAGGGGCTGCTCGGGCCTGAAGACGCTGCACACCCAACATTGCAGTGATCGCACACACCGTGTGTAGAGGCTACACGGGCCGAGGGTGCTGTGCACCCAGCACTTCTCCCATCACACACACCACATGCAAAGGTGGCCCGGGCCACGGCGCTACACACCTGAGAGAAAAGCGCAACACTGCCCAGTTTTCACCAAAAGACTGCAAATTTCTTATTTTCAACATAATTTGTTTCTTATCACAATGAAGAGTTACAAGAGGTATTTTTCATCAATTTGTATCTCCTCATCAATTTTTTGAATTGTAAAAATGCCAATTAAGGTTAGAATTGAGTCTAAGGTAGTTTGAGGAAAAAAACTAAATGTAAGAGTAGCCTATTCTCTTTTGAGTATCCAGCTTTGTTTTAAGGTCCTAAGACTCCTGAAAGCCTCTCTCCTCTGCACTTCATCTAAAAATAGGATTTTTGTTTCAAAAATGAAAGAAAGATAACCTAGTCATTATGTCTCAAGAATAAAGAGATGAGCCTCAAAGACCAAGAAGACAGGCCAAGAAAGGAGGCAAACCCAATAGGTTTGAGCCTACAGACACTAAAGAACTAATTGCCTCACCTTTTGTTTTATCTTGTTTCCAAGAATTAAGATGTTTTGATTTTTGCAACAAGGTACAAGAAATCAAAAGCCATCCTCAATTAACTGAGTTGTTTTCCCTAAGATTACACAGGCATAAGGTTCATCTGGCAGGGTTAAATATTGATTTGACCCCTAAAGCTACCTCTAAAGCCACCAAGATCCCTTGCATAGGTGAGAAATGGTTTAAAAAAACATATCTTGACTTAATCCATTATCAGCCTTTTCTAAAGCCCAGTTGTCAAGGTGCATGTAAAACCATTTTCCCTTTTTCACATCTACTGGACAGGTATGCCCTCCTCATGAAGATTGTCATGAAATATTTTACCTATGAGGGTATGTTCTCCCAGATCTACTCATATCATATTAGGCTCCGCGTGCATTTCACTAGGACCAAGCTACTGAACCTACCTTATTTCCTTTGCAAGAGCATTGGAAAGATGTCCACTATCATGAAAAAGAAACCTCCAACTCAGCAAAGGGAAATTCTATTTCATCACTCCCTTGTCAAAATAATTGTAACTCACCAACTGAAGCAACAAGGCATTCCTTGGGAAGCCTTTATCACTCATAATGACTTCACTTCTTCATCCTCCATCCTATTGCTAAATGCGCCATACTCTTCTCAAAATATTCCTCATACCCCTTCTTCGCCCTCCACTGACCATGTTCCACTTTCCTCCCCTGAATCACTCTCCCAAGCAAACATTCTTCAAACACTTTCTCCAAACAGAAGTGATCCTAAAGAAAACAGTAGTGACCTTAAAGAAAGTAATGCTAATCCTAAAGAAATCACTGCTGAAACTGATGAAGACAACAAAGAGGAAACTGATGAAGACAGTGAAAATGAAACTGATGAAAATAAGGTACAATCTGAAGAAGAGGAAATTAATGAAGATGAGGCAAACAATTAAGAAGATGAAAGCAATCAAGAGGAAGGAAGTCAAAATAGCAGTAGCTCTAAAAACACAAATCAGGAAGATAGCAAGGTTTTAAACAGTGATGCCCAGAGTGAGGAGGAAAGGAAGCACAGTAAAAATAGCAAAGACACTGGCAGCCAAGGGAAAAATAGCACAAACAGTAGCACGATTGAAGACAAGAAGCAAGAGGAAGACAATCACAAAAAAGAGGAAATTAATGAGGATAGTCCAGAGACAATTTTCAGAGTGGTCTTAAATACACAAGGAAATGATGGCAAAAGTCCTAATGATGAGAACAGTCAAGACAACAGAAAAAAGGGTAAAGACATGGATAGTCTTGAAGATGAAAAAGTGTCAGACTTAGGCAACTCCCAACACACAGAAATAGAGCATAACCTTTTTAAAGATCCTCTTGGTGGTAAGATCATTACAAATGTTGAAATTGATAATCAAAAGGACTGCCCACGGCAAAGCGACAAGGAAATGCCCACAGAAAACATTCTTGAAGGAAAAGATAGTCCTAGGGCTATAAGTGACCAAATTGAACAAGCCTAGTTTGTGACACCTCTCATCATCCCTCATCAGAAAGGTGGGAAGCATGTGTTTTCTGCCTCGCAAAGGTAAGGGGCCATGCACTCCCCCTCAAAAGTAGTGAAAGGTAAAATCTCCAAAATAGTGAAAGGAAAAGTCACTCAAACAGTGCAAAGCAATGTCACCAAGGCATTAAGGAGCAGGGGTAAATTACCAAAGAAAGACCAGGGTGAATTACCAAAGAAGGACAAGGGGAAGAAGCCCATGAAAGACAAAGGCAAGAAGAAAATAGAAGAATAGGAAAAAAATCATGAAAAAGAGAGGGAGTTTGAACTTATTCACTTGGATAGTGATGAAGAAAATGAAACAAGGATTCTTAATTCCCTCTTACAAGACCGAAATGCACAAGTTAGAGATTTGGTGACTGATCTAGAAAGATCAAAAGATCTTATTCATTTCCTACAAATGAAAAACAAGAAAATGAGTGGGCAATTGGCCATTTATGAAGCTCAGGCACTCAAGTACAAAAGAGAGGCTTATAAATCACAAGTGAAGCTAGAAGATTACATGGGTGACTATGAAGAAGATGATGAAGAAGAAGGGCAAGCTAGGAAGAGGCCTGAGACTATGGGTCTTAGGAGAGCATTAGAAAAATAGAGAGAGGAAGAGTCAGCTCGAGCACAACAATTCCCTCTCACTGAGCTCCTTGCCTTAGAAATTGAACATGACAAAGAATCTTGGCTAGAAAGGGCAAACCTGCATTTAGAGGCCAAATTGGAGAAAGCAAACAAGGATTTAGGCTTACAAAGAAAGATGACTCAGCATTACAAAAAGCTAAATCGGTTCGCTAGAAAAAACCTCGAAACTTCCCAAAGGAGGCGCCCGACACCAAAAGATGGAAAAGACCAAGATAGGCTTGTAATTTTATCTCAAGCTTCATTACAGGTCTCTAGGGACCCTTTAGGGAGTCACTCACCAATTTTGAGCAAAATTGGACACTTTTTGGTTTTTTGTGAATTTTTAAGCTTAGGAGCACAGCACCCCGGACGCTGCACTTTTTCTCAGAGAACTTTCAGCAGGAAAATTTTACATTTTTGGATTCCTTGGCACTAGGGGAGCATGCTCACAAAATTTTTGCACGTTTGGAGCTGTTTTGGTCCCTCAAAAGGTCCAAAAACAACCGTTTTTTCACTTTTCTGCCACTATTTCTGAGCAGGTGTTGCGCCCCTAGGAATCTGACCATTTTCTACTTTTTTTGGAACCTTATAGAGATCATATTGAAAAACCTCAAGTAAATTTGGAAACTAGACATCCATAGCTTTCCAACGGGCCATCACGGAGCCTTTTTCGACATCGGGAAGGCCTCCAAAACCTTGCTGCAAAATGGCCTTTTTTGGTGCTGCACGTCTAGAAATTTTGCAAAAACAGAGTTCTGCATTCCTGTGTGAGGATAAGGAAAATGTCATTAAAATAAGGTTTTCTATCATGTATGTCAGAGCCTAAAAGTCAATATTTTTGCTATATTGGTTCGAAAATGATATTTTGAAGAGATATTTTGTGCCTTGGAACTTGTAAGGCCTCAAATGCAGTTTTAGATATTTTGCTTTGGCCAATGGCCTTCTAGCTACTCTAACGAGATCTTTCTCCTCTTGGATTATATAAACCATGAGGATTTATTGTAAAAACAGGGAGAACTTGACATTTTAAGAGCAATACATAGTTTTATGAGCTTGGAGAAAATATTGGTTTTATGAAGTGGATGAATGTCTTGCTTGGCTTGATGGTGGAGAAGCATTGTGTGCAGGATTCCATAGCTTGGTGAATGGTGATGTTTCTCTGATTTGTTTATGTCTTCTTGTTTTCATTAACGTTTCATGCTTCTTTTTTGTTGTAGATTAGAAAATTATAGGTTGAGATATGCTCATGGAAGCACCTCAAACCTCTTGTTTATTACAGCTTTGATGTTTTCTTCTTCTTGGTCATTATAAGGAATTCTTAACTGCTCCTTAGGTCCACGAAGAATTTGTTATTTTTTTCATTAATAGTCAGTATGATAGCTATCAAATATGATTTAAGGTATGCCCTGCTTATTTGAAGTTATCAAGACCCTATTCTGAAGCCTTTCTATGAAATATTGATTGATTCGGTTAAGTCAAAGAGGTTTCACTCGATCTTGCCCTTTTTCCATGCTTACCAACTTGTTTCAGAGTTCTCGATAGTTTGATATATGTTTTCTAGGAGTTCCCTCTTCATATATTAAGTTATTTGTTTATCTTATATGTTTTCCCAACATCTAAAGGTGAATTTCTAAAGTTAGGAGTTCTTATGCTTCTATGTCTCACCTAAATGTTTATCTTTCATGTTTATCAGTTTGAGTATTGTTCATAGAGATTAATGGTTTGCCCTACCTCATGAGTATTTTCTTTCTAACTATATATGTTTAAGACTTCTTCGTTTTTCACAAACTTAATGTTCATTTCACCTCACACTCACCCAAAGGATCCATTGAACTTGCTAAATCGGCCCTGTAGTACACCTTGTCCATCATTTAGACATCCTTGACTTTATCTGACCCCATAGCCCTGTTGATTTGATGAACTCTCTTTCTATTTTTCCTACTTGATCAGTTTTACCTCAAAACCAAAACAAACCAAAATATACTTAACAACTAGCCTAAAATCAAACATACAAAGCAAACAAGTTCACATCCTTCACATAATAGAGAGAGCCCTCTCTGAGTCCAGGAAGGCTAGGTCCTAGGACTCCAAATATTGGTCTGATGTTACCCTGTCATTTGGTTTACCAATCTGCCAAATTACAGGCCACCATCATAATAGCGATCACGGTGGGACCCACTGAGTACATGACAGCCTAGCAAACTATTGTAGACTCATTTGTCCTTCAAAATTAAAATCAGACAAGAAGCCTATAAATCCATTAGAGTAGACTCTCTTTGTTTCACCACCTTAGCTAAGTGATGAGTCAGGTATAAGACACTCTTACAAACTAGGCTACATATAAAAAATCTGTAAAATACCTCGCAAAAACATTCCTATATTGGTTTCTATCAGTCATTGACGGTGGACCATAAAAACTTGTCTCTACAAGACAAAACATTCACCTGGTGACTGCACTAGCCTCCAGTAAGCCTACTACTCCATTCAAATACCAAAAACTTCCATAAGCATGCTATCCTATTAATTTACCCTTCCAATCCAAAAATCATGATGCAGTCTCTGAAATCAGTGGCAAACTAAGTATTACTTAGAGCTTCAGAAAACTTCGTAAAAACATAAAAACTCAACTAAATAGCCTAAGAACATAACTCTATCTTTCTCACCATCTTAGCAAAATGATGATCTAGCTTTAGAACACTCTTACAAGTTTTTGGTTTACACAAAATTTTTCTAAAAAATAAAATTCTTAAATTTTTTTCCTTTTTCCGTATTGGTGGTGGACCATAGACTTCAAAGTCACTAAAAACATCCACCTGGCGACTCCACTAGCCTCCACTAATTTTTTTAACTATTACTAGCATCCATAAACTCCTAGAGAGGACAGCCTTCCGAAAGCAATCACAACTATCCTCCTCTCTAAATTTTGAATTTGAAGTCCAGCTTCACGAAGAATTAATACCAGATCTCATTCAGACCCAAATCCTCCTATCGTAGTTGATGACCCAGAAAATATTTTGTGGCAAACTTCTGAAACTGGAAACTTAGCTACCAATAGGACTATTCACAAAGCAAGCTATGTACCCAAACATCTTACATCCTTACAAGATGCACAGTTTGACTTCTGTCCCGCAAAAAGCCTTTTTAGAAACAAGTCACAAAGTAGAATCGACCTTGCCAATCTTGAACCCTTAGACTTACAGCAGAGTCCTAGCAGAGAAGCCTCCCCCATTACACCACTTGATTTCCAACTTCTCCACCACTTTAGCTCTTTCCACCCCAAGTCTACTCAAAATAAGTTTACAAGTCCAAGTACTTCTGCCACACCCATTCACACCACCACTGTGCAAATCACCTCATCCCATACTGAAAATCCTCCCACTATAAATCCACCATCAGCTCCCATCATGGTAGCATGGTATGCACCCTTAGTGTTACCATAGCCTTTGGTACCTTTTCCAAATGATTACCAATCCAAAATCCCACACTTCACCGAGGTTGAATCCACTACCAGCCAACAACATGTAGATAGAATCAATGATGGCTTTGACTACATGGAACAAGAAGAAGAAACCATGAAGATGAGGATGTTTTCCCAAAGCCTAGGCGGGGAAGCCAAAAAATGGTTTAAAAAATTGACTCCTAATAGTATACATGATATCCCGTCACTTTACCAAACTTTTATAAACAAATGGGAAATCAAGAAAAATCCCCTTCAAATCCTTTCTGAATATAACAATCTTAAAAGGAACATAGGGTAAAGTGTTCAAGATTATTGCACTAGGTTCGATAGTGTCTATAACGCCCTCCCGCCTCACATGAAACCTCCACCTGGCCTAGCACTAGTAAAATTTCCAGAACATTTCGATCCAAACATGACATATCAGTTAAGAGAAAGAGACCCCACAACTTTAGAAGAAATGCAAAAGCGAGCTATTAGTGCTAAATCCAACCTCACTGAAAAGAAGGCTAGGATGAGATCAGAAAAGAAAGTCACTACCAAGATGAGACCATGCCTTCCACTTCCTCTTCAGATTCCAAAATAGATAACCTGGTTAGGACCATGGAGAGAATGATGAAAAGAATAAATCTAAGTGAAAGAGCACCTCCTAGGGACAACCAGCCAAACCCCCAAAACAGAAACCAGAATCAAAGCTTTAGAAAAGACCTGCCTCAAATTAAACCAAGAGAAAATGATCGACAGATCAGACCACCCTTCGAAGATAACTATGTTGATGAAGGGGAAAGAGATATTGAACAACCAGATGAAAATCATCTAAACTTGATAGGCTCCGATAATCTCACAGAAGAAGAACAAGGCTTTTTCTCCTCAAACCAAGATGAAACAGATTATGAGGATCCCGAAGATCCCAGAATAGGATTACAAAACGCCATAATGGAAGTCCATACGCAATATGATCTTAGGAGTAATAAAAACCAAGACAATCTAGAAAAAATAACTCGGACACTGCTATTAAGAAAGCTCCCAAAACCATTCTTAAAAGAATAGTAGATAGTAACAGTATCATGGCTAAGAAAATTGATCAGAACAAAGACAAAACTAGCCAAACAAACCTTGACCCAAGCTATCCTAGTACCTCTAATAGGGCCCCTAAGAAAACTTTGTTGAACAAATCCCCTAACCAAAATCAACAAATCAAGAATATAGAAAAATTTATGGCTGATAAAACTGAGGCAAATGTGCCTAAAACCCAAATACCTTTCAGTTTTGAAGGATAGATTGCTAAGATCAAAATAACCATGCCCCTCACCGAATTGGTAACTATAGATGTGTATAGATCCCAAATTTTGGAAGTCCTCAACATAGGAAATGATACAGACACTTTAAATTTGACAGACGATAGACCCAAGCTGTTATTTGGTCTCGAAGTAGAGGGAAATATCAAGAAGGAACTATCTCTCCTTTCTACGTTAGCTTGAACATACAAGACAAAATATTACACAACGCCATGCTATATTCCAGTGCTTCCCATAACCTCATGCCTAAAGTAGTCATGGAAAGCTTGGGCCTAGAGGTAACCAAACCTTACAAAGACTTGTACTCATTCAATTCAAGTAGGGTCAAGTGTTTGGGCCTGATAAAAAACCTTTGTATCACTCTAGCACAAATACCTGATAAAAGCCTAGTCATGGATGTAGTAGTAGTTGATATTCCCCTGAAATATGGCATGTTATTATCTAGGTCATGGGTAGCCAAACTGCAAGGTAGCCTCCAAATGGACATGTCATATGCCACTATCCCGATTTTTAACCAAACTAGGAAGCTGTATCGAGAGACTCACATGAAATATATGGTAAGAAACCTAGATAGGCCAAACAATACTCCGGTTTATTCCATCCAGTCAAATTTTGATTCTTTTATTTTATATGATGAAAGTGATATTAATGAGCAGATAAAAGGAAATAAAGAAGAACTCAGTCTTTCAGAACACCCTCCCTCATCCTCAAATAAAGAAAATGACGACCAAAACTCTAACATACCTGAAAAACAACTTAATGACAAACACGAAGTAGAAACTCTTTGGAACATAAGCTTTGATGGTTCGTGTGGAAAAACTGGTTCAGTGGCTAGTATCTGGATACACAATACAAATGAGGGTCATTCTTACAGATTAGAATTCCAATGTACCAATAACATTGCAGAATATGAAGCCCTCCTCCTTGGTTTGCACTTACTTAAAGACTTAGGTGCTAAGAAAATATCAGCCCAAGGAGATTTAGAACTTGTGATTAAACAGATCAAACGTGAATATTCATCCAAGAACCCAAGATTGAGGGAATATAGAAATGCAGCCCTATACATCCTCAAAACCTTCGAGAAATATGAGATCACTTACATTCCTAGAGCCCAAAATGGCCTCGCCAATGAGCTCTCCTTTGCTGCAAGCAATTGCCAAATACCATATGCAAATGAAAAATATTGTATCAAAGTCAAACACTGTCCTATAGTACCTGACAACATTAACCATTGGCAGATATTTGAATGTGATGAACAAATTGATGATTTTCTGCAATCTAGAAATGAGTTTGAAATGACCAAACCAAGCTTAGAACATGAAGAAGACAATCATGATAAAGATAAAGATCGTGAGTCCGAGTTGCCTTCTCTAGAAAATATAAATATGATCACACATCCTTATGAAGATGAAATATATGAGGACCTAGACCAAAGAGAGCTTGAAGTCCTACACTGTGAAATTGACACAATACCCAGAGCCCTTGCACCTTTAGAAGAATTGTTCGATTTTAATGACGTGGCCAAAAAACCAAAAGTGGAATCCACGGAGGCTGATATAGAAGAGTATAACATAGGGAGCATAGAAGAACAAAAAATAATCAAATTTTCCAAAACCCTCCCTTCTCACATAAAACAGAAATATGTTGAGTTGTTTAAAGAGTTTAAAGATGTGTTCGCATGGGGATACCAAGATTTGAAATCATACGACACGAGCATTATTCAACATAAGATTCCTCTCAAAGAGAACCAAAAGCCTTTCAAACAAAATTTGAGGAGGATAAATCCTGTCTTATTACCTTTAGTTGAAAAGGAAATCAAAAAAATGTATGATGTCGGGATAATAGTTTCCCTTAGATACTCTGAGTGGGTTTCAAACCTTGTTTCAGTCAGAAATAAGACTAGAGAGATTAGACTTTGCATCAACTTTAGAAATCTTAACAGGTCCTCCTTAAAAGATAACTATCCTTTGCCCAAAATGGACCACATACTTCAAAAAGTTGTTGGCTCTAAAAGAATCTCGTTGCTTGGTGGTTTTTCCGGATACAACCAAGTGCTGGTTTTCCCTAGTGCTCAACACAAAACCACTTTCACCACACCTTGGGGCACATTCATGTATGTTAAAATTCATTTTGGTTTAATGAACGTCGGGGCAACATTTCAAAGAGCCATGGACATAGCTTTCTTAGAAGAAATAGGCTACTTTATAGTCATATATCTTGATGACATCACAGTATATTCCAAATCGGATGAGGAACATCTGATTCACCTAAGAAAGGTTTTGGAAAAATGTAGGAAATATGGCCTATCTCTAAATCCCAAGAAAACACTTTTTGGTCTCGAAGAAGGAAAGCTCCTAGGCCACATCATTTCTGAAGATGGAATAAAAATAGACCCCAAAAGGATTGAAGGCATATTGCAAATCAGCCACCCCAAAAACATTATTTCCTAAGCAGATTCATCCCCAATCTTGCCGAACTTTTAAGAAATATCACGAACATGCTAAAAAAGGAGGTAGGAGTTAAGTGGACTTTAGAGGCCAAACAATCTTTCGAATTGGTTAAAAGGGCACTCGCCCAAATGCCAATTCTAATAAGTCCTGATTTCACCAAAGACTTTTACATCTTCTCATTTGCATCCGAGCACACGGTAGCTGCAGTGTTGTTACAAAAGAACGCAGCGGGACAATAACAACCCATAGCCTTTTTTAGCAAAGCCCTAAGAGATGCTCCCTTAAAATATAATATCATGGAAAACATGCATTTTCATTGGTAAAAGCACTCAAAGACTTCAGATTTTATATCTTGCATTCTCATATCATTGCTTTTGTTCCACACACCATTGTCAAAAATATCTTAAATTAGGATCCCGATGGTAAAAGAGGAAAGTGGATTGCTATTATCTTATAATATGACTTAGAGATCAGACCCACTAAACTGGTTAAGGGACAAGGACTCGCGAAACTGATGGCTGAAACAAATCTCCAAGCATTAGATATAAATTTTGTTGACACTTTAGAAGAATAGGAAGAATGCACAGCTCCTTATGTTGAAGAAGTGTTTTTGAATTCACCTTGGTATGTTGCTATTCTTTACATATTATTCTATCTTAACGCTCCTCCTACCTTATCAAATACAAAAGCAAGATTCCTCAAACAAAAATCTTTAAATTTTTGCATCTTAGATGGTTCTTGTCTTTGATGTTTTCTGCTTAAGTGTATCTAAGATTAAATCCATGTAATTTAACCAGTTAAAGAGGTTGGTCTGGCCCATGCTTACTGATGTGTGAATTTGGGGTTTGCTGCTTAGATGTTCTTGTTGGGTTTGAGCTGGAAGAATTGGGATACCAGGGATTTAGTGTGAGCCCTGTCCACTAGGGTCCTTTTTCCAACAGATTGGACTTTCAAAGATCCCTTGAGCTGGTGTCAAAGCATTGAAGGTTCAAAGTCCTTCTCTGATCTTAGGCCTAGTTATGTGTTTAAATCTAAAGTGTTTTCCCTTTGAGAATATGTGGAAGCAGGTCTGGAGTTAAATGACCTCTAACCTGATCTTAAGTTGCCATTTGTATCTCTCCATTTCACTCCTTAATGTTCCATTTCACCATCTATCTTAAAGATCCTTGCGATAGATGACTTGCCCTATGAAAGCCTTGGTTAGCTGTTATGCAAGTAATCCCCTTTCATGACTCCATAGCCCAATGGATGGCACTTTCCTGACTCATCTTCTTTTGCCGAAACGTCTTGCTGCTTTGTTCCTTTCATTCCATAACCTTCTCAGTTAATGATCTCTGACCAACTCAACCACCAACCAAATCATTTAAAACCCCCCCTCTTGTGCTTCATACCTAGTCTAACACCTCATTTTTGAGCTTCAAAGATTTATCATTCTTTTCTTTTATGGAGAGATCCCTCTCCAGATCCAAGAGGGCTAGATCCTAGGATCCCAAAGTGGTTATGATGTTGTCTAGTATTTTGGTCTTGCCAATCTGGCCAAAACACTGGAACCCCAACAGGCAGTTTCTGAAGCAATGGTACAACCCCATACCCAAAAAATAGTCATATTGAAAGTACGCAAGTCTAAGTGCCTCTACTAGTGCCAAAAAGATGTCTTGTTCAATTATCTAGCTTGATCATAGCTGAGCATGTTTTAAATTGATTGCTAATAAGTTAGTGAAAAGAATGATGGTCAAATTATGAAAGCTTGACTTGTCAAAAAAATTAGATTAGGAAAGAAATATATTGGTTCCACACGCTTAAAACAGAACCAAAGAGGAAAATAGGGATGAAAAGAAAACTATGTATCCTAGCCCTGATTTTTCTTAATCTCATTTTGTACAAAAATAACATTTGTGTGCAACTTGTTGTTATGCCACAAACACATGACAAGTCAGACTGTCTAACCCTGATTTAATCATGTTTTTAGTCTAGTGAATGAAATCCTGTCAAACAGCTTAATCTTGATAGTTGATCTAGTATAGGTAGAGAATCAAAAGGAGTTCATTAGCTTAATCTGATCTCTTGGAGGATATAAGTGTAGAAGTAGATAGTTTGTTTTCTTTTTCAAAAATATGATGTCAAGGGGTTTTCCAGTTCAAGTGCACCCAAAGAAGAAAAAATGTTAGGCAAAGTAGGTGGGTATATAAAAGTGAAATTGAGCTAATCATGCCCTTAGTTTTTCAAAGCACCATCTCAGGAAAGTAGCAATGAAAGAGAAAATTGTGCCAATGGATGAGGCGCTGGTCTTCATAAGCCAAAGATCTGCAATTCTAGACACCTCCTGAAAAAGAGCTCCCCTCCCCAAATGGAGCCACTATTACTCATCAGTATTTTTCAGCTATTTAGATGACTATATGCTTTGTCTAGGTTTTCTAGAAACCAAATTCAAACAATCATTTTATCCTCTAGAAATCCCCTCAGAGAAATTTTTTCACTTTTCCCCTTTCTTGTCTGTTGTGATTAAAATGGTCATCCTCTCAAAACCCCATCCTAGACTAGTAGGCCTTACTCTGTCCATGATTATTACTTTTGTCTGTAAAAATCTTACTTCTAATGCCTGAAATCTTCCTATTTCACAAAATTTTCTGGCCAATATAAGTCAGGTCTTTCCTTATATTTTCCTGTTAGCCAAGTCACTATTGATGACAAAAGTGTGTCTAGAAAACCCTTCACAATAATGACAAAGTGTCTAGGTTTATAGGTGATGGTGCTTAGGTAAAATATCTAAAAAATCCCTGTGTCTGGTTTAAAACTCTGTTTTTAACCATCAGTCAAGAGCCATTTCCTAAAAGCCTTACTAACAAATCTATTAGTCTTCCTTAAGTCATGGACCATCGTGTCTCATGCATTTCTGTTTCAACAGAGCTCAAAGGTAAAATCAAGAGAAGAAGAGCTGATATGGTCATTTTTCTAAAAAGAAGGCGCTCAAACAATCTCCAAGGTGGCCCCTCTTGAACCAACAGTAAAATCTGCCAAGACTAAGTCACCATATCAAATACATCTCTGCAGGGATGTCTTGATGTTTGGCCTAAATCAAAACAGGGCAAAAGAGAGGCACCAAAGAAAAGCTTTAGTCAAGACAGTTGGCATTTTGAACAGAGGTATAGTGAGCTAAAAACACAGGAAAATCAAGTTTTTTACTACAAATCAGGGATACCTAGAAGATTTCAAAACATCATCCATAAGGGCTAAAAAGCACAGCAAACTAGAGGCTACTACAGAGGTCTTGATGTCACTATAAGAGGTAACATACTGCTCATTCAAGTCTTTGTGCAAAATATTAGAAAAAATCAGTGATATGTGAAAAACATGGCACATTTTGGCAAAGATTCCCTTGAGATAGTTTATGTGCCTCAAAACATAAATGAGAGAGGGACAACTACCCTTTTTCCATGCCCCTACAGAGAAGACAAAAAAAACCATCAAAGGCGCCATCAGTGGAGAAGAATAAGACTACTACAAAGGGACAATCATACTAAAAGAGGAAAACAACAGGCATGTTGTTTACAAAAATATGTTTTTTGTCCTCATAGTGGGAAGGTTTTTCAGGTTTTTTCAGAAATTTGGATGAATATGCAAGTGGACATTATGAGGTAAAAAAAACACCTCCTTCATAGACAATCAAAGGGTATAAAAGTTTTCCTGAGAGGGTGTAAGGATTTTTCTGAGTTATCTTTTAAAGATAAGTAAAGGTCATAATTTTTTATTTTCAAATACAAAGAGTGCCATTGCACTGAAAAGAGGAAAAATCAAATTTTGAAAGTTAAAGTGCTGCATGGAAAAACAACCACATACTTGTTTCTAAGAAGGAGGTAAATTGGTTGTGTAATTCACCTTGCAAATGTCAAAGGACATCATGGGCCCATTCATATGCTTAAAAAGGTTAAAAGATGTGTACACTAAAAGAAAAACAGTCAAAAGGAGAAAATAAGGAATATGCTTTTTTGAACTAAAGGGGAGAAGGCTTTGCCTCTTAAATAATTCAAACAGGGATATAAATACCCCCAATGGTCTTTTTCCGTTCATTTCATCTTTAGCAAAGAGGAGGAGGGCATTTGATTTTTCAAAGAACATTCTCGGGAAGAAAACCAGAGACGTTGTGCACCTGTATATTTGCGTTGTGCACCTGTAGATGCGCTCAGTACATTTTTACACCGGACGCTACGCAACTGTACATTGTTGTTGCGCATTTTTTTGATAACCAGGAGTGCAAATCTTGCCACCTGACAGTGCCCAGGCCACCGCCCATCTCCACGTGCAGAGACCACCCATCTCCTCATGCAGGGACTACTTGGGCCTGAAGACATTGTGCACCCAGTGTTGCAGTCATCGTACACACTTCATGCAGAGGCCGCCCAAGCTGAGGGTGTTGCGCTTCCAACACTTCTCTCATCGCACACACTGCGTGCAGAGGTGGCCCGGGCCATGGCATTGTGCGCCTGAGAGAAAAGCGCAACACTGCCCAATTTTCACCAAAAGACTAAAAATTGTCTGTTTTCAACAGAATTTGTTTCTTATCACAACGAAGAGTTAGAAGAGGTATTTTTCATCAATTTGCATCTCCTCATCAAGTTTTTGAACTGTAAAAGTTCCAATTAAGGTTAGAATTGAGTCTAAGGCAGTTTGAGGAAAAAATCTAAATGTAAGAGTAGCCTATTCTCTTTTGAGTATCCACCTTTGTTTTAAGGTCCTAAGACTCTTGAAAGCCTCTCTCCTCTGCACTTCATCTACAAAGAGGCTTTTTGTTTCAAAATTAAAAGAAAGATAATCTAGTCATTATGTCTCAAGAAGAAAGTGATGAGCCTCAAAGACCAAGAAGACAGGCCAAGAAAGGAGGCAAACCCAATAGGTTTGAGCCTACAGACAATAAAGAACTGATTGCCTCACCTTCTGTTTTATCTTGTTTCCAAGAACTAAGATGTTTTTGTTTTTGCAACAAGGTACGAGAAATCAAAAGCCATCCTCAATTAATTGAGTTGTTTTCCCTAAGATTGCACAGGCATAAGGTTCATCTGGCAGGGTTAAATTTTGAGTTGAGCCCTAAAGCTATCTCTCAAGCCACAAAGATCCCTTGCATAGGTGAGAAATGGTTTAAACAAACATATCTTGACTTAATCCATTATCAGCCTTTTCTAAAGCCCAGTTGTCAAGGTGCATGTAAAACCATTTTCCCTTTTTCACATCTACTGGACATGTATGCCCTCCTCATGAATATTGTCATGAAATATTTTACCTATCAGGGTAGGTTCTCCTGGATCTACTCATATCATATTATTAGGCTCCTCATGCATTTCACCAGGACCAAGCTGCTGAACCTACCTTATTTCCTCTCCAAGAGCATTAAAAAGATGTCCACTATCATGAAAAAGAAACCTCCAGCTCAGCAAAGGGAAATTCTATTTCATCACTCCCTTGTAAAAATCATTGTAACTCACCAACTGAAGCAACAAGGAATTCCCCAGGAAGCCTTTATCACCCATAATGACTTCACTTCTTCATCCTCCATCCTATTGCTAAATGTGCCATCCTCTTCTCAAAATCTTCCTCATACCCCTTCTTCACCCTCCACTGAGCATGTTCCACTTTCCTCCCCTGAATCACTCTCCCAAGCAAACATTCTTCAAACACATTCTCCAAACAGAAGTGGTCCTAAAGAAAACAATAGTGACCTTAAAGAAAGTAATGCTAATCCTGAAGAAAGCACTGTTAAAACTGATGAAGACAACAAAAAGGAAAAGACAACAAAGAGGAAACTGATGAAGACAGTGAAAAGGAAACTGATGAAAATAAGGGACAATCTAAAGAAGAGGAAATTAATGAAGATGAAGCAACCAATGAAGAAGATGAAAGCAGTCAAGAGGAAGGCAATCAAAATAGCAACAGATCTAAAAACACAAATCAGGAAGATAGCAAGGTTTTAAACAGTGATGCCCAGAGTGAGGAAGAAGGGCAGCACAGTAAAAACAGCAAAGACACTGGCAGCCAAGCGCAAAACAGCAGAAACAATAGCATAGATAAAGACAAGAAGCAAGAGGAAGATAGTCACAACAAAGAGGAAATTGATGAGGATAATCCAGAGACAGTTTTCAGAGTGGTCTTAAATACACGAGGAAATTGTAGAAATTATATACAATATGCATGTATATATCCGGACTCTCCTGATCTAACAATATTTATCTTCTTGCTAAATAAAGAATCCTTCCACTATAATTCTTGCTGAAATTTAATCAACAATTGCAAAACACATGAAGCAATAAAAACACACATAACACAGCTGTTTAACGGGAAGTCCTGAAGTTGAAAACCCCAAATATCATATTATGTATCATGGAGATCATGTAACAATCTCATACAAAGCTTAGTACATCAAGCTCTCAGTACATACAATCGTCACACACTAACAAGATGAAATCTGCAAATCCATGCACTGATTTCTGCCCTCCTGATAGCATGCCTCCACTGCACAATCCAAGCTTATTACAAAGACCAATTCAATGCAATCCCACTCTCCTTGACTACGTTATTATCATTGGCAACTCCAATGTATATGTAGATGCAATCCATGCATCACTATGGTCACAACAGATAGTCTATCTTTCCCTTTCACCTATCTCTCCACTGGGTCTCCACTGAAACTGTCATGCACTGTAGTTAACTTCTGTATTGTTCAGTTGATTAATGAGTTATTATTTGTTAATTAATTAACTAATTAATTCACTCCACTCTCACTAGTGTATCAATCAGTTACACTAGATACAACGAGCTCAACTGAGTCTAACAGAGTTAAACTAAATACAACTCCATAACTACTGTTTGGTCTCAACCTAGTCTCCTAAATTGAGTTCATTTAATTGTCAACCAGGGTTGGTAAACTGCTGAAGTGAAGTGCACTGTATGTGCCTAGGTGTTTGTCTCTTAATGTGTTGTGTTTAGTGTTTTATGATGTTTTGGTCTTTTGTGATGATTTATGATGTTTTTGGTCTTTTGGTGGTTTTTATGTTCACAAGGAAAATGTCTAAAAAGCTAGTGGAAAGAAGCTACTGGTTAAAAACAGAGTGAAGCCTAATTGGTTGATGACAAATGACAAATGAAAATGCAAATACTGGAACAGAATCAAATCTAAACTATGACTAAGCATAAACAAAGCTTGATAATGACTTTTAAGGAAATGATTCAAAACATAAATTCAACTTGTCCAATTCTTTCATCAAAGGTATTTTGAGAGAGAGCTTGAGAAATGGTCAGCTAAGTATACAAATTCTCCTAACTAAATAATTAAACAACTAGCTTATAATGATGCAACATTTTATCCATGATTAGAGATTTGTTGAAGCATATTTGGAGGAAAATATTGATACCATCATAAGATCTCTACTCTAAGACTAGTTCCTAACTCTATTCTGCAACTTAGTTAAACATCACTAAACCTTACTCAAGAGCTATAGATTTCTTTTCAAAGTAGTCTTTTGAGAAAAGGCTCTGTTTATGAAGTGGTAAAGAAGTTGCAAAAGTACCTCAGGCCTTGAAATGATATTGTCTTTTGTTCATATGGTTATGAATCAATTATAAATTTGGAACAAGAAGAGATTTTGTAAATAATGAAGGCCGTATTGTTAAGTTTAACAACTAATGTAATCTAATATGCAGTGGATGACAATGAATTGTGGAGTGAAGATGCAATGAGTTAAGCTAAAACTGAACTTAAGATGTCACTAGTCTAAAACAGTGCTGAAGTAACAAGCCATTATCAAACTTAAAACAAAATAACAGAGCATGAATTGGATGCAATTTGACTCTGGAGTACCCTAACTAAGTTATCATGCATTAATCTATGGGATTCTACAGCCTGTTTTGTCCATCATGATTGGTATTTTGGAAGAGCTTCTTAGAACAATCCTGGTTGTAAAATTCAGTGCAAATGCAAACATAAAGACTGAAAGCAATTTAAAAACTAAGACATCACAGCTATCTCCTACCCATCATTATGATATTTTGGAAGGGTGTTTTAAGAGTAATATCAGCTATGGTACTTAGTGCAAAAAAACAACTGAAACGTTCAGGATCACAGTCATGCCTTAGACATCATACGGATTTTTTGGAAGAGTTTGCTTAGTATAAGTTCAACTGTGATAGTGAACAAAAGAAATTACAATTAAATCCTACAACACTATAGCCATTTCCCATTCATTATCATGATCTTTTGGAAGAGTGCTTAGAACAAGTATAACTATAGTGGCTAATGAAATTAACTACGAACTCAAACTTCAAAAACGTAAAAACAACTAAGATACTTATCTAAATTACGAAAGTAAAGCCGTGCAGGAGGCAGGGGCCCTCTACCACCAGACGGAATCTAAATCCAAATCAACTCAATGCGTTCAAAGCAATGTTGTCCTCTTCATTAAAGTAGAAATAACTTGAAACAGAGCAGTTTCGGTCTTCAAAAATATAGCATGAAATCTAAGAAAAATCTAGCCTATCTCTCGGTTTCCCAAGTATTTTTATAACAAATTTACATAACAGAACTTGCAACAATACAGGATCCTTGTCTTTCCTTATCGAAATCACATTAGGACTCTTGAAGATGGCAACGTAAAGAGAAAAAGGACATCTAGACTAAGACAGTCCTATTAGAAGTCTGCCTTCTTAAATGTGTTCCCACGTACCAAAACCACGTCCAGAATTCGTTTCTTCCTTCATGGTGAGCAATGAACGATGTGGACATGACGTGGAATATACCCATATGTGGTTTTTCTTGAAAGGACACCTGGAACATGCCTGAATGTGAAGATAGCTGCAGAATTGCCGATTAGCTACAGAATGTCTGCATTCTGCAGCTAGTTCCGGTCAAAATGCATTATAATGACAAAAATCACAAAACTTAGCAAGTTAGCCATGTTCATCATTCTAAAAGTAATTTTAACTAATTTCATTGATCAATTGGGTCTGGGATAACAATGGAAAAAGTAAAATGAGGTAAAGTAAGATGAAAGAAAGCACAATCTTGGGGCTCAACATACCCCCACTGCTGTCTTCTTGCATGTCCTCATGCAATTTATTCCATAAACTCCGAGACTTCTGCAAGAACATCTAATCCTCTCCTTCTTCTTTGCCTGGAAGCTAAAGGTCTTCTGGGTTTTCTGATGACAATTTTGAACCTTAAGTTGATAAGTGCCCTGATTAGCTTCTTGTTCCTCTTTTTCAACTTTTCATTAGCCTTTTCCACTTTGTCCATATGTAGAGATAAGGTTGAGTTCATATTGGTTTTGAGTTTGACTTGTTCCTTTAGAATATCATTCTCATTTTTGATGTGTCTATTAAGTATTTCCAGCTCATACCTATCCCTTCTTAACACATCTATTTCGGACAATGGAGGACTAGGGGTTCTATCTCTACTCTCTGAAGCTTTCCTTTCCAATGTTTCAACATAGTCATAAACTTCTTGCTGAGCAGGGTCAATTTCAGGGGTTTCTTCATTAAAATCCTCTTCAACATCTTCTTCAATAGATGTTTCCTCATCTTCTATATTTATCACCCCTTTTTGTTTGATCTGACTTTTCCTTAGTTTCCCCCTGAGTCTATGGCTTCTTCTTGGTTGGGATGATCCCTCTCCTTTTTCTATGGCAGATTTTCTGATTACCCTCTCTTTCTTAAGTTGTCTCTTAATTTGAGTCAACTTCTCTAAGATTATTTCCTCACTACTTTCCTGTGTTGTTTTGTCAATTTCAATTTTTGAGGCTCTCCATTTTTTGCTTCTCCTTGTAGGCTGTTGTTCAGGTGAGGGCTCTTTTGGCTATTCAAAATGATTTCTTATCAAGAAATTATCCCAAGTATCATTTGTTTTGGCTAAATGGTGTTCAATTAAAATCTTAACCAAGCCATAATGGTATAGAGTTGTCTCTAATAATTGGACCCTTCTTTGAACACAGGAAGCCATCTTTTTCAAAATTTGAAGCAAGAAATAGGGTAAGTTTAACTCTTCCTCCAGAAAATGCATTATCAGTCTAATATGGTAAACATAAAATGTGCCATATCTACCTTCACATGTAATAAATTTTTGCAGAATAAGCAATATGTTTCTCCATTTATTTTTCAATGCAGAACTTGGAATTCCCTTATTAAACAAAGTGACATCCATACCTGGTGATTTTATAATTTGATTCCAGGATTCATTATGGAATTCTCTGTTTTTGAACCATCTCTCTCCATTTCTAAGCAATCCTGTAGCTTCTGCAATGAAAACTTCAGTGACAGTGAATTTAACATCTCCCACTTCAACCTCAGCTCCTTGAAATGACCTTGCAAATGTTTTAGTGACTTCTTTGTGGAAGCCATTAAATTTCTCAAGAAATTGTAGCCATCCTACCTGTTGCAACATTTCTCTACTTTGAGGGTATCCTTCCATATATTTTGTACCCACTGGTTCAGTTCTTACAATAAGGCCCATAATTCTTTCTTCAATCTTCAGATTAATACTCTTTCTGCCCACGGAAACAATAACTTCAACCTTCAAAATGATATACTTCTGGTTCACGGTGACAATGGCTTCAATCTTGAAACTGATATACCTCTGGTTGACAGTGACAATAACTTCAAATTCCACACTGATATACCTCTGTTTCTCGGTGATAATGGCTTCAAATTCCACACTGATATGCCTCTGTTTCTCGGTGATAATGGCTTCAAATTCCACACTGATATATCTCTGCATTTACGGTGATAATGCCTCAATCTCTGCTCACGGTGATAGTGGTTTGATATTTCAAATTGATATACCTATGCTCACGGTGATAGGGATATCTCGGAATGAAATGATGAAGGGCTGGCTACAGAATGGAGTGATGGAGGTAGTTACAGAATGAGTTAATGAAGTGAGGTGAAGAAAACAAATTAATTAGTGAAAAGACTGCGGCGATTTTTTTACAACGGAAAAAGGATCATCATTAAGTGATTTGGCTGGGTGACATGAGGAAATCAAACACTTCAGCTTTTTTAACCGCTTAAATGATGTCGGGTATAGAATTTTAAATGAGAGATTTTTATCCAAAGTTTGTGGAGGGTATATTGGACATGATCAATAAAAATAATCAAAACAACTTTTTCGAATGATTCATAACTAAAACTATGCTAAAGTTTATGATATGCCATTATAATGAAAACTTGTTACCTTTGCTTTTCAATTGCTTTTTGTGGTCTTTGTCTTCTTTGTTCTTCTTTGGAAGAGTCTTCATAAACCTTCTTGATTCTTCTTATTCATGGATATACTGGATCATCTTGTTGCAGTTCAAATGTCTGCTGATTAGTGTCTTCAGGATCTGTAGCTGCGGAATGACTGTCTGGCTGTGGAAAGTCTGATCAGCTGCAAAATGTCTGTTTTGCTGCAGAATGTACCTGTAGAGCATTTTAATCATGGAATGGAGTGGTTTGGGATATAAGTGAGATGTTATATGAATGAATATGGATGATGGGTCATGATATGTATGAAGTGGATGATGAAATGGAATGAATTCAATTAAATGGAGTGGAAGAATATAAGAAATGGCCTGCAATCCATGACATGTGTTATTCATTTGCAGCAAGACATCAAACTTTGAATTTTGACATGGAAATGAGGTGGATGGAGTATGGAATGAGATGAATGATATATGGAATGAAGTGAAGTATGAATGAATGAATGAAATGGAGTATGGATGGATAAGTGAATGGAATGAAATGAAATGAGATGGATCATAAGTACAATGGATCTGAACTTATGATTTTGTAACAGCTGCTTACAAAACAAAATGGGAAAAGTTAGAGTGTCAGAAAAACTTTGATTTTCACCCTATCTTTTCTGTATAAACATGTCAATCAATGATTGGTTTTCATGTTTATACCTTATTTTTATTTTTTTATTTTTTATTTTATTTATTTATTTATTTTTTTCAAAAGAAATGCTTCAGAAAAATTCAATCAAGTTGATGAAGAAGAAAGATTCTTCTTCATTAACTTCACATCACTGTTTTCTTGGAACTTCTTGACAAATTCTTCTCTTGAGAGTGGTTTATGATACAGCTTCAATCTATGACCATTCACAAGAAAAGTGACCTCTTCTTCATCTATTGTCTTGATTTTTACTGCTCTATTGTCAAAAATTTCAACAATTTCATATCGCCCAAGCCAATGTGTTTGAAATTTACCTTGAAAATCCTTGAATTTTGAATCAAACAAGAGAGCCCAGTCACCTTCTTTGAATTTCTTCTCTTTGATGTACTTGTCATGCCATCTAGTCCTTTGCTGTTGGACTAGACTTATTTTCTGAACTACATCTTGTCTGATCTCATCCAATTCATTAGTCTGCTCCAGTCTATGATTTTGTGCCTCTGTTAAATCAAGTCCTAGCTGAACTACCATTTTGAAAGTTTGAATCTGGAACTCTATGGGGAACAAAACTTGCTTTCCATAAACAAGCTCATAAGGAGTATGGCCTGTTTTGTTTCTCCATGTAGTTCTATAGGCCCACAAGGCTTCAGGAAGCCTATCTACCCAATCTCTTCTATGTAAATGAACAGTCTTTGTTAGGATTCCTTCAATGACCTTATTAGTAGATTCCACTTGACCATTTGCTTGTGGATTATAAGGAGTAGATTTTCTATGCATGATTTTGTACCTCTCTATCATTTTCTCCACTAGCCTTGATGTAAATTGAGCTCCTTGATCTGTAACAATTTCCCTTGGGACACCAAAACGAGTAAAAATATCCTCAAAAATAAAAGTAACTACAAATGCTTCATTAGCAACAAGTAATGGCTTGGCTTCTACCCATTTGGTAACATAATCAGTGCAAACTAATATATACCTCTTCTGTCTTGATGGAGGACTAATAGGTCCTACAAAATCCAAAGCCCATTTTTCAAAAGGTTCAATATGTACCTGAGGTTGTAATGGCATCTCACCCGAAGGAGAAGGTTTCCCTACCCTTTGGCAACTGTCACACCTTTTGACATACTCTTTAGCATCTTTAAACAAGGATGGCCAATAATATCCTAAATTAAGGATCTTATAGGTTGTCCTCTTATCAGCAAAGTGTCCGCCACAAGGTTCATCATGACATGCTTTGAGAATCTCAAGCATTTCATCTTCACGAACACACCTCCTAATGATCAAATCTGGACCTGTCTTGTACAACTCATTAGCAACCCATGAATATTTTGCACTGTCATAAATGATTTTTCTTTTATCCCTTGCATTCATTATTGAAGGAAATTTTCCTGAAACTAAATAATTAGCAATATCAGCAAACCATGGAGTTTGAGTAGAAATTGCAAAAAGATATTCATCAGGAAATTGATCTTCAACTAGAGTGTCATCTTTGATATTTTGGAGTCTAGACAGGAAATCAGCTACTGTGTTTTTTTTTCCAGACCTATCTAGAATGGTAATGTTGAATTCTTGTAAGAGCAATAACCATCTTATGACTCTGCCATTAGTAATTGATTTGTTCATTAAGTATCTAATTGCAGAATGATCAGTGTGAACAAAAGTTTCATAGCCTGTTATATAGTGTCCGAATTTGTTTATGGCATGAACAACAGCTAAAAACTCTTTTTCAGTTACAGTATAGTTTAACTCTGCAGGAGTCAAATTTTTACTGGTATAATAGATGGCATAAGGAATCAAATCTTTTTGTCCCAATACTGCTCCTAGAGCTGTATCGGAAGCATCTGTTGAGATATGAAAAGGTAACTTCCAGTTAGGTCCCCTTAATATAGGTGCTTCAGAAATTTTGGTTTTCAGGGTCTGAAAGGCTAACTGGCAATCAAAATTCCACTTGAATTCACAGTCTTTGGTAAGCAATTTGAAGAGTGGAGATGCTACCTTGGTGAAGTTTTCTATAAATCTCCGATAATACCCTGTAAATCCTAGAAAACTCCTAACATATTTTTGACAACTTGGAATAGATAAGTTAGAGATGACTTCAACTTTTGACTCATCAACTCTAATCCCATCTCCTGAAATGTGATGCCCTAGAACAATACCTTCAGTAAACATCATAAAACATTTTTCATGACTAAGTGAAAGGTTTGCTTCTTGACATCTCTTTAAGACTTTTTCCAAGTTTGCTAAAGCTTCTTCAAATGTGTTTCCATAAACTGTGAAATCATCCATCTATACCTCTACACAATCATGTATTAGATCTGAAAAAATTCCTAATACTGCCCTTTGGAATGTTGCAGGTGCATTGCATAATCCAAATGGCAATACTCGGTAAGCATAGGTACCCCAAGGACATGCAAATGTGGTTTTGTCTTGATCTTCAAGTGCTACTTGGATTTGGTTGTAACCACTAAACCCATCTAGGAATGAAAAGTACTTTTTGCCAGCTAATGTATCTAATACTTGATCTATGAAAGGTAAGGGAAAATGGTCTTTAAGAGTAGCTTTATTCAGTTCTCGGTAGTCAACACACACTCTCCATTTTCCATTTTTCTTAGGCACAATCACCAAAGGAGAAACCCACTGACTATCTGAAATAGGATAGATGAAATTAACATTTAACAATTTTTGTAATTCTTCTTTGACAATTTCCCTAAGATTTGGATTCATCCGTCTTTGAGGCTGTCTGATTGGTTTGTAATTTGCCTCTATATAGATGTGATGAGTACAAGTCTTGGGACTTATCCCTTTCATGTCAGTGTATTCCCATGCATACGCAGAAGAATGTCTCTGTAATACTTTGACTAACTCTTCTTGTTGAGATTTTTCTAGGTTTTTGTTTATGTTCAAAGTTTTGCCTGGAAAAATTTCACTTGTAGAGCTGCCAAATTTGTCCATAGAATGAAGAGACATCTGCCTAGATGACAAAAACTCAATATTGGATCCCTCTTGAAATGATTCATGTTTGTGTTCTGGAGAGGATTCAAATTTTTCTAGAGTATTCAGAATTTGATTATCTTCACTAATTTCTGAAATTGTGAAGAGAGGTTGTAAATCTTCTTCGTCCTCTATCCATTGAGTGTCATCTAAATCTGTAATTTTCCTAGCTGGAGGATATAAAGTGAATTTCTTAGTTGAACTACCATCAGAGATGTACATATCACCGGATCTACAACTAATAAAAGCATCAGCTGTAGCCAACCAAGGTCTTCCTAATATAACATGATGTCCTCCTAGATTATTCTTAGGAGTTAGGATCATGAAATCCACAGGGTACTCCCAAGAATCTAGGGACACTGGAATGTCTTCTATTACCCCATCTGGTTTGATCACAGATCTATCTGCTAATTGTAATAATGTGGGTGTAAAGAGAAGATTGGGAAGTTTCAGTTTATCCATGATTTGTCTACTCATGATATTGATTGCTGCTCCTAAATCAATGAGTGTGTTCTGGATTTCAATTCCATTGATGTGAATTTTAACAACTGGATTTCCTGGGTCAAGATACTTTGGAATAGCAATTTTGCCCATCATAATGTCTGCTATTTTTCCTGCCAGTTGAATTTCTTTGTTTCTCTTATTATTTTTCTTGTTTTCTTCATACTCAACTCCTTTATTGTTTTGGCTAAAATTGGAATTTCCTTGATGGCTTGTAATAATGGAATTTTAATGCAAACATTTCTCAGCTCATCTAGGAAATCATAATTAGGCACCATAATTTGTTTTTCTACACCTCTATCAATTTGTAATATTTCTGGAAAGGGAGGTATAGAAGTAGATGTAGGTGGTTGCTCTAATACAGGAGTTGAATTTATTGGATCTTTTTACTTTAATTTTTCAGTGTTTGGGTCTTGAAAAGATGTGTCTCCCTCAAGACTTTTATTCACCCGTAGAGAGTCTTCCTCAGAGTTATCTTGTTCTTGTATGATCACAGAAGGTTTCCTCTTTTCAAGTATTCTTCCAGACCTAAGTTGAACATCACTAAGGTCTAAAGGAGTAATTAAATAAGTTGGAAACTGTTGGCCTTCTATCATGTATGTGTTCTGAGGATTTTTATTATTGGGGTTTAGTATGGGTTGAGCAGGCAATTGATTTGATTTTTGAGGGAATGGTAATGAAAGTGGTTGATTTTGATGTGGTAGGTTCTGATGATGTTGTTGAGGATTTTGTTGAAAATTTTGTTGAAGATTTTGAGGAAAATTTTGTTGAGGATTTTGAGGATAACAATGTGGGTATGGTGGATAGGATGGTGGATACTGATAGTATGGGGAGTATCTTCCATAGGGACTTTGTGATCCTTGTGCCCAAGCTGGAGATTGATTTTGAAATTGAGGCCAAGGTTGCTGCCAAGAATTCCAAGGTGGAGGTTGATTATACAATTGATCATGGAATCCTTGTCTCTGAGGTCCTTGCCAAGGCCTTCTAGATACAAAATTGAGGGACTCTGTGGAATCTGTAGGAGTTTCCTCCTGAAAGACAGCTTTGAGACCAGGAAGAGAAGGACAATTCTTGGTCTCATGTTTTTCAGAACAAATGACACAGGTCTCTACAACTTTTACATCCAATGGACACTCTCTCAAGGCATGTTTCTTTCTACATTTGGGACAAAATATTGCCAAGGCATCAGATTCAGCTTTTTGCTTGTTTTGTATCTTAAGGGTGTCTATTTGTTCACTAAGACTTCCTAAGATGTCAGATTTAAAATCATCAAGCATATGTCATATTTCTGATCTACTTACTGTCCCAGAAGCAGACTTACTTGCCCTTGCAAGAGCAGGATCTCTTGGACCTTTTACAGTTTTAGATTTCCCTCTTGAAAGGTTGATACATAACTCCGATATTTCAGGTAATGTGAGCTGTGATATATCCCCTTTTCCCATCATGTTAAGGATATCCAACCATTCATCCCTAATTGTTTTCAACAAAAGAGCTTTTAAGGTGTCTTGATCTAGATTTTCCATTTTTGCTTTCTTGATGTTGTAATGAAATCTTTGCAACAAATCTTCTAAGTTTTCATCTTCTTTTTGCAACATCTTGAACACTTCTTCCTTGTGATTAACCGGCATACAATAATCCAGATACCTTTCTAGAAATGCTTGTTTCATGTCTTCCCATGTTCTAATAGAACTGTTGATCAGACTCATAAACCACTTCAATGTTGCTCCTTTCAAGGTTGAAGGGAATAATTTCAGTTTTTGAGCATCTTGTAAGTAGTCATAAGTTCTACACAGCACTTCAAATTCAAATAAGAAGGTTTTAGGATCTTCAGTTTTAAGTCCATAGAAGTTTGGAAGGACAGAGGGTGAAATGTTTTTCATGGTTGTATTGGTTTCTTCATCAATTATAGGGAACCCAAAAGAGCTTCCTATTTCTCTTCTACCTCTTCCTCCATCTGCACCTCTACCTCCTTATCCTCTACCTCTACCTCTACCTCCAAATAATGTGTGTTCTCCATTAAAGACTCCTCCTCCTCCTTCTTCTGCCATAGTTGACTCTCCTGTGGAAGTGGAAAAGTTTGTGTCCCTAACAGGAGTCTTTAGATCTTCTTCTAAGGCAGGTTCAGTGGATGAAGTGGAATGTTTCTCTAATGGGATATCTGATTTTAGGTCTTCTAGAAGTCCAGGATCAGTAAAGGATGGAATATGGGACTGATTTGACGGTGTACTAGCTCTTGGTCTAGGTGAAACAAGTGGTGTTCTAGGAATCAAATTTCTGTTTCTGCTGCTTATAAATCTACCCCTTGAATCTCTCTCTCTACACATATAATTGTTTTTGGAAGTTAAGAAACAAAAGTTACCTAGTTTTCACTTCCCCGGCAACGACGCCAAAATGTTTGGTCTCAACCTAGTCTCCTAAATTGAGTTCATTTAATTGTCAACCAGGGTTGGTAAACTGCTGAAGTGAAGTGCACTGTATGTGCCTAGGTGTTTGTCTCTTAATGCGTTGTGTTTAGTGTTTTATGATGTTTTGGTCTTTTGTGATGATTTATGATGTTTTTGGTCTTGTGGTGGTTTTTATGTTCACAAGGAAAATGTCTAAAAAGCTAGTGGAAAGAAGCTACTGGTTAAAAACAGAGTGAAGCCTAATTGGTTGATGACAAATGACAAATGCAAATGAAAATACTGGAACAGAATCAAATCTAAACTATGACTAAGCATAAACAAAGCTTGATAATGACTTTTAAGGAAATGATTCAAAACATAAACTCAACTTGTCCAATTCTTTCATCAAAGGTATTTTGAGAGAGAGCTTGAGAAATGGTCAGCTAAGTATATAAATTCTCCTAACTAAATAATTAAACAACTAGCTTATAATGATGCAACATTTTATCCATGATTAGAGATTTTTTGAAGCATATTTGGAGGAAAACATTGATACCATCATAAGATCTCTACTCTAAGACTAGTTCCTAACTCTATTCTGCAACTTAGTTAAACATCACTAAACCTTACTCAAGAGCTATAGATTTCTTTTCAAAGTAGTCTTTTGAGAAAAGGCTCTGTTTATGAAGTGGTAAAGAAGTTGCAAAAGTACCTCAGGCCTTGAAATGATACTGTCTTCTGTTCATATGGTTATGAATCAATTATAAATTTGGAACAAGAAGAGATTTTGTAAATAATGAAGGCCGTATTGTTAAGTTTAACAAATAATGTAATCTAATATGCAGTGGATGACAATGAATTGTGGAGTGAAGATGCAATGAGTTAAGCTAAAACTGAACTTAAGATGTCACTAGTCTAAAACAGTGTTGAAGTAACAAGCCATTATCAAACTTAAAACAAAATAACAGAGCTTGAATTGGATGCAATTTGACTCTGGAGTACCCTAACTAAGTTATCATGCATTAATCTATGGGATTCTACAGCCTGTTTTGTCCATCATGATTGGTATTTTGGAAGAGCTTCTTAGAACAATCCTGGCTGTACAATTCAGTGCAAATGCAAACATAAAGACATCACAGCTATCTCCTACCCATCATTATGATATTTTGGAAGGGCGTTTTAAGAGTAAGATCAGCTATGGTACTTAGTGAAAACAAACAACTGAAACGTTCAGGATCACAGTCATGCCTTAGACATCATACGGATTTTTTGGAAGAGTTTGCTTAGTATAAGTTCAACTGTGATAGTGAACAAAAGAAATTACAATTAAATCCTACAACACTATAGCCATTTCCCATTCATTATCATGATCTTTTGGAAGAGTGCTTAGAACAAGTATAACTATAGTGGCTAATGAAATTAACTACGAACTCAAACTTCAAAAACGTAAAAACAACTAAGATACTTATCTAAATTATGAAAGTAAAGCCATGCAGGAGGCAGGGGCCCTCTACCACCATACGGAATTTAACTCCAAATCAACTCAACGCGTTCAAAGCAATGCTATCCTCTTCATTAAAGTAGAAATAAATTGAAACAGAGCAGTTTCGGTCTTCAGAAATATAGCATGAAATCTAAGCAAAATCTAGCCTATCTCTCGGTTTCCCAAGTGTTTTTATAACAAATTTACATAACAGAACTTGCAACAATACAGGGATCCTTATCTTTCCTTATCGAAATCACATTAGGACTCTTGAAGATGGAAACGTAAAGAGAAAAAGGACATATGGACTAAGACAGTCCTATTAGAAGTCTGCCTTCTTAAATGTGTTCCCACGTACCAAAACCACGTCCAGAATTCGTTTCTTCCTTCATGGTGAGCAATGAACGATGTGGACATGACGTGGAATATACCCATATGTGGTTTTTCTTGAAAGGACACCTGGAACATGCCTGAACGTGAAGACAGCTGCAGAATTGCCGGTTAGCTACGAAATGTCTGCATTCTGGAGCTAGTTCCGGTCAAAATGCATTACAATGACAAAAATCACAAAACTTAGCAAGTTAGCCATGTTCATCATTCTAAAAGTAATTTTAACTATTTTCATTGATCAATTGGGTCTGGGATAACAATGGACAAAGGAAAATGAGGTAAATTAAGATGAAAGAAAGCACAATCTTGGGGCTCAACAACTACTTCTTCCAACTGTGTCATAACTTTTCCACTTCAGTTATAACTGAGTCCTCCATGCATGAACTCCAGTAAACCCTTAGGAATTGCATAATTCCCTCAACCCACTGATTTTCCACATCTTTGCACTGAAACTAAGTGCTCCGAGAGAATAAGTTGTTTTTTAGAGTCTGATTATTATTAAGAGCTAATAATAACTAACATGCATCTATTTTTAGATCAACGATCTATAAATAGACTTCGCCCAATATTCTAAAAATAGAATCTCATGTATTTTTCACATTTGACCAACCATTTACAAATAGCCTCCTGCTACATATAGAATATGCTCACCATGTCTAAAAATAGACATACACCTAAAAATAGTCTGTGTGGGCCCCACCTAGTTTAGGTTATTATTTTCCAAATAGGATCAAGGATGATGTTTCAGGATGCCTCCTTTATTGTTTCTTGTTGCAATCTTCAACACTCCCTCTCAAAAAGAAAGGATTGTCTTTGCATGCGACATGCAACTCCATGCATTCGCCCTGCAACTCTTGCAAGCGCCCTGCAACTCCATGCATCTGCTCTGCAACTCTTGCTGCAACACTTCTGAAACTGAATAGCATCCAAAAAACTCAATCAGTCTAATACATCTATCATCAAAGTCTTCAAATTCTACTGGTACCAACTGCACATGTCTTCAGGAACCACTGTGCTGTTGAACTCTGCACCCATGCACTCTACACTTGTTGTCAACTCTGAGCCGCACTCTAGTATCTGACACTGTCACTTTGATCTGTCTGCATCAATCCAACGGATCATGTTATTACTGCTCTATGGGCTCCTCGTAGCCAGGTTAAATTCATGAGATCCACACCATCTCAATCAATCCTGCCTAGAAATATCCTCTTGGGATTACTCATGCATGTCACCCCACCTCTCACTTAGTGGTGTAGTTGCATGCACTCCCTCTGCCCATCTGGCATGAAATTTCTCTGCATGAGTGGTTTCTCCCACTCCATGATCCTCATCTTGTGGCTGCTCCACATCCCGAGGTTCACTCTTACCTACATGCAAATCCTGCTCCCTCTCAAGTTTCAATTGCATGTCTTTCTTCCACTTCCCAATAGTAGGAAGCTCCGTAGAAATCCCATCTACATCAAATCTATAAAGATTCTTCTACATCTCCAGTTGTGGCTGCTCCACAACCTTCTGAGACTGCTTCTTAGGCTGCATGTTGAGAGGCTCCCTCTCAACCACCAAGTCACTAACCCCTGCTTTGCTCCTCAAAGCTTTTCATGCATCTTGTGTTGGTGTTCCCATGTTTTGGCCAGGCTAACAGAGACCAAAAGATGAGACAACAACATAATGGCGACTCCGCTGGGGAGTTCTGAGTGCTTCTCATTTCAAACAACCTCAGAAACTTAGAGCTCTGGTTAGGTTGACGATAGGTCACACCTTTGAAGGTGAGCACTGTGGTGGACAGTGTGCCCTAGAATTATCCTAAACCCTCCACCTGGCGACTCCATTGTTCCTAAACGTTAAAGACTCCACCGGTGATTAGTAGGCCTGCTGATTACCTTGGTTTCACATTAGACTCCACTGGGAAACCAGTCCCAAGCATAATGAAGACCCCACAGGGAGGCCAGTTCCCAAGACAACGTTAACCACAGTAGAAATAACGAGTAGGGCTAAGCTTCTTAGCTTATAAACAGCGCTCTGGCTCACAAAACCATTCATACAAGAGCTTTCCCTGATCCAAACCCACCTGAAACAGTTGATAATCCTGAGAAAATCCTTAAAAGAACACCTGTGAGTAGGAGATCAACTATTTCCAGCAACATTCATAGAGCCAATTTTGCACCAGAAGATCTTGCAGCTCTATTAGACCCTTTCTTTGACCTAGACCTCCAAAACAGATTACCTAGAACTAGGTAATTCAGTGTTTCAGACCAGCCAGACACTAGGGAAAGCGAAACCCCTCCTTCCACACCACCTGATCTCCACTTTCTCCAAAACTCGGGGCTTTCCCACCCTAGATCTGCTCAACAGACTTCTGTTGGTCCTACCATCCCTGTCATCCAACTACCAGCTGCTCAAGCCAACCCTATACTTCATCAGAACATCATCATGGTAGCCTGGTATGCACCTCTGGTTTTACCTCAGCCTCTACTGCCCTTACCAGGTGATTATCAATCAAAAATCCCACACTTCCCTGCTAAAGAGCCTACAACTGCACAACAACATGTAGATAAAATGGAGGACTCTTTCGACTATATGGAAATTGATGATGAAACAATCAAAATGAGAATTTTTGCGCAGAGCCTGGGGGGAGAGGTTAAAAAGTGGTTTAAAAACCTACCTGCCGGTAGTATCCAAGATCTCCCTGCTTTATACCAGACTTTCATCAACAAATGGGAAACTAGAGCAAACCCTCGCCAGCTCCTAGCAGAATACATGTCCCTTAATAGGAACGCAGGAGAGAGTGTTCACGATTACACCACCAGATTCAATAGCATTTACAATGCTCTTCCCCCACACATGAAACCTCCACAAGGTATGGCCCTGGCCAAGTATCCTGATGGATTTGATGCTGACATGGCCTATGAGCTTAGAGATAAATAATACACCACATTGGAGGATATGCAGAAGGGGGCAGTCAACATAGAGGCAAACTTAATTGAGAAAAGAGCCAAGCTGAGAGCTGAGAAGAGAGTAACCTACAAGGATGACACTATAGCCTCCACTTCAGATCCTAATATTGACAGATTGTCTAAGAATCTGGATAAGCTATGCCAAGTGGTCGAAAAGATGGCTATCACTCAGAACAAGAACCAAAATCAAAACCAAAACCAGAACTTTAGAAGAAACAACAACACTCCCAACATGCAGAAAGAGTCAGATCAGCAAGTCATTCCCCCTTTCCAAAACTTTCTTGATGAGGATGAGGGAATCATAGAAGAGTCTGAGGGGAATGCGATAAACATGTTTGAAACAGAGGACTCAATTCTGAACTGTGACTCAGAGGATGATCGGCCCTCATCTTCATATTGGGATGAGGAAAGATTAGAAACTGAAGAGTACAGACTTGGGTTCCAAGACGCCATGTTACAGGTCAGAGAACAATATGAGCTCAGGAGTAAAAAGAACCAAGACACTTCCAAACCTAAAACTCCTGAGGTAACCATCAAAAAGAGGCCTGAAAAATCTTCTAAAGTAACGGCCGTGAACAAAAATTCTACGGCCAAGAGTTCTGAGAGTATCAAAGAAAAGGACAACCAAAACAATGAAAAAAGAAGTCAACCAACTAGCAGCACTAGCAACTCAGTTAGTGCTCCTGATAAAACTGTGTCTACACATGTACATAATGAGGAAACACAAACCGATTCAGCTACTAAGGTGGTTGCAAATAAAACAGAGTTGAATGCTTCCAAGAGTCAATCCACTTTTAGTTTAGAAAGTGAGATTGCAAAAATCAAAATCTCTGTACCATTATCTGAGCTGGCCTCTCAGGATGTATATAAGGGCCAGATTTTGAAAGCATTAAATCTGAGTATAAATAACGACACTGTAAATTTGAGCGATGATCAGCCTGCCCTCTTATTCGGTCCCAAGATTGAGGGGAAATTTCAGGAAGGGGTAGTTCCACCTTTTTATATCAGTCTTAACATTCATGACAAGATCCTCCATAATGCCATGCATGACTCCGGTGCATCACACAATCTAATGCCTAAAGTAGTCATGGAGAAGCTACGCCTAGAAATTACCAGACCTTACAAAGACTTATACTCTTTTGACTCTAGTAGAGTAAAATGCCTAGGCCTCATCAAAGACTTATGTGTAAGCTTAACTCAAATTCCTGCGAAATGTATGGTCATGGATGTAGTGGTGGCAGACGTGCCACCCAAGTATGGCATGCTGTTGTCAAGATCATGGGGAGCCAAGCTGCAAGACACCATGCAGATGGATGGCTCATATGCCACTATCCCTATATTTGGCCAATCAAGAAGACTGTATAGAGAGTCCCAAATGAAATTCCTAGTCAGTAGCCCCGAGAAACCTGAAAATTCACCATTATATTCTGTGCATACCGACCTTGACTCCTTCATTTTTTGTAATGATGAATCCTTAGAAGAGCCAGAGTCCTAGAATAGGCATACAAATGAGGACACCGAGCCTATAGACCTCCACATAATGGCCACTCTAGAAGAATATGATCAGGAAAACCATGGGCAACGCACTGAAAACAAAGAGGAAGTCAGCAATAAAGCCTGTAGGATCTGTGGTGGACCTCTCACTCCAAGTGAAACAGAAACAGAACAAGAACAGCAAGCTAACCACCTCCCTAACATCCATGGCCTCTATGAACAACAGGACAGCTTACAATCCAGTACAGACCTCCCGACTCAACCTAAGGGCGAACCCAGCTGTAGGGGAGAAAGCGAAGTGGAAGTAAACAAAGAACCCCTGTGGGAAATGAACTTTGATGGGTCCTGTACCAGACAAAGCGCTGGAGCAGGAGTGTGGCTGCGTAATACCGAAAATGATCACGCGGAGAGCCACGCTGTCAATCTACATTTCAAATGCACGAATAACATTGCAGAGTACGAGGCTCTGATCTTGGGTTTAAATCTGTTGAAAAAATTAGGAGCCCGTAGAATAGTCGTGAGAGGAGACTCTGAGTTAGTAGTCAAACAGATGAATGGTGAGCATTCGGCAAAACACCCCAGGCTTAGGGCATATAGGAACGATACTCTAGATTTGCTGAAAACGTTCATTGAATATGATTTAGTATTCATTCCTAGGGGTCAAAAAGCTATTGCAAATGGACTAGCCTGCCTAGCCAGCTCATATCCTAAGGCCCCAGTCGACCAACAAATCATCATTCAAACTAAATTCAGGCCTGCAGTGCCCGACAATGAAAAATACTGGCAGGTTTTTGAAGGAGACAAACAGATTGAAGATTTCCTGATGGGCAGAAATGAGTTTGAATTTTTTGATTCAGACTCAAGATCTGATGAAAACTGCCCAAGTGAGGATTCCCTAGGTGAGCTAGAAACACCTTGTAGTATAGAAATAAACTCTTTTTCTGAAGAAACTGGAGATTCAGCCATGAAATGTGAAAATGCAGATAGAGAAGAAATGGAGGTGCTGCAAGCCAAAGACAAGAACATACCAAGAGGCTTAGCACCCTTAGAGGACCTCTTTGATTTCAATGATGTTGCAAAGAAACCCACAATAGAACATGCAGAATCAGATGTAGAAGAATGTAACCTAGGCACTGAAGACAAACCCAAAATGATAAAACTGGCTAAGTCTATACCTGCAGACATGAAGAAAAGATACATTGACTTGTTTAAGGAATTCATTGATGTGTTTGCATGGAGGTATGAAGACTTAAAGGCCTATGACACCAACATTATACAACATAAGATACCACTGAAGGAAAATCAGAAACCTTTCAGACAAAAACTCCGTAGAATTAATCCAAAACAATTGCCTGCAGTAGAAAAGGAAATTAAGAAGATGTATGATGCAGGCATTATAGTCCCTGTAAGGTTTTCTGATTGGGTGTCGAACTTAGTGGCTGTAAGGAAGAAAACATGGGAGATTAGACTGTGCATAGACTTCAGAAACCTCAATAGATCCTCCCTGAAAGATAACTACCCTTTGCCTAGAATGGAGCATATCCTACATAAGGTAGTGGGCTCTAAAAGAATCTCCCTGCTTGATGGTTTTTCAGGATACAACCAGGTTCTGGTACTCCCAGAAGATCAACTCAAAACAGCCTTCACCACTCCATGGGGCACCTTCATGTATGTGAAAATGCCTTTTGGATTGATGAATGCTGGAGCTACCTTCCAGAGAGCAATGGATATTGCTTTCTCAGATGAGATTGGACACTTTATAGTTACTTACTTGGATGACTTAACTGTCTTTTCTAAAACAGAAGAAGAACACTTAAAACATCTGAGGAAGGTTTTTGAAAAATGTAGAAGGTATGGTCTATCCCTAAATCCGAAGAAGACTGTTTTCGGGCTGCAAGAAGGTAAGCTTCTGGGCCACATCATATCTGAGAAAGGAATTAGGATAGACCCCCAGAGAGTTGAGGGAATACTTCAAATTACACATCCAAGAAACATCAAAGAGCTATAGTCCTTCATTGGGAAGATCAATTTCCTTAGAAGGTTTATTCCCAATCTTGCTGAGCATCTTAGGAAAATGACTGAAATGCTAAAGAAATATGAAGGGATCAAGTGGACTGTTGAAGCCAAGAAATCTTTTGAGTCAGTAAAGCTTGCACTCACCCAGGGCCCTGTCCTTATCAGCCCTGACTTTTCAAGAGATTTTCTGATCTTTTCCTTTGCTTCCCCGCACACAATAGCTGCAGTTTTGCTGCAAAAAAATTCAGAAGGTAATGAACAGCCTATAGCCTTCTTCAGTAAAGCCTTAAGAGATGCACCCTTAAAGTAAAACATCATGGAAAAGCAGGCCTATGCCCTGATTAAGGCCTTAAAATACTTTAGGGTGTACATTCTGCATTCTCACACCATTTCCTATGTGCCAAATATAGTGGTCAAAGATATCCTGTCCCAAGACCCAAATGGGAAAAGGGGCAAATGGATTGCTACAATTTTAGAATATGACATTGAAATCAAACCCACAAAGCTGATCAAAGGTCAAGGCCTGGCCCAGTTGATGGCTGAAACTAATCTACAGGCCCTTGATATCAACATGATGAATGCCCTGGATGAGCAGGAAGGATTACCCCATCCAACTGTTGAGGAGCAGTTTCAGAACTCTCCGTGGTATACTGATATCCTTTACGTGCTCACTAACCTCAATGCCCCTCCCGAACTGTCCAAAACAAAGGCCAGATTCATAAAACTCAAAGCTAGAAATTACTGCATTATGAATGAGAGTCTATATTGGAAAAATCCAAATGGCCTTTTACTGAAATGCTTGTCTGAAACTGAAGCCGAAAAAATCAAACAAGAATTCCATGCTAGGGAGTGTGGGGGCCACCTGAGTTGGAAGGCCACTACAAATAAGATACTCAGGGCTGGTTACTATTGGCCTACACTCTTTAGTGATGTCCATAAAATGATCCTCACCTGCCACAAATGCCAAATTTTTGAAGGCAAAAGAAAGCTCCTTCCCCTCCCTCTGCAACCTATCACCATAGAAGGTCCCTTCATGCAATGGGGCTTAGACTTCATTGGAGAAATACACCCCTCTTCTTCTGGGCAACACAAGTGGATCTTGACTGCTACTGATTACTTCACTAAGTGGATTGAAGCCATACCCACTAGGAATGCCACTGATTCTGTCATCATTAGGTTCCTAGAAGACTTCATCTTATCCCGGTTTGGCTGCCCAAGGAAGATAATCACTGATAATGCAGCTGCTTTCGGATCCAAAAGAATGATTGATTTCTGTCACAGGTACGGAATTGCACTTGGACATTCAACTGCCTATTACCCCCAGGGTAATGGCTTAGCTGAATCATCAAATAAGAGCCTGGTTACAATCATTAAGAAGCTGCTGGAAGAGAACAAAAGGTCTTGGCATAAAAAGTTGATACATGCCTTGTGGGCAGACAGGCTCACTACAAAGAAATCTATTGGCACATCACCCTTCCAGCTGGTTTATGGGACAGAAGCAGTTTTTCCTACTAGCCTTGGGATACCAGTGGTAAAGCTTATTCAAGAAATCCAATCAGAAGAAGACAACATGATAAGGAGAATTAATGAAACAATCCATTTTCAGCAAGCAAGGGAGCAAGTTTATGACAGAGCTGTCAGAGTGCAGAAAAACATGAAGAGACAGTTTGACAAAAGAACCAAAGCAGCAAATTTCAAATTTGGGGACAAGGTCCTAAAGTGGGATTCAAGAAGAGAGGATAAAGGCAAACATGGCAAATTCGACAGCTTGTGGCAAGGTCCGTTCATCATTCAAGCCACTGTGGGTCCTAATGCATTCTTCTTACAAGAACTCGATGGTACAGAGCTGTTTGGGAGTCCTGTCAATGGCAGGATGCTCAAACACTATTTCTGCTAATTCTCCATCTCCAGTTTCATTTCCATTGTATATACCGTTGCAAATTTTCATTTTCAGCAAAAAGTGAAGAAATTGTTCCTAAAAAAAAAAAAAAACAGAATGAAAAGAGAGGTTCAGACATGCTCAAAACATGAGCCTCTGAGGCAAAAATATCCAGCTCTAATATGCCCAAAATCAGAGCTGGAGAAAAGGAAAGAAGTGACTCAAATATGCCCAAAACCTGAGTCAGAAGAAAGAAAGAAGGGTGTTTCACAGTTGCAAAATTCCATGCCTTCACAGTTTTGTTTTCTTCAAGGCTCTGCCCAGCAAGTCAGACTATCTAATCCTGGCTTGGCTGTGTTTAAATTTCCTGTCTTATAATGTAGGTGAAGAAACCTGTTGGACAGTTTAATCCCAACAGGTAGTAGATTAGGTAGAGAAATAGATGAGGCCAACAGTCTGATCTGGCCTCATGGAGCAATAAGGGTAGAATTAGAATAGGTTTGTTTTTGTTTTGTAAAATAAAATGTAAAGGGTCTGCTAGTTCAAATGCACCCAAGGGAAAATTGTTAGAGTTCTAGTTCAGGTAGGTAGATTGGTTGGGAATATGTTTCTGCTGATTTGTGGATCTAATATATTGTGGTAGCTAATCTAAAGAAAGAAGGGATGGTTCAAGCAGCAGGCACCTGGCCTACACCAAGAGATCAATTTCTGAATTCTTGACTCCTTCAAGAAGAAGCCATCCCCATGTGGAGCCACTGTTAGCCCCCATATGAAAATTTTTGACAAGCAAACAGGGGGCTAGATCATTGTTGAGTCTTCAAGGAATGCCTTTCCCCTGAAAATCCATCCTCCTTGAAGTCTCTCAATTGCTCTGCCTAATACAAATCCACCTCTGCTAGTAACCTGCTAAAAAGGCCCGTCATTCCTTCCTTTACCCCTGCAACATACATCATTTTCCCCTTGGCTCCCCTTCTATTTTCCCTTTTTCCCCTCAAATCCCCCTAAAAACCCCTTTAATTTCCCCTTCTTATCTTTCGTTTAACCTTTTTCCCCTTTCTCCCCTTATCGTTGCCCTTTAAAATCCTTTAAAACCCATTAAAATGGGCAAAACCCACTTTCCGACCGTGCTATAGGCACTAGCCCCTCTTCCGCTAGCCCCTTAACCACTTCCCCACATATGCCCATCACCCCAAGACCAAGCGCTTAAGCCTTGGGGGCTAATCGTAATCGAAACAACCGGCGGGTGCATTTCCTTTGTAACACCCAAAAAACCCGATGCGATTGTTTTATTTCGTTAAGTCCCACGGTGTGTTCCGCACCGTTGATCCACCCAGATCGACGGCCAGGGCTCGATCGATCCCCCCGCTCGATCGCAATCAAAGGTTTGTGCGTGTCTCATGTTGCATCCCCCCCGATTGTGATGGTGCCGATTGGATCCCGGCCGTTGGTCCCCCTTCGGATCCGACGGTTCCGATCTAGTCGCCCTCCGCCTCCGCTGGGTCCCGCTTCTTACATACATTTCGTTGCACTTGTTTGCATTTGCATTCATTTTCGCCTAAGTCTAAAGTCTCATATGTTGCATTAAGATTTCATGTTTCATATATATTCCGCCATGTCCATAAGTCATCCCATGGATCAGTCTCCACCGTTGATCTCCATCTCCAGGCCTGAATCCAACGGTCTGCGCTGCATGATCATACCAAACCCTGTTATCCGCGCATTCCACCACTCCACTGCATTTTCATCATTCTTTTACACAAAAGCATTGTTTCCACCACCGCCGCACCACCGTTTCGTCCACCCTGCATACATCGCTCTGCCCACTGTTTTCTTCATAAGTTTGCTGTGTTGCAGAGTTTCTGGAGGATGGAACCACTGCCGTTCAATGTACTGCCTCAATGGCAAGCGGCGCAGTCAGGGTCAAATCCAATGAGCCAGTACCATCAGGAAAGTCAAGGAATGGGGCCGTCAGGACTCACATTAATGGAGAGCAGAGTTCAAACGCCGAAAACCCTTCCGGCGCCATTAAAAGATCGAGCTAACTTGACAGAGGCAGTAATGAAGTAGCAAGGATTCTCAGTACAGAGCAGAGGGATTAATGCGCGTCAACGAAGATCTTGAGCCCTGAAACATAGGTTTAAAGAGGCAAAGCATCATTTTGAAGATCCCGAGGATCGATTCTGTAGATCCTGAACATCAATAAGAGGTAATATCAAGGTTTTCTTATCAGCAGAATGTTTATCCGTAAAGGACAAGTCTCCCATACAGTCTTTATTACGCGCCGTGTCCTTGAAGGAATTTCTCGTCCCAGCTATAGTTCAAAACAATCTAACATCCATGAGGCAGATCTCTCAGCAATTTCTTTCATTTTGTTCCAATCACCTGAAGTACTGCAGCCAAAGGGTCAAATCATATCCGAAGCAGATCTTGCTTTCATGAGGAAGGTGACAAAAATTAGATATACAGCGCATCAAGCAGAATGGGCCATCGGCCCTGCATTCATTTCTGTGTTTAAATATAACATTTAAGACTCACCTACCTCCTCAGTCGGTCCTCTGTGTCTCTTCTGCTATAAAGCGCAGAGGGATATCATTGTAATGGTTGTTGTTGGATTATCAGTGAATTGCAAGCCTTTTGTCCCGAGCCATGTTTTCTGTGTAATAGTTGTATGACAGGCTGAGAAATATGATGTATTCAGGCTGAATGTAAAAGCTTTGGGCAGTGAAGTACCTGATTGGTATTGTGTTTAACATGATAAGCAGTTTTCATTGGATCCTGATCTGCAGCAGTTGGTGATGTTTTTCTTATCTCTGCGTTTATTTCCATTTCATTTCATGTTCTTCTGACTGACATCTGAATGCATGATATAAGATTTACCCTTTTTAGGTACCTTATATCCCAGCTCTCTCAGTCTTTAATGTTTTCTGCTCATATGTGTGTCTGAGTATTGTTTTTAATTGACTAAACTAGTGTAGTGGATGATTATTGCCTGCTCTCTGATGTGCAAGTTGATAGAATCAGTGTTCAGATGTCTTTGTTAAGATTTAATTGAAAGAGGTTAGGAACATTGGGAGGTGTAAAGTCTGTCGCTGCCTCTTCGTAACCTGCCCTTCCAATACAAACCTTCTCAAGACCCCTTGTGTTGCCTATGGTTTTGTCCAAGCAGGCCTGGAGTTAAATGACCTCTGGCCTGATCTATAGATGGAATCAGATGGTTTTCCATCCTTCATTCTCATCCCTTAATGTTCCATCCCACCAATCAGTCTTTGAGATCCAAATGCTCTAGACGACTAGCCCAATTGAAGCTTACACATTGAGCATAAGTAAATCCTTTCTTGACTCCATTGCCCAATGGCCTTGAAGTTCCCTGAGTTACCTATTCTTGCCTAGCTTCCATCTTTACTCATCCTTGCCTTTGATGAAACCTTCCTTCCTGATTCTCAACAACCAAACTCAAACAATCAAACAAACAACCTTGAGCCTATAACTAGCCTAAAATCACAATTGAGAGCTTCAAAGACGTATATCCTTTGATAGTCATAGAGAGATCCCTCTCTGGACCTAGGAGGGCTAGATCCTAAGGTCTGAAAGTGATTCTATGTTGTCTCATCTTTTGGTCTCTGTCAACCTGGCCAAAACATGGGAACACCAACATCTTGTACCTCAGTGCATGTAGATGCTTGGCTCACGCACATTGTAATTGTCCCGCCGTCGTAAAATTTTCTAACAAAAGAGCTAATTTTAAATCGATCATATCTCCCTCATCCGAGCTCCAATTAAACCGATTTTTTTTTTCAATTTGGGTATTTTTTGCAAGGAATCCAAATATGCTATTTCTTCGGAAAATATTTCACCAAAAATTTCAGATATTCTCTGCAAACTCGCACGCCCAAAAATTCCTGCTCTCATTCCATGTAGAAAATCTATAACACAACTCTGATACCATGTAGAAATTATATAAAATATGCATGTATATATCTGGACTCTCCTCATCTAACAATATTTATATTATTTCTAAATACAGAATCCTTCCACTATAATTCTTGCAGAAATTTAATCAACAATTGCAAAACACATGAAGCAATAAAAACACACATAACACAGTTGTTTAACGGGAAAGCCTAAAGCTGAAAACCCCAAATTTCATATTATATATCATGGAGATCATGTAAAAATCTCATAAAAATATTAGTGCATCAAGCTCTCAGTACAATACAATCGTCACACACTAACAAGATGAAATCTGCTAATCCATGCACTGATTTCTGCCCTCCTGATACCCTGTCTCCACTACGTAATGCAAGCTGATTACAAAGACCAATTCGATGCAAACCCACTCTCCTTGACTGCGTTATTATCATTGGCAACTCCAATGTATATGTAGATGCAATCCATGCATCACTATGGTCACAACAGATAGTCTATCTTGCCCTTTCACCTATCTCTCCACTGGGTCTCCACTGAAACTGTCTTGCACTATAGTTAACTGTTGTATTGTTCAGTTGATTAATGAGTTATTATTTGTGAATTAATTAAATAATTAATTCACTCCACTCTCACTAGTCTATCAATCAGTTAGACTAGATACAACTAGCTCAACTGAGTCTAACTGAGTTAAAATAAATACAACTCCATAACTACTTCTTCCAATTGTGTCATAACTTTGCCACTTCGGTTATAATTGAGTCCTCCATGCATGAACTCCAGTAAAACCTTAGGAATTGTGTAATTCCCTCATTCAACTGATTTTCCACATCTGTGCACTGAAACTAAGTGCTCCAAGAGAATAAGTTGTAGTTTAGAGTTTGATTATTATTAAGAGCTAATAATAACCAACATGCATGTATTTTTAGATCAACGATCTATAAATAGACTTCGCCCGATATTCTAAAAATAGAATCTCATATATTTTTCACATTTCACCAACCATCTATAAATAGCCTCCTGCTACATATAGAATATGCTCACCATGTCTAAAAATAGACATACACCTAAAAATAGCCTGTGTGGGCCCCACCTAGTTTAGGTGATTATTTTCCAACTAGGATCAAGGATGATGTTTCAGATGCATCCTTTACTATTTCTTGTTGCAATCTTCAACACTCCCTCTCAACAAGAAAAGACTGTCTTTTCATGTGACATGCAACTCCGGGCATTCGCGCTGCAACTCTTGCAAGCGCCCTGCAACTCCATGCATCTTCTTTGCAACTCTTGCTGCAACACTTCTGAAACTGAACAGCCTCCAAACAACTCAATCAATCTAATACATCTATCATAAAATTCTTCGACTTTTTCTGGTACCAACTGCACATGTCTTCAGGAACCACTGCGCTGTCAACTCTGAACTGCGCTCCACTATCCGACACTATCACTTTGATCTACCTGCATCAATCCAACTGATCATGCTACTTCTGCTCTGTGGGCTCCTTGTAGCCAGGTTCAATTCATGAGATCCACACCATCTCAATGAATCCTGCCTAGAAATATCCTCTTGGGATTACTCATGCATGTCACCCCACCTCTCACTTGGTGGTATAGTTGCATGCGCTCCCTCTGCCCATCTGGCACGAAATTTCTCTGCATGAGTGGTTGCTCCCACTCCATGATCCTCATCTTATGGCTGCTCCACATCCCGAGGTTCACTCTTACCTGCATGAAAATCCTGCTCCCTCTCAAGCTTCAATTGCATGTCTTTCTTCCACTTCCCAACAGTGGGAAGCTCCGTAGAAATCCCATCTACATCAAATCTATAAAGATTCTTCTGCATCTCCAGTTGTGGCTACTCCGCAACCTTCTGAGATTGCTTCTCAGGCTGCATGTTGAGAGGCTCCCTCTCAACCACCAAGTCACTAACCCCTGCTTTGCTCCTCAAATCTTTGCATGCATCTTGTACCTCAGTGCATGTAGATTCTTGGCTCACGCACATTATAATTGTCCCGGCATCGTAAAATTTTCTAACAAAAGAGCCGATTTTAAAAAGATGATATCTCCCTCATCTGAGCTCCGATTCAACCGATTTTTTTTTTCAATTTGGGTATTTTTTCGCAAGGAATCCAAATATGCTATTTTTTTTTAAATATTTCACCAAAAGTTTCAGATATTCTCTGCAAACTCGCACGCCCAAAAATTCCTGCTCTCATTCCATGTAGAAAATCTATAACACAGCTTTGATACCATGTAGAAATTATATACAATATGCATGTATATATCCGTACTCTCTTGATCTAACAATATTTATATTATTGGTAAATACAGAATCCTTCCACTATAATTCTTGCAGAAATTTAATCAACAATTGCAAAACACATAAAGCAATAAAAACACACATAACACAGTTGTTTAACGGGAAAGCCTAAAGCTGAAAACCCCAACTTTCATATTATGTATCATGGAAATCATGTAACAATCTCATAAAAATATTAGTACATCAAGCTCTCAGTACAATACAATCGTCACACACTAACAAGATGAAATCTGCAAATCCATGCACTGATTTCTGCCCTCCTGATAGCCTGTCTCCACTACGTAATCCAAGCTGGTTACAAAGACCAATTCGATGCAATCCCACTCTCCTTGACTGCATTATTATCATTGGCAACTCCAATGTATATGTAGATGCAATCCATGCATCCCTATGGTCACAACAGATAGTCTATCTTGCCCTTTCACCTATCTCTCCACTAGGTCTCCACTGAAACTGTCATGCACTATAGTTAACTATTGTATTGTTCAGTTGATTAATGAGTTATTATTTGTGAATTAATTAACTAATTAATTCACTCCACTCTCACTAGTGTATCAATCAGTTAGATTAGATACAACTAGCTCAGCTGAGTCTAACTGAGTTAAACTGAATACAACTCCATAACTACTTCTTCCAACTGTGTCATAACTTTTCCACTTCAGTTATAACTGAGTCCTCCATGCATGAACTCCAGTAAACCCTTAGGAATTGCGTAATTCCCTCATTCCACTGATTTTCCACATCTATGCACTGAAACTAAGTGCTCCAAGAGAATAAGTTGTTGTTTAGAGTCTGATTATTATTAAGAGCTAATAATAACCGACATGCATCTATTTTTATATTAGCGATCTATAAATAGACTTCGCCCAATATTCTAAAAATAGAATCTCATGTATTTTTCACATTTGACCAACCATCTACAAATAGCCTCCTGCTACATATAGAATATTCTCACCATGTATAAAAATAGACATACACCTAAAAATAGCTTGTGTGGGCCCCACCTAGTTTAGGTGATTATTTTCCAACTAGGATCAAAGATGATGTTTCAGGATGCCTCCTTTACTGTTTCTTGTTACAATATTCAATGGAAATGATGGCAAAAGTCCTAATGATGAGAACAGTCAGGACAGCAGAAAAAAGGGTAAATACATGGATAGTCTTGAAGATGAAAAAGTGTCAGACTTGGGCACTTCCCACCACATAGAAACAGAGCATGACCTTTTTAAAGATCCTCCTGGTGGTAAGATCATTGCAAATGTTGAAATTGATAATCAAAAGGATTTTCCACAACAAAGCGACAAGGAAATTCCCACAAAAAACATTCTTGAAGGAAAAGATAGTCCTAGGGCTATAAGTGAAAAAATTGGACAAGCCTATTTTGTGACACCTCTCATCATCCCTCATCAGAAAGGTGGGAAGCATGTGTTTTCTGCCTCCCAAAGGCAAGGGTCCATGCACTCCCCCTAAAAAAATGTGAAAGGTAAAATCTCAAAAATAGTGAAAGACAAAGTCACTCAAACAGTGCAAAGCAATGTCACCAGAGCATTAAGGAGCAGGGGTAAACTGCCAAAGAAAGACCAGGGTGAATTACCAAAGAAGGGCAAGGGGAAGAAGCCCATGAAAGACAAATCCAAGAAGAAAATAGAAGAATAGGAAAGCAGTCATGAAAAATAGGGGGAGTTTGAACTCATTCACTTGGACAGTGATGAAGAAAATGAAACAAGCATTCTTATTTCCCTCTTACAAGACCGGGATGCACAAGTCAGAGATTTGGTGACTGATCTAGAAATATCAAAAGATCTTATTCATTTCCTGCAAATGCAAAACAAGAAAATGAGTGGACAGCTGGCCATTTATGAAGCCCGAGCACTGAAGTAAAAAATAAAGGCTCAGAAATCACAAGTGAAGCTAGAAGAGTACATGGGTGACTATGAAGAATATGATGAAGAAGAAGGGCAAGCTAGGAAGAGGCCTAAGACTATGGGTCTTAGGAGATCATTAGAAAAACAGAGAGAGGAAGAGTCAGCCCAAGCACAGAAATTCCCTCTCACTGAGATCCTTGCCTTATAAATTGAACATGAAAAAGAATCTTGGCTAGAAAGGGCACACTTGCATTTAGAGGCCAAATTGGAGAAAGAAAACAAGGATTTATGCTTACAAAGAAAGATGACTCAGCATTACAAAAAGCTAAATCAGTTTGCTAGAAAAACCTTGAAGCTGCCCAAAGGAGGTGCCCGACGCCAAAAGATGGAAAATACCAAGGTAGGCTTGTAATCTTGGTTCAAGCTTCATTAGAGGTCTCTAGGGACCCTTTAGGGAGTCACTCACCAATTTTGAGCAAAATTGGACACTTTTTGGGTTTTTATGAATTTTTAAGCTTAGGAGCACAACACCCCGGATGCTACGCTTTTTCTCAGAGAATTTTCAGTAGGAAAAGTTTACATTTTTGGATTCCTTGGCACTAGGGGAGCATGCTCACAAAATTTTAGCACGTTTGGAGCTGTTTTGGTCCCTCAAAAGGTCCAAAAACAACCATTTTTTCACCTTTTTGCCACTGTTTCTGAGCAGGTGTTGTGCCCCTGGGAATATGCACCTTTTCTACTTTTTGGGAAACTTCAAAAGACAATATTGGAACAAATAAAGTACATTTGAAAATTAGACATCCATAGCTTTCCAACGAGCCATCACGAAGCCTTTTTTGACATCGGGAAGGCCTCCAAAACCTTATTGCAAAAAGGCCTTTTTTGGTGCTGCACGTCTGGAAATTTTGCAAAAACAGAGACAGATTTCTGCATTCCTGTGTGAGGACAAGGAAAATGTGCATTAGGAAAGTTCTATCATGTATGTTAGAGCCTAAAAGTCAATATTTTTTCTATTTTGGTTCGAAAAGGATATTTTGAAGAGATATTTTGTGCCTTGGACCTTGTAAGGCCTCAAGGGCAGTTTTAGATATTTTGCTTTGGCCAATGGCCTTTTGGCTGCTCTAATGAGCTCTTTCTCCTCTTGGCTTATATAAACCATGAGGATTCATTGTAAAAACATGGAGAAATTGACATTTTAAGAGCAATACATAGTTTTATGAGCTTGGAGAAAATATTGGTTTTATGAAGTGGATGAATGTCTTGCTTGGCTTGATGGTGGAGGAGCATTGTGTGCAGGATTCCATAGCTTGGTGAATGGTGATGTTTCCCTGATTTGTTTATGTCTTCTTGTTTTCATTAATGTTTCATGCTTCTTGTTTGTTGTAGATCAGAAAAGTATAGGTTGAGATATGCTCATGGAAGCACCTCAAACCTCTTGTTTATTACAGCTTTGATGTTTTCTTCTTCTTGGTCATTATAAGGAATTCTTAACTGCTCCTTAGGTCCACCAAGAATTTGTTATTTTTTTCATTAATAGTCAGTATGCTAGCTATCAAATATGATTTAAGGTATGCCCTACTTATTTGAAGTTATCAAGACCCTATTTTGAAGCCTTTCTATGAAATATTGATTGATTCGGTTAAGTCAAAGAGGTCTCGCTCGATCTTGCCCTTTGTCCATGCTTACCAACTTGTTTCAGAGTTTCAAATAGTTTGATATATGTTTTTTAGGAGTTCCCTCTTCATATATTAATTTATTTGTTTATCTTATATGTTTTTCCAATATCTAAAGGTGAATTTCTAAAGTTAGGAGTTCTTATGCTACTATGTCTCACCTAAATGTTTATCTTTCATGTTTATCAGTTTGAGTATTGTTCATAGAGATTAATGGTTTGCCCTACCTCATGAGTATTTTCTTTCAAACTATATATGTTTAAGACTTCTTTGTTTTTCACAAACTTAATGTTCATTTCACCTCACACCTCACCCAAAGGATCCATTGACCTTGCTAAATCCGCCCTACAGTACATCGTGTCCATCATTTAGACATCCTTGACTTTATCTGACCCCATAGCCCTGTTGATTTGATGAACTCTCTTTCTATTTTTCCTACTTGATCAATTTTACCTCAAAACCAAAACAAACCAAAATATACTTAACAACTAGCCTAAAATCAAACATACAAAGCGAACAAGTTCACATCCTTCGCATAATAGAGAGAGCCCTCTCTGAGTCCAGGAAGGCTAGGTCCTAGGACTCCAAAGATTGGTCTGATGTTACCCTGTCATTTGGTTTACCAATCTGCCAAATTACGGAACACCAACACGAGCTTCAACCTTGTCCATTGAATTATTAAAAACTGTAAGACTGAGGTATTTACAATGATGAAATTCAACCTGGATTTTAAAAGAAATAATGTTTCAGAATCTTGTCATTGACAGTACCTCCATATACTTCTCTACCATTCAACTCTTTGAGAAGATAAGCATTATTTCCCCTAAAAGCATCAATGATGTATGGCCCTTGCTAAATATTATCAAACTTTCCATGCTTTCCTTTATCCTCTCTTCTGGAATCCCATTTTAGAACTTTATCTCCTAAGTCAAAATCATTGGCCCTGTCAAAGATATTTTTGATATTCTCTTGAATTACTTGTGTTATGTTGTAAACCTCCTCTTTGGACTGCTGCAACTAGATGGTGTCACTGATCCTCCTCTGAATGTCATTTGGTTCAGCTTGAACCTGTTGGATTATCTTCATTACTGGAACTCCCAAGGAAAATGGGAATACTGCTTCCATTACATAAACCAATTGGTATGGATACATGCCAATTGATTTCTTTGTGGTAATTCTATCAGCCCAAAGAGCATTGATCAACGTATTGTGCTATTATTTCTTATTCTCCTCCAGAAGCTTTTTAATTATGTTCACCAAGCTTTTATTTGAAGATTTAGTGAGTCCATTACCTTGAGGGTAATAGGTTGTTGAATGTCCCAATGTCATATGATACCTACGACAGAATTCAACCAAATTTTTTGACTTGAAGGTAGCAAGATTGTCTGTAATTATTTTTCTAAGACAACCAAATCTAGAAAGGATGTTGGTTTCTAGGAATTTTATTAGAGTCAGCGACATTTCTAGAAGGGGTGGCCTCTTTCCATTTGGTGAAATAATTTATAGCAGTGAGGATCCATTTATGTTGGGCAGAGGACGGGGGCTGAATTTATCCTTTGAATTCTAGTATTCATTGTTGGAAAGGGATTTCCACATAAATAGGTTTCATGGGTAAGGGCAACAGCTTTCTATTTCCTTCAAAGATTTGACATTTATGACAAGTAGTAACCATCTTATGGACAACAGGATAAAGGGTGGGCAAATAAAAACTAGCTCTCATGATCTTGTTAGCAGTGGTTTTCCAATAAAGATGGCCACCACAGTCACCTCAATGGAACTCCCACATTAATCTATCTGCATCATCCTTCAATAAACATTTAATAAAAATACCCCTAGTATCTTTCCAATACAAAACATTGTCCAAAATTAAGAATTTAATAGCTTTAAGTTTCAAAAATCTAGCTTTTTTTTAGACAAACCAGGAGGAGCATTCAGGTTTGACAATACATACAAAATATCAACATACCATGGAAAATTCAGGAATGCTTCATGAATCAGTGGAGTCGCTAGTTCCTCTTGATAATATAATGAATGTACCATGTAGATGTCTAGTGCATGAAAGTTGGATTCTTTCATCAATTTAGCTAATCTCTCACCTTTAATCAACTTGGTAGGCTTGATTTCCAAATCATATTCTAAGATCACTACAATCCATTTTCCTCTTTTTCCATCAGGACCATTTTGTGTTAATATATCTTTGACAACTGCATTTGGAAAATAAGCAATGATATGTGAATGTAAAATATAGACCCTAAAATCTTTCAATGCTTTAACCAAGGCAAAAGCATGTTTTTCCATGATATTGTATTTCAATGATGCATCTCTTAATGCCTTGCTGAAAAAATCTATTGGTTGCTCATGTCCTTCAATGATTTTCTGTAATAAAATAGCAGCAATAGTATGTTCAGAAGAAAAAGGAAAATTGATGAAATCTTTAGTAAAATCTGGACTGATTAGTACTAGGGCTTTGGTCAATGCTAGCTTAACCAAATCAAAGGACTATTTTTCTTCTATGGTCCATTTTATTTTTGATTCTTTCTTGAGCATATTAGTAATGTTCCTTAAAAGTTCTGCTAAGTTTGGTATAAATCTCCTTAGGAAGTTGATTTTCCCAATGAGTGATTGGAGTTCTTTAAGATTTCTGGGATGGCTGATTTTTAATATTTCTTCAATTCTGCTAGGATTAATTCTTATTCCATCCTGAGAGATGATATGACCTAACAATTTTCCTTCTTCCAATCCAAATAATGTCTTCTTAGGATTCAGGGAAATTCCAATTTTTCTGCATTTTTCAAAAACTCTCCTCAAGTGTGCTAATTTTTCTTCATTATTTTTAGAAAACACAGTGATGTCATCCAAATAAATAACATTAAAGTGGCCAATGTCATCAACAAATGCAATGTCCATGGCCCTTTGAAAGTTAGCTCCAACATTCATTAACCCAAAGGGAATTTTCACATACATGAAATTCTCCCAAGGATTTTTAAAAGTTATCTTATCTTGGTCATCAAGGTGTACCAACACTTGATTGTAACCAGAAAAACCATCTAACAAATATATCTTACTAGAACCCACTACCGTTTGCAATATGTGATCCATTTTTGGTAAAGGGTAATTATCCTTAAGAGATACTTTATTAAGATTTATAAAGTCAATACAGAGCCTAATCTCACCCGTTTTCTTCCTAGTTGGTACAATATTGGAAACCCTTTTGGAGTATCTCAGTGGTACTATGATTTTTGATTCATACATTTTTTTAATTTCTTTCTCAACTAAAGGCATCAAAACATGATTTATTCTTCACAATTTTTGTCTGAATGGTTTTTTATTTTCTTTAATTGGAATTTTATGTTGAATTATGCTGGTATCATAAGATTTCAAGTCCTCATAGCTCCATGCAAACAAATCAATGAATTCTTTGAACAAGGCTATATATATTTTCTTTTTAATAGTAGGAAAAGATTTAGATATTTTGAGGATTTTTGGGTTCTAGGACGTACAACTAACAATGTCACTGAATACATTGTAGTTACCGAAATTCTAATTGAAGCTATTGCCCTTGACATTCATGAATTATTTGTAAACCTAGACTCTCTACTTCTTGTTCCCCAGCTCAATTCGAGTTATTCTGTCAAAAACATTCAGATTTAAAGGATGTATTTACATGTTCATTTGTTAGAAAGGAATTTTTATTCTATTACTTATCAGCATATTCCCATAATAATGAATACGTTAATTGATGCAGTAGCTAATCTTGTATTAGATAGACATTTGCAGAATTTGTAAAGAAATAATCATCACATAGTAATATTTAGACATGAAAATAAGCATGCATATATATATATATATATATATATATATATATATATATATCGATTGTTCGCATCGGCTTATACATCATAGTTCAAAAAATATGTATGTGTTTATGTTACATCCTGAGACAACATGTCTCAAAAAAAATGCAAAAATAAAACCTAGGAGTCTAATCATCATTATGTTGATGATAGCACATCACCGACCATACGACACATCTCAGCAGTCGATGAATGTGGTTAGAAACCCCTATAGTGTGCCGCTCGTAAGCAATAGTAATGTCTTCAAATCTCACATACTCTAGGATCCCACTCATGAGTCCCTCCAAGTTACGTGAAATTTTTTCCTCGTTATCACTTCCCTTGCCATGAGAGGCCACTTCGAACTCTCTTGTGACCCTCTGAACTATTTGAGACATCCCTGTAGGTCTCTCTGGTCCAACAACTGCAACACATGAAGAAATATCAAAACACACACACACACACATATATATAAACCAAAAAATTTGTAATATTCATAAAAATCCAAAAATGAGTTTTGACCTCTGTCCTCGTCCCATTTGTCCCCTTCCAAAAGTAGAATATCTGGATCACTCCTGAAATAGGTACCGATATATGGCCATTCCTCCACCACGATGAATTGTCGGCTCAACCATTCAAAGAACTCTGGTCTCCACGACATATGTTGTCCACCCCCTAATTGAGGCATTAGCTCAAGCCAAAGGACCATCCATGGCTCTAGTGCTAGTGGCATAGGTACAATTATCTCCTAACGTTGGAATATCGGCAACCGTTCCAGGATAAATGGTATCAAAATGGACCCATACCCAAACTTATTTAACTTGACATTTTTTCACTTGATCAGCTAACATTTCATATTGATCGTCATGACTTCTGCCCAATTGAATATTGTCGAAGACATGCAATTTATAGCCAATTGGAGTTGAGTCTTTGTGGCTTCATGAGGAGCCTGAGATTCGGCAGCCCGAGTAATGATATGCAACACTACCCTCAAAGGTAAGTCGGTCATTATCTATATGTCTAGTTTACCGCTCTTATGTGCTTTCCTTGCTCCAGGACAAGCTCTCTCTATCAACATGGACATGCTCTCTCCAAGGATCTAAGTACTAGACATTAGTTATCGCTCTCACCTCCGTGAAAATCCTGTCAAGAAGTAGATATCAGAGGCTTCTATCTAAAATTCCTTGTCATGAATAATGAATTTCTCTTGGTCAGTGTCCCATACACTAATCAAGTATTGCAGCAACTCTAATTGAGCTCTCAGACATGGGGTCATGAAAAACTTAATGAGCCCATAGTTCCTGAGAGAATATAAGCATGCATCATCCTCCATGATTTGTGCATCTTCTGCCCCATGCTCCCGCTCTTTCCATTATATTTCCATTTCAACAGATAATTCTTCTTGCAAAAAAAAATACAAAGACTCCATAAGTTATATTGCTAAAATTGGATCGATTTTGGCAAGAATTTTGGAGGAGATTGTGGAAAATTGTATGTGCAACGCTTGACGCAGCTGTTTTTCAAACAATATTTCTTTCCCTATATAAAAATCATAGAGGTTGGCGTAGCTTTGTGTTGGGTACCGACTCCGACCGCCGTGGGTATGGATTTTTTAAACCATTCTCCAAAATGCATCAAAACATGAAAGCATATTTAAAAAATGGATGAAATTGCAGGGGAAGTTCATATATCTTACCTGGAAGAAGCAGATTCATTAATGGCCTCTTGGATTGCCTATAGTCATCTCCCCAAATTCATAGTGAAAACCAATGAAAGTGCTCACAAGAAAGTGAAAAGGCAAAAGTAAATTGTTTTTTACTATTGTGTTATTTTGTAACCTTTTCTAACCCTAATTAGGTTTTTAGACACATTTTTTATTATTTTTTATTATTTATCTCGAAAATGGGTTTTATATTTGTTTCTTGTGTAGCGACAAGTCTTAAAACCGGCAACGATGAGGAAACAAGTAGTATTTTATTACTTTTTCAAACTCGGTAAAAACACGAAAAAGTCACCCCCTAGAGTTATCTTTCATATCTTTTCTAACTCTCAAAATATGAAAATATTTCCGAGCTCTTGTCATTTTGAACTTGCTAAAGGCTACAAAACATCATCTACCCTGTATATGTTTACCCCTTTTTCGAGTTGGGACAGATTATTTATGAAAAAGGAATACCTTAGTTGAACATGGCTAAGAGGTTCTCTCAGATATTGTTTTCTACCTTTTCTGATCTGAGAGATGACCTAGGAAAAGGGACCTTCTAGAGTTTTCTTTTTTGCCTCTTTTCAAACTCTCTAAAAATTAAAAGACGTCGAGTTTTCCCTTTGTCAGACTCATTAAATCTAAATGACATTGGAGCTATCACCATGAATTTTTATCGATTCCCTCCTTCCCAGGGCTTGTAAAATGTACTAGGATGGATTTTTCCAAAGGAAAAACTTACATGGCAAGCATATGATATCCACTTCAAGCTTGTTTCCAAAAATAATTAGGGTACTCACTAGTAATGGTGGGGGGAAATGGAACTAGTTGTCATTTGAGTCGGTAGTATGTCGCTCTTGAACATGACACTTGTCTGCAGTTTGTGTCAGGTTGGAAACATCCAACATTCATCATTTTGCCTCCATGGGTTTGGGTTATCCATTTCTTATCTCTCATCTTCTCTTTTCCTCGTCACCATGACCTCTAATCCCTTGATGTCAAATACTACCAAATTTTGGGGTCATGTTTCTAATATGTTCAAGAGAAGTCCTTTTTGCAGTTTTCAACCCCTAATCCTTTGTTCATTCTTGATTCACTATCATCTTATTCCTCTGTCTCATGTCGATTATGTGGGAAACATTATGGCCCTCCTTCAATCGATCACTTCCTATCAAATTCAACACATTATCCAGGAATTTGATCCAGAGACTCCCTTCGGGTACCTTAGAGATCGCATACCTCAATGGAAAGTTCTTCACATTCAACGACAAGTTCTCATCATTGGCCTTCAATCAGGTGATTTCGCGGATGTTCAACTCCAAATAATTTTTCAAATTATGTGGATCGTGCCTTGAGAACCATTTTCATTATTGGTTTTTCTCTCACATCTGTTAACAGCTTCCATCATCGGCTAGTAATCAGGCGACTTTCTTGCGTGTTCGACTTTAACTCATTGATTCACATGATTGAATTTGTACTTGTTCGGGATGGAGTGAAATACCTTGGGTTTTTTCTGGTGAAATTCAGGCTACAGGATGATTTGGTTTTTCATGATTATATACATGGCTTTTTTGATTGGATGGTTGTGACCATACCTGAGTCTAATTTATGATCCCTCTGACTAGATGGTCGTGTCCATACCATGGATCTTATTACATGTTCTCTATTATGGATGGTTGCGCCCATACATCGTACTTATGTATCAGAGAAATTAGTCACACTTGATCTTGCAGGTCCTCTGACAATGACATTTTGGTTTGGGCATATTCTCATAAATAATTTCACCCCTCCCTCGCTCTCGAACTTCATGCTTTAGGGGGCATCTGTTACACAACATTTTGTCACCCTCCCTGCATTCCCTATTCTGAACATTAGACGACCATCACAGTGAACCTTGTGTACTATCACACATCATAATGAACTTCATTGTATCCCTTGACATGTCAACAAAAAAATATCTGTGGACCATTCCTGAAGTAGACCCTTAAAAACATGTGATTTTGTGTCGGCACTGGGGTGTGGTTATGTCCTCGTGCCCATGGTAGCTCTATCTCTGAAGAGCCCCCACGCCGAACTAATTTTGGAATGTTTTTTAATATATAAATGAAGCTTCTAATGTCTAACATCTTCGTGAGCGGAATCATGGATGTTTGTTCGACTCGATGTGGTCGATTTTCTCCCTTTGGACATCTAGTTCCTGCAAAAATGCAACTTCCCAAAGGGATAGACCTTTCCTCCACCATAAGTGGATCCCAAATCTCTTCCTCCACTCCTATAAATTCCTCTTCATCCCATTGATTCTGGTAGATGGATAGTTAGAGCTGATGTGCAGAAGATATCAAAGAATAGTCCATAGTTGTGAGAGAGAGTTTGAGCCTATCGCATCTTTGAGCCGAATCGACGAATGAATGATTTGAGACGTTCCCAAATGAACCCGTCAAAGGAGGTCTATAGTGTCAATGCACAGGTTGTAAACTCCCTTTTATATATTAATATGACATGACTAATTTCTAGTTCCATATTTGTCTATGTTATTATTCTAAGTTTTTGACTCTCCTTGACTAGTTAGATAGTCATAAATGAACATGTATGCTCGTATGCTTTTAATGTTTGCTTGATCTTTGTGCAGGTGTGTGGATATCTCCACCAATGGAGTGCAAGGCTTTAAGAAAAAATATCAAGGGATCGATGCAGCGTACTACATCAAGAGCGTTGGATTGAGGTAGGACATCAATTCCAATCTGCATTTCATTTATGAACTAGGAATTTAGAAACCAGCATGTTCCCTTGTTGCTAGACCCACCCTAGGGCTAGTGGGATCACCTCTTTCTGTAGAGGGTTTTTTCCTACACAAAAAAGTGTGCCAAGGATGGAGTGTGTTAGAAGAAGTTCATAATATGATTTGAAAGAGGCAAGCCTACAATTACGATAAGGGGCTCGAAAAAGAAGTTTTAGACAAGGGGATACTTTGTGTTGGGAATAACACTATTTTTCCTTTATATATTAGTTTTATATGACATGTGGCACACTTTGGTAAAATTCTCATGTTTTAAACTATTTTAGACATTTGCATATTGTACATTGTTGTGTATACGTTTTGGGAAACTTGGCTTGTGCCAACTTATAACTTGTGTGCCTTGTGGTTCTTGCAAACTCTCAGTTAATGCTCTATTGTTTATATGAACTAGACATACATATGATATATTGCCTATGTAAGTTATATTTTTTCTTATTTATTTTATGGCCATGGATAAATGTGATCCTTGTTTTGGTAAGTTCTTAAGCGAGACAAGTTCAACTTGGACATGAGTGGCCTAAGATGAGGTATAGGCAGTTCTTAGGTGAACAAGGCACAATCTACTTGTAGTAGGTGAAATTGGTCAAGTTTTTGTGGTTGAATCAATACAATGTCACATGAACTACAGTTGCTAAGGACTTGATTCAATTCCCAAGTCGTGAAAAAATGTAAGTCTAGTTGTTAGGGCATGAGTGCCAAGGCATGCTAGGGAATGCTAACATGTTCTAGATAGTTCAAAGGAATTTCAATAATACTAAGATGTGTCAAGTGCTAAGGCATGCCAAGATGTGCAAGGGTGTGACAATATGTGCCAAGGACTATCAAGGAAACACAAAGGAAAAATAAGTTACACTACAAGGAAATGAACACACATGAAAGGGTTAATAAGTCATCAATTTAAATTTTCCAGGAGGGGCATGCTAGGCACACCAACACTAGGTGGAAATAGGTGCCAAGTGCCAAGTTTTAGTGAATTATAAGGGCCAAATCATCCTCTGTTACTTCTCATATACTTTCCAATAATTTATATCAAATAAATTTAATATTAAACCATTCCAAAGCATACCAAGGCATCTTAATTAATGTTAGACTTGCTAATACTTGCCAAGCGCCAACACGTGCCAAGTGCCAATGTGTGTTAGGGAGTGATACCCATGTTATGAAGTGAAAGGGCATGTTGAAGAGTGCTAAAGTGTGATAGAGTGTGCTAATGGATGTTAAGGAGTGTTATGGAGTACTAGGGAAACACAAGGGAGAACTAGGTAAAAATCCATGGAAGTGAATGAATATGAGGGTGTGCGAGGGAATGTCAATGAGTGCTAGATAGCATGCCAAGGAGGGAGTGACAAGCTATGTTAAGAACCAGTAAGGCATGCTAGGGAATATCATGGCATGTCAAGAAGTTCCAGAGTGTGCTAGGGAGTTCCACTGTGTGTTAACATGTGTCAAATAGTGCCAAGACATGCAAGATGCTAAGGCATGCTAGGATGTGTAGGGTTCGAGGGTATGCCAATGTGTGTCAAGGAGTATCAAGGACACAAAAATAATAACCAAGCTAAAATGAACAGAAATGAACACATAAGAGGGTTAATAAGTCAAGAATTTATCTTTTTCAAAAGGGGCATGAGGCACACTAATAATAGGTTCCAATACATGCCAAGTTCCAATGTGTGCCAAGTGTTCATGTATGTTAATTCATTCCAAAGTGTTCCAGAGCATGCTAGGGACTACAACGCATCCTAGGAGAGTGTTATGCTAAGCTAGGGCATGCCAACATGTGCTTCGGTGTCCTATTCATGGAAAGATGTTATAGGTACAAAGATGTTCTAAGAAATGCGAGGTGCCAAGGAATGTTAGTGTGTGCCAAAGCATGTTAAGATGTCCCAAGAGTGTTAAGGAGTGTTATATATCTCTCATTAATAGAATTGACAAAGCTTGATTATGTATTAAATAATATAATTTCTACACACACTAGTGGAACTTTATCTAAAGGTAATTTGTTAGATAATAAACCTAGTAGAGATGAATCATGCATTGACTCATAGGAAAACTAAATTATCACTACTTGAGGTAAATGATACACACTAATTACTCCTTAAAAAACTGACTGACTCTAACCACTATATTTACTTGGACAGATAATGAAAAGGACTCCAAAACAATGGTCTTCAATCATTATCTTTTGAAAAAAAATATATTAACATGGACATAGTGTCATCAAAAACTCATTGGAATGATCAATAATGATGAACATTTTTCGACCATCACCAAAAGTAACCAAAAAGAGCATTGGTGAGGGTCATCATCACTAGAAGTGTAACAAAAGAGAGAATTAGTGGCATGACTTTAAAAAACCTCACCAAAAGTGTCACTGAAAATGGATTTGGTGACAAACCTTAAAGATTTTCACTATATGCACTTACAACAACGTTTTTTTAAGGATCGTCACCATATGTGACAATAGTGACGGACCTTAAAGGTCTATCATAGGCATGAACCTCACCAATGTCCTTTTTTATTGTAGTGACATATATTATTCCTTCATGATTTCAGAAACCTGGTTCTGCATCCTCCCATAGTCACTTCGATTGAGATTGTGATCTGCTTGTAGATCGTTGCCGAAAGGGCCAGTGATCAAGGGTTTTGTCAGTGCGCAGTGTAGATTGAACCTGGGTTAGCCCAATTCGATCCAACAGACACCCATGTTGAATTCTGTAATTTTTAAATGATCCAAGCATCGAACAATTTCCTCAACTCCTTCTGAATCAGGGGCTCAAGCATTGGATGCGCCTTTTTGCAGCTTCTACTGAAAAGGCTTGGCCCCTTTCTTAATAAAAATAAAATGCTATATTATTTGTGTGTCATAAGTTTTGAGCTCATCATATGTCCACGCGAAAACATATCGGTACTACATGAATAATCAAATGAAGGCTTACCTCTCTTATGGTGTGCAACAAGTACTGGGATTAAAAAAATTCATATATTTCTCTGTTTCAAGATTGATCTACTCATGCGACAATGTTGAACTGTGGGTATTGGCATTGGCTGACCCTCTAAATTGATTCTGCAATTCATATATATTTACAAGTGATACCACCCCCTTCAGCATGGGGTTCTCTTTCCTTAATTGAGTTGCATGTTACAATGCTTTTTTGTGCTCATTTTTTTCAATGGTTGCATCTTTGAATACATCAATATGTTCCATGAATTCTAGTATCTTCTCGTCATCACTAAAAATGCATAAATTAGTTGTATTATCAGGGATGGATGTTTTATAAATAATTTCAACAGAAAAAATCATCCTTAAGTAGTGACAACCTAGCAACAACATTTTCTAATGCATCCGCAATTTCATTTCACATTCTAGGAATAGATATAATATTAAAATCTTGGAATTGAGAAAATAAACGCCATAGCACTTGTTGATAACATTTAAAATTAGGTGACACACAATGTATAGTGTCTTATACCTCTCGTACGAAGATCATAGACTCACCTACTACTTTAAGAATCCCAACATTGAGGTCAATGGCCTTCTGTAAGCCCAGGATGAGTGCTTCATATTCTACAATGTTGTTAGTGCACTCGAATTCCAAGTGGTTAGAGATCAAGTGTTTTCTTTGTTGTAGTTATATTAAAACACAACCACTCCAGAGCCCTCTTGTGTCTTAGAACCTTCAAAATACAAAGTCAAAAAATCATATGTACAAGAACTATGCCCTACATTCATACTACTACTATCTACTATAGAGGTAATTTGCGCTAGTTGGACTAGGAAGGAGTTCGAATTGTGTGTCTGGTGGGATTGGGGAAGGCTGAGCATGGTAAACACCCTAGGTTAGTCTCCAAGAATCAATTATCAGAGATCAGATCCATGAAAGAAACTAGCTCATTCTCTCCCTCGAAGGGTGTGACAGTGTGTTCCATGTAAGTTTCTGAGTCCACCAGGATTTGGTTATTCCTGCCCTTATATGGAAGCCATAAATGTGAACATTCAGTTAAAAAATATCTCTATAATTTTTTGGACTATTCCCTACTCAACAATACATCGTAAACTTCTAGGATTTCCACAATCACTATGTTTATGCAGTGGTGAACTCGTTGATCAGATGATAAGTGAATAAGAACATTTTTGAGTTCACCAATAGTTCAGACAAGATTCTTCTCCAACTGAATAATATGTGCATCTGTCTTATGCCATTTAGCATTGATTTTATTAGCTACGAATAATTACATTACGTTTATAGATTCAGAAGAATCAACTAATAAATTGTGAAAATTGTAATTAAAAATTTCAAACGTAAACAAAAACAAAGGGCAGAGTTTTTTTGCTTCTAATGTTAATGCATTAAGAAAAGATTACAGGGGACCAGAAGACTTACCGTATCCCTTCTAAGAAGAAGCACTATCACTCGAGGAAGATTTATAAAGAGCGCATACAAGTATCTCCCGATGGTTTGCGATCCTTGTAAGCTCAAATTTAGAAATATTGCACGTAAGTCCTTTTCAACTACAATGTCTTCTTCATAATTCTTATCCAATGCTTCTTTGATAGTTCTCTTGATGAACTGTACAATGCTTGTCAGGAAGGCATAAGTGTACTACTCAATTGTGATGGAGTCATGAGGTTTCGTATTCGCAAGAAATTTGTTCAAAATATGATTGAACATCTAGTTAAAATATTTAACTTTCTCTTTCTGCTCCATCTACAGATTTCCCAGCTCCTTTATTAACATTTTTGGTGTTTTTTCATCATAAAACTTTTCAAGGATTTTTTTTTTTAACTCATTCCAATTCTGGATTGATTTTGGAGGAATAATATGATACCATACAACTTCTCTACCATCTAAGGTATAAGGGAAAAGTATACATGTGACATCGTAATAACATACCTCGAGCATCTATAGGTGTAGGTATAAGTTGTCCAAATGGTCTTCCTCTTTGACTACTTTTTCAGGGTCATACTTCATTAACAACTTCTCTGGTTGTCTCGACATCTTGTGTAAAAAAACATGTAGAGTGAGTGGGCCATGAGACATCCAATCTAGATCTTAGTGTGAAATGTCTTCATCTTTGTTCTCCTCCTCTTCTTTAGAATATGAGGGATCTTCATCCTTCTCTTCGTAACTGCCTAACCTGTGGAAGGTGTCATCTAAGAGTATAATGTTATCTCTGTCATCTTCATTAAAAGATGGAGGCTTCTATGGTTTCTCTGCATTTTTTGGAGTCTCTGCTATCTCTTCATGTTGGCAATATGGTGTAATATGTTGTCCTTGATGGAAACCTACTTGATGAGTTTCCTTTTGATAAGCAACCTATGTGTTAAAGATGTAAAAATGATGTTTCTACAGGTCAGTTCAGATGTGACAGAGAAAGGAATTCTAGTAAGTGCCACATAAATGAAACAGGAAATATTTCTCAATGTATACAAAGGTTTTATGAAGGAAACCCGCAACTGTATACACTACTTTTGTGAAGGCAACTAGCGTATACATTCAAAATTAGTATATATGTTGTTTTTATGAAGAGAATTCGCGTATCCACATGGATAAGCACGATCCAAGTTGCGTATGCATTTTGCGCTCTAAAATTATGATACCAAGGGACATTACCATGGTATTAGCCCATAGTATTGAGCATTGTATTATCTATTTTATTCTGTCTAAGAATACCATCAGCATTTGTGTGGTTTTGACTCATGGTATTGGTAAAGGCTAAATCTATATAAGGAGAAGAAGATCATAGTGAAAAATTGTGCATGAGTAAGGGTTGTTACTAAATAATTTACTCTAAGGGATATCTGCATGGGATGAACTCTGTTTTAATTAATATATCTCAATCTATGATGCACCCATGGATACAATGATGGTTCAGGATCTCTAGATCTAAAATGACTATGCTCTTGTGTGATCCATTGAAGAGATGATTAGATATATGACCTGGCGCAAGTTTGATGAATTCAAGTGAAGAAATCTGGGTAAGTTCTATGGATCTGGTTCATTCTGAAAAGTTTATATTTATAGATCTATACGCTAGTTTGTCTCAGTACAAGCGTGTATATACACGGGTTTTCTTCAGAAAAGGCGTGTATGGCAGCTAGGGTTTTCTGAAGATTATTGTAGTGGTTTTTCTATTATTCCTGCTATTTTTCTGATATTTTTCAATGAAGTCTTCTTGTAGATCTGGGTTGTTTGAAAATTGTATATTCTGCTAAGTTGATTATGTACAAATCTAATCAATAAGAGAACATGGTTGATGGTGACTAACTGAGAAGGGTTCTGAATTTCTAAAGATATCTAACTGAAAGCCTTAGATCTGGATCTGAGACTGATTACATTATGAAAAATAGTATTCACATAGCTATATGCAGGTTGGTGTGAACGAAAGTGCGTATACACGTGGGTTCAGTGAAGCGAAGTAGCATATGCATTTTAAGTTAATGAATGTTCAGGGTTGAGTTTGTATCTGCATATTTATTCTGATGTCTGGGTTCTGGTTAAAGTGGTATCACTGTTCTGATTGAAGTATTGGGTAAATTTTATGGTTGTTGATGTTTTTGAAGAGTTGTGTTGATGTTGTTTGATCCAGTATGAAAATTGATGAAACATGGTCTGCAGTGGTTTTGAGGGTTGAAGCTTTCAGTATGGAAGTAGAAGCTTCCTACCAGTAGAAGCTAGTGTTCTGATCTGGGGGTTGAAGCTCCCTTCCAATAGTGGCTGGTAAATGAGATTAGGGGGTTGTAGCTCCCTTCCAGTAGTAGCTGGAAAATGAGAGAAGGTTGTAGCCTTTTGCGGGTAGAGGCCTACGTACTGATATGATTCTGCATCAGTACAATATTGTAAACAATTTTCCATATAATAAATATTGAAGACAGAGACAACAGCAGTGGTGGTTTTCTCCCGAATTGGGTTTCCACCTTAAATATTTGTTTTCATGTGTGTTTCTCTTTAGTGATGATTTATACTGTTGTTACTGCACATAATTACTGATTATCTAACAGATGCATGACTAGTAAACTGACTTAAATATTTTTCCTAAAAAAATTTTCTAATCTGCAAAATTATATCAGTATACACTAGTTTCTTTTATTATATGCGTGTGTATACGCGAGTTGGGTTCATCAAAGTCGCGTATGGAGTTCTTTAAAGAAAAATTTAAAATATTTTCAGTAAGCTCTAAATATTGATTCACCCCCGCTCTCAGTATTTTTCCCAACACTTCAAGGGTGGTGAGAACTAAATATTTGACAATAGATACCATTAGTGGTTGCATTCTTCTTTGGAAAATAAGGAATATTATGTACTCATGCATTAAACCAATATCCTTTGCAAAGCGACGGTTTATAGGGTGGATGGCCCAAACATGCTCATAAGAGATTTCACAAGTTTATCCAAGACCGGGCTGAGAACATCTTTAAACTTCAGGAATATGAGTAGAGGAGTTGTTGGGAATATCATTGCCTTAAGAATAAAAAGTATGATGAGGGTGAGTGGAGTTATCAGCCATAAAAATTTGGATGCCCTCCTTCTAGGGACAGAAATGCTGATAGTGCGACCTGCCAACATTCAAAGGGGTCTCCTTGATATGTGGTCTTAATTAGACCTCACACTGTTGGGGATAGGAGCCCCATCCAGAATATGACCTAGTTACCATTTTCTTAAAGATTTTCCTTGGCTCTAATTTTAATCAAGATAAAGGAACGCATATGTGCATTCAAAAATAAAGTGAATGTGCCTTGTGAGTGTTCTGTTGTATGTGTGTTGAGGTTCTTCTACTTCGGAGGGAAAATAAAGCGAGCCTCTAAGAGAGATGTAATAGTTACAATCTAACAAGGCACACACAAACAAGAAATATTTTTCTAACATCCAACAGAATACTCCACAAATATGTGATATTCATTGAAACCATTAAACCACATTCTCAATATGATAAGCACTAAAATAACTGAAATCATTCAACTACTTTAGTATAGGTGAAAACAAACATGAATAAAATACATTCACAAAACAATATTACAAGTATTCATAATCCATGCATGAAGAATGTGCTGCCCATGAGGCTTCATATTTTAATTAAAATTCACAATACACATGTATACATCGAACACCACTGCTTGGAGTGTTGGAGCCACTACTTTCTCCCCAAAAGAACTAGCACGTCTCTTTGATGCCTTATGGGGGAGCCAAGGTGAAAATTCCTTTGCTTGTATAATGAGTGTGTATACATGGCCAATGGGGTGACCATTCACCTCCCTTGTGAGTCTTTGAATACCCTCATGACTATTTTACTTCCTTGTGAATTTTCGAATTTACATCGCTCTTCATATTTTGTACATGTCCTTTGGACTTCCACTTTAAAATACATTTTTGAACAATAATTTACCTAATCCACAAAATGATGTGGCATATGATGACTAATGACATGAAATGACATGACATTGATGACATGGACTACATGGTCACATGGAAATGTCAAGCCATTATTTTTTGTTACTTGCTATGTGTCTTCTTGAAAATGGTCTTCCACCTCCATATGGATTAGAGATGAGGAGTATTCAGTGTTATCAAGTCATGATATGTGGTCATAAATTGATGTCCCTTTGCATGCTTTATCAACGGTATCTTAAGTTACAATGGTGTCTTTTAGCATGTTCTCCTTCTCCATCTCCTTCTTCATCTTCTTATCATAGAATGATAGATTACCTGCATCTGTAATTCACTCATGACAAGATGACATCAGTCTGGAAAAAACCTAGTCTAAGATGCTACATGATTGTCACTAAATAAGTCAGAACAGGGTGGAAAGATGAGAAAGAGGCTCAGTGACTACACAATTGCACAAATTATCAGGAAATTAAGGGTCGATCTTGAGCTTTGAGACTGTGCAATGTGTAGTTTAGGCCAGACTATGCAATAGTATTGCAGAGTTTGGGAGCTTAGGGAGCCAGACTCAGGGCTTGAGCACTTATTTTTCCCACTGTGTAGCTTTGGAAGGCAGAGGAGTCTAGGTTATTGTGAAATTGTGTAGTTAAGGAGCTCAGGGCTAAGGCATAAGACTTGAGACTATGCAATGCATAGTTCTGAAAACGTAGGAGATGGAAATTGTGCAGTTTTGGAGGTCAGAGGTTGAGATTGAGCACTATGATTATGTAGTGCATGGTATTGGAAGGTGGGAACTATGCATTGCACAATTCTAAGAGGCATGGTTGCAGCTCGAGAGTTGAGACTGCGCAATGCACAGTTTAGGAAGGTTGGATGAGGCTAAGTTTCCCGGTCAAGAATTTTTCTAGATTTGACTAAGTGTGGGATCTGTGTAACTGATGTGAATAGTGACAAGAATTTGTTGTGGTCACACACCTAGAACACTTGATGACACAACATAGATCATACAAAACACATGAAAAACATACTCCCCTCAGTGCGACTACTTTGTGACAACTTACGACAAGTGTGACACCAAATATATCCTTCATGACCACCGTGACAACACTTGTGTGACAGTGCTTGAAACTTTGTAAATGGGTGTGACACATTTTTACAAGGTAATAAAAACTCATTTACACAAATATTACCTTTTTCAACCACCAAAACTAGCTTTTTGGAAACGTGTGACACTCTACTTCCCAAAATATGACACTTTCATTTACTTGAAAATGGGACAAAAAAGCTTAGAGAAAACACTTGCAATGAGTCCTAAATCTTGCAACTATAGTATGAAAGGTCAAGGAAGGCTCAAAAATTTGGGTGTAGGAAAAACTTTTGGAGGTTTTTGTATTAGTGACAACCTTGGCAACACACTGGTAGAATTATAACTACTTTTTCTAGGTTGATTATTTTGTGAAGGGTCTAGTTCTTCAAGAAGTATTGATTCATCATGCAGATCACTTTGGTTTTCCCACTTATCCCATGAGTAAAAATAATCCCCTTTTTCCCTTCTTGGTTGAACACAAACATAATATCAAAAATATCACAATGTTTCGAATCAGGAAAGGGTAGTATAGTTTGCGAGCTTTATATTTTCAAGGTATAGTTTTTCATCTCTGATGTCTCTCCACTGCCATTAGGCCTCAACAATACCCCGACATAGTTAATACTAGAACAAAAAAATTTCTTTGCTGCTAGCAGACCTCGAAAGTAACCCAATGGAGTCAATAAAGGAACACAGACATTGCTCTGCAGCCAGCAAGCCTAGACAGTACCCTGGCGAAGTTTCTTGCTTCACCTATCTGCACATGAAGTCTTTCTATTCTTTCACCTTTATTTATATATTTTATATAGGAATATGCATAGGCACTTATTTATTTCATGGGAGGAAGATGGAACCCGACTTATTGAGAGCGGAAGAGGTTTTTCCTTCAGAGAAGCATATAAAGACCTCTGATTTAGGTTTTTTCTTTCATAATTTTCCCCTATTCTTATTCTACTTGATTGGATAAGCTTGAAAACCCAAAAACATAAAGAACTGAGTATGGGTGTAAGGTTTCCAAAATAGAAATAGGTATCATGGTTCAACACAAAACTCTCCTTACGAAAGGATCATATTTTCTGCCAATACATCATTAACCGAAATATGTAACCCAAAACAAAGGAGGAAAAAGGGTTAGCCAAATTTTCTAATGTCACGAGACTCTTCTCAACCTAGCCACACACAAAGAAGCCATAAACCATGTTCACACACAACTCTTATTTACATAAACAAAAATGAAAATGAAATACCAAATGAAATAAAATCAAGAAAATAAACTATGTACACATGGTAGGGCCCAACCCTAGACTATCATTGAAAATATTTTTTTAAGTCTTTGAAATTGATAGAAAGAGATTCAAACTTCCCATCTAATTATTGGAGATGATATGTGTGTTTTACAAGCTTCTCATTACTATGAATGGTAAAATCCACAGGGATTGGAATTTAGGATGTTTTCCTTTGTCTTCATGGGCTTGTCCCACTTTAAGACTAGGTCACCCACACTGAATTCATTTTTCCCTATATATTTCTTGTCAAACCACATCTTGATATGACTCTGGTGAAGAGATAATTTCTCTTTGGATTTCTTTCTTTCTTTCTGCAACTTGCGGAGAGTGTATATCCTACTTTGAACCAATAAGCATGACTTGCCCTGGGATGGGAAGGAAAATAGATATTTGGGGGTAGTATGGATTGTTTTTTATACACTAAGAAGTAATGACAAATATTCAAAGAAGTTTTAGGCATGACACATTCAGTCGATAAGTCATTCACCAAAGTAGAGTATCAGTTCCTCTATTCGAAGAAAACAATCTTCTAAATGATGTGGATAAGGTTCTTATTGGTAGACTTAGCAAGACCATTTCCCGATGGATAAAAATTAGTAGAATCCTTGAATACAATACCATTTTCCAACGCAAAATCCTATAATATAAATGATGAAAAGTACGTTGAATTTCCAAAAACAAGTGAAGTCGGAATGAAAAACCTAGAGATGATATTCTTCTTAAGGAATTCAATGACTTCCTGATCGTTCGCTTGATTAAGTGGAACCACTTCCATCCATCGCGTGAAGTAATATATAGCAACGAGAATATAGAGGTACTGAATTGATGAGTATGGAAGGATCTCACCGATGATATCAAGACCCCATTGTTAAATTTTTTCTTCCATGACGATAGGCTTCAATGGGTCAGCTAACTTCTTTCCTTGGTGAGCACACTTCTGACAGACCGGGAAATTGTGGGCATATGGATGAACATATTTGAATAATGTGGGCCAATAAAAAATAGCCCACATGAACTTATGCATTGTAGTGTCACCCACAAACTGTGCTCTGGCTGGTACATTGTGAACATCACAAAACACTTTCTTTGAATAATGTGCTTCCAAGCATCTGAGCAATAATCCATTATGGTGCTTTCTAAAAATCACCCCATGCAATAACTAGTAAGATGATACTTTGCACTTAAATTCCCTCTTCTTCCATGTGGATAAGTGAGAGGGAAAATTTCCATGCTCAAGATAATGGTGCACATCTGCATAACAAGATTCCGAGATAGTAGTGGGGGTGGCTCGCTCAACATTGTACATCTCAATTTCTTGCTTTCACTTGGATGGATCATCTTGTGTTGCATTCACCACTTCTGCTACTAGCTGACATAGACCGTGGCCTTTAATAGTGTGAACTGGGTTGAACTCTATATCATATTTTTGTAAACCAATCATCCAATTGTCTCTTCTCTCACTCAACTCTTGTTGGAAAAACAACAATCTAACTGTTGGGTGTGGCACAAAGATAATACAATGATTTTTCAAAAGATAGGGTCATAAGTGCCTCACCGCCTTATAGACTGAATACGCCTATTTATTGATAGTAGGATATTTGAGTTTGGGTCCTTTCTTGTTAAAAATCATAAAACATATTGGCTGCTCATTATTCTAATCATATTTTTGCGTAAGGACCAAGACAAGAGAAGTATCAAAAGAAAAGGTGTAGAGCAGAAAATCCTTGTTGAAGTTTGAGTTGTACAAGGTCAGTGCCTCTGTGATTTCTTTCTTAATATGAGAGAAAAAATATTCTCCCCTTTTTCCTCGCTTGTAAATTGCATCCTTCCTTACCATCTCCTACATAGGATTCACAATCTGGGCATAATCAGAGATGAACTTGCAGAGAAGTTTATCTTCCATAGGAAGGGCTACATGACTTTCTTGTTCACTGGGAATGAAATTTGCGTAATATAACTGAACCTTTCACAGTCTACTTTAATCCCACTCTTCGGTATTATATGGCCTAATATATTTCCCTCACACATAACAAAAATTATCTTCTTGGGATTAAGTGATATCCCGTATTTTCGACATTGCTCAAATATTTGCTTCAAGTGGCGTAAGTGGTCATATATCTTCTTTGAAAAGACTTTGACATCATCAATATACACCACCATACTCTGGCCAATCATACCACGAAATTTGATGTCCATTGCACGTTGAAAGGTCACACTAGCATTAACTAGCCCAAAAGGAATTATTCTAAATGCGAACATGCCCCACTCCATTCAAAACATAGTCTTAAGTCTGTCAAGATTTGAGACCAAAACCTAGTTGTGGCCCAAAAAACCTTCAAGTAATGAAAACTTATATGACCCAAATTATGTCTTTAATATATGTTTCATTGACGGCACATGGTCGTTGTCTTTTTCCAAGGTGTGATTGATATTTTGGAAATCTACGCATGGGTGTATTTCCCTAGACTTCTTCCTTACTAGGAACACATTGGACACCCATGTTGAATGTGGTACTTTGTAAATGCTCCGAGCATCCAATCGTTTCCTCAAATCCTTCTGAATGGGGGGCTCAAGCATTGGATGCACCTTCCACAGCTGTTGCTAAAGAGGATTGGCCCCTTCCTTAATCGAAATACCATGTTGGATTATTTGCATGTCGTAATTTTTTATCTCATCATATGTACACGCAAAACATCTCGAAACTTCTTGAATAAGTGAATGAAGGCTTGTCACACATGTGGTATGCATCAAGTATTGATATTAACAAACTTCAGATCGTTCTCTGTTCCAAGATTGATCTGATCATGCGAGAGTGTTGAACTATGAGTTTCATCATTGATTGAACCTCTAAAGTGATTATGCAAGTCCTACAACTTTTCAATTGATACCACGCACTTCAACGTGGGGTTATATTTGCTTTCTCGAGTTGTATCTTGCAACACTTTGTCATTATCATCTTTTTCAATGGTTTCATCTTTGTTTTCCATGAATTGCGGTATCTATTGGTCATCATTAAAAATGCATAAATTAGTTATATGATCAAGGACAGATGGTTTATAAAGGATTTCAATAGAAAAAACGTCCCTAAGAAGTGACAACCTAGAAACAACATTTTTTAATGGATTTGTAGTTGTGTTACACATTCTAGGAAAAAATACAATATTTAAAGCTTGGAATTGAGAAAATAAACACCATACCTCTTGTTGATAACTTTTCAAATTAGGTGACACATAGTGTATAGTGTTTCGTACCTGTCGTACGACAATATGAGAGACACCTATTTCTTTAAGACTCCCGATATTGAGTTCAATGGCCTTTTATAAGCCCAGGATTAGTGCTTTATATTCCACATTTTTTTTCATGCTCTCAAATTCGAAGCAACTAGAGATCATGTGTTTTCTCTATCATGGTATATTAAAAAAAACTAGCTCTAGAGCCCTCCCGTGTCTTAGAACCGTCAAAATCATTTGTGCCAGTTGGACTAGGAAGCAGTTCCAACTGTGTGTCTAGTGGGACTGGAGAAGGTTGAGCAAGGCAACACCCTAGGTTAGTCTCCAAGAAGAAATTATCAAATATTAGGTTTGTGAAAGCAACTAGCTCATTATTTCCCTCGAAGGGTATAATAGTGTGTTTCATGTAATTTTCTGGGTCCACCCAGATTTGGTTAGTCCTTCCCTTATACGAAATCCATAAATGTGATCATTCAATAGAAAAATACTCTTGTAATTTATTGGACCAGTCCCTACTCAACAATACACCGTAGGCTTCTGGGATGCCCACAATCACTATGTTTATGCACTGGTGAACTCGTTGATTAGATGATAAGAGAATAAGAAAATTTCTAAGCTAACTAATAGCTCAAACAAGAGTCCTCGTCCAACTAAATAATTTTTGTATATGTCTTATCCCATTTAGAATTGATTTTCTTAGCTACAAACATTGGCATTACATTTACATATGCACCAAAATCAACTAAGCAAGTGTGTACATTGTAATTAAAAATTTCAAATGTCAACAAAAAGGGAGGGTAGTGTGTGTTTGCTTACAATTTTAATGCATTAGGAATAGATTTGAGGGGACTATAAGAATTAACATCTCCCTTTTGCAAAGAAATATTATAACCTGAGGAAGATTAATCAAGAGCGCAGACAAGTAGCTCTCGCTGGCTTAGGATCCTTGCAAGCTTGAAGATATAAATACTAGTGTGATATTTATTCATATCTTTGACTACGTTATAATCAAGTGCAATGGGCATCGTTGAAGTTTCTGGAGTAGTGAATTTACTTGATACTTCCGGAATGGTAGACTTGTTTTTACTGTTGGTCAAAGTATTTTTCGTTGTAGCATTATTTACATGCATATTTTGAGTGTTTTAATCTTAGTTGATAGGAAATGTGATCTTCCTTAACAAATGTTCTTTCCATTTCTTCCTGTTCAGCTCTTATTTGGAAACTGGACCTTGGCTTCTCAACTTGTATCGACTATTTTATTTTTGAGTCGGGTCCTCACTCTGTGGCAGTTCTTCGACGACTTTCTTTTCAGATGTGAATACACAACTAAAAGCATTCAATACATGCCCAACACTTACAATTTCTTTAGCAACAACAATTTCTTCCTTTTCTTCCGCTGGCTCAGTTTCCTCATCTGAAAGTAATGTATCAATGCATCCAGAGAATTCATGTTGTGATTCAATTGCGGGCATGTATTTTCTAAATGAAATTCTTGATGAAAATAACATTATTGGTCCATGTCCATGCTCTCGACATTTAGCACAAAGTTCGAGCTTTGCGCAGAATGAGCTGGCTGATTATTATTGTTGCTGGAGTTGGTATCCCTTCTCAAGAAGTTGAATTTTGGGGGCTTGTTGCTGACGATGGTATCACTTGACCTTTTTTTTAATTATTCTAACTCATTGGATAGAGACTTGATGATCTGGGACAATATTTCAAGATCATTGACTTATTTATCCTTAGCCTGATGTTGGGAATCATGATTTTCGTTAGACCAAAACCTGCAGGTGTCAGTCAACGATCACACTGCCAAAGATAATGATCCACGAGAGGAGGTTATTCCATGTATTGAAACACACGGGGAGAGTTGGTTTATCCAATTTCCAACAGTTTCCCCCCGCAACACGATCCAAGTGTGTATTGAACTCGTGACCTACGCTCTGATACCACTTGTTGGGAATCACGATTTCCGTTAGACCAAAACCCACGGTTGTTAGCCAACAATCACATAACTAGATATAAGGATCCACGAGAGTTGGTTATTCCATGTCACGAAACACACGGTGAGCATTGGTTTATCCAATGTCCAACACTTGAGACCTTTTACATGTGGCCTTGGATTCCTTTCATGGTCCATCATCGATAATGACTCCAATTGCACGTAAGTCCTTTTCAAATGCAATGGCTTCTTTGTAATTCTTATCCAATGTTTCTTTTGCAGTTCTCTTGACGAACTCTTTAATGCTTTTCGGTATGGCATAAGTGTAGTAATCCATAGTGATATATTCATGAGGTTTTTTATTTGCAGGAAAATTATTCAAAATAAGATTGAACCTATGGTTAAAATATTTAACTTTCTATTTTTTCTCCATCTTTAGATTTCCCAGATCCTTGATTAACATGGACAATATTTTTTCATCAATTTTTTTTTTCAAGAAAATACTTTTTAAACCCCTTACAATTCTGGATTGAGCCCTGAGGAAGACTGTGGTACCATACAACTACTCTACCGTCTAAGGTACAAGGAAAACATATACGTGCAACATCACTGTAATGTACCTCAAGCATTTGTAGGTGTAGGTAAAAGTTGTAAAAATGGTCTTCCTCTTTGAATTCTTTTTCAGGCTTATACTTCGTTAGCACCTTCTCAGGGTGTCTCGACCGCTTGTGTAAAACACCTAGTAGAGCGAGTGGGCCCTGAGACATCCAATCCAGATTTTGGTTCGTCGTGTCTTCCTCTATGTGCTCCACCTCTTCTTTAGAATATGAGGGATATTCCTCCTGCTCTCCGTAACCTCCTAACCCATGGAAGGTAGAATCTAAGAGTACAATGTTCTCTCCTTCACCTCCATTAAAATATGGATGTTTATCTGGTTTCTCTATGTTTTTTGCAGTCTCTGCTAACTCTTCAAGGGTGGTGAGAACTAAATATTTGACTGTAGAGACCACTATCCCAGTAGGAGTGGTAGCATTCTTATTTGGAAAATAAGGAAGATTATCTACTCTAGGGATCAAACCAATATCCTTTGCAAAGAGATGGGTTATAGGTTAGATGCCCATATATGATCGTAAGAGAATTCACAAGTTTTTCCAAGACTGGGATGAGAATATTCATCAACTTTAGGAATATGAGTAGAGGAGGTGCTGGAATATTGTTTCTTTGACCAGAATAAGTGTGATGAGCGTGGGTGGAGTTATCCAACATAAAAATCTAGCTACCCTCCTTCTAGCGCCAGAAATGTTGACAGTGTTGGACCTAGTCACATTCAAAGGGGTTTCCCTGATATGTGGTCCTAATTTGACCTCGCACTATCTGGGATAGGAGCCCCATCAGGAACACGACCCAATTACCATTTTCTTAAATGTTTTCTTTGGCTCTAACTATCATCAAGAGAGAGTAACACATATGTGCATTCAAAAAGAAAGTGAGTGTGCCTCGTGAGTGTTCAGTTGTAGGTGTGTCATGGTTCTTCTACTGTGGAGGGAAAAGAAAGTGAGCCTATAATAGAGAGGTATAGTATCACTCTAGGAGAGACACATGCAAACAATAAATATCCGTCTAACATTCATCATAATAATCTACAAAGATGTGACAATAATTACAACCATTACAACACATTATCAATATGATAAGCACTAAAATAACTGAAATACTTCAACTACTTTAGTACAGGTGAAAACAAACATGAATCACAAAAATTCACAAAGAAATCTTACAAATATTCATAATCCATGCATGAAGAATGTGCTAGCCATGAGGCTTCATATATTAAGTGAAATTCATAGGACACATGTATAAAATGAACACCACTAGCTCCAATAATGGAGCGTTGGAGCCACAATTTTCTCCCTAAAATAACTAGCTTGTCTCTCTGATGCCTTATGGGGGAGCCAAGGTGAAAATTCTCTTGCTTGTACAATAAGGGTGTATATATAATCAATGGGGTCATCCTTCGCCTCCCTTATGACTCTTTGACTACCCTCATCATTGTTTTACTTTCCCATGACTTTTCAACTTTACATGACTCTTCATATTCTATACATGTCCATTGGACTTCCTCTTTATAATACATTTTCAAACAAGAATTTACATAATCCACAAAATGATGTGGCATATAATGACTCATGACATGACATGACACTAATGACATAGACTGCATGATGACATGGAAATGTCAAGTCATTGTTTGTTGTTGCTTGTTGTGTATCTTCTTGAAAATGATCGTTTTCTACCTCCATATGGATTAGAGATGAGGAGTATTTAGTGTTATTAGGTCTTGAGTTGTGGTCGCAAACTAATGTCCAATTTTTTTCTTCGGATTGCTCAACTTGTATCTTTAGCTACAGAGGTGTCTTCTAGTATGTTCTCCTTCTCCATCTCCCTCTTCATCATCTTGTCAAAGCACGATAAAGTCCCTGTATCTGCAATTCACTCATGACAATATGACATCAGTCCGATCAACCCCCAGTCTAAGATGTTGTATGATGATCCACGACTGAGCCATAACCAGGTGGTAGACTGAGGGAGAGGCTCAGTGACTGCGCAATTTTGAAACTCAGGTAGTCGATGTTCAGGCTTGATCCTTGAGACTACACAATGCGCAATATAGGTTGGATTGTGCAAGAAGATTACACAGTTGGGGAGCTTAGGGAGCCAAACTAAGGGCTTGAGCACTGATTTTTCCCACTACACAGTTCTTGAATGTAGAGGAGGCAAGGTGATTGTGCAATTACGTAGTTCAAGAGCTCAGGGTTGAGGCCTGAGCCTTAAGACTACACAATGCTTAGTTCTGACTCGACATTAGAGAGAAATTGCATACTTTTAGAGGTCAGAGGTTGAGTTTGAGCACTGTGATTTCACAATGCACAGTCCTGGAAGGAAATAAATTTGCATTGCGTAGTGCTAAAAGGAAGGGTTGCATATTGAGGGTTGAGACCATGAAATGCGCAGTTCTGGAAGGCTAGATGAGGCTAGGTTGCTCGCTCAGGAAGTTTTCCAGATTTGAATAAGTGTGGGATCCATGCAACTGATGTGAACAACAACAAGATTTGATTGTGATCCCACACTTAGAAAACTTGACGACGCAACATAGATAATCGAGAACACATGAACAATGTGACAACTTATGTAAAGTGCGACACCAAAGATGCACTTTGCGACGACCGTGACGACACTTGTGCAACAACGTTTGAAACTTTGGAAATTACTGCGACACATATTTACAAGGTAAGACCAACTCATTTACATAAATATTACCTTTTGCAACTACCAAAAATAGCTTTTTGGCAACATGCAACACTCCACATGCCAAAAGACGACATTGATTTTCTTGCAAATGGAACAAAAATACTTAGAGAAAACACTTGCAATGAGTCCTAATGCTTGTGAAGACACTATGCAAGGTCAAGGTAGGCTCTAAAATTTGGGTGTAGGCCAGAATTTTGGAGGGTGTTGTAGCAACAAGTTACAAAATTATTATTTTAATTTATATGGTAAAATGTTTCTTAATTTATAACTACAATTTATATCTTATATATTTTAATGTGATAGACCGTTGAGACTTATCTCAAAAGTAATTATAATATTTTTGGTTTAAAATTTTATATAAAATTAAATTTAAATAAAATATTTATAAAATGTTTTGACTCTGAAATGAGAGTTGGTTTTTGGGCATGTGGTATTAGTGATAAGCTCAAAGTCCTATAACAAAACATTTTTATAAGCTAATAATATCTATAGTAAAGCTAGTGTCCATGGTTAAAAATATTGTTATATTGTAAATATTAAAGTTTTTATGTGATTATTAATTAAATTTAAATATGGTTGCATAATCATTATTTTAATTTATAAGGTAAAATGAATCTTAACTTATAACTACTACTTATATGTTATAAATTTTAATGTGATATGTATATTATGAATTTTTATTAATAAAAAAAATTACAATAAAACAAATGGATTTTAATTATTTTTTAATAATTGTAACTTTAAAACAAATGTTTACAAATTATTGTGTCCGAGAGGCACTCTCAAACCCAGTATGGAAGACATGCTGTAAAGTAATGTTCAACGTTTTTACAAATCAAACTATATAAAAATAAAAATAAAATAAAATGTTAAAAATAAATTTAACTAAAAAGATTAATGGAATGTGAAAATTTTAACTTGTTCAAAATAAAATAAAAATGGCCCATGGTATTGACCCACCGTATTTATGTGGAACGTGGCTTATTTATAGAGAGAAATTAAATAACTCTATATCTATCTTAACTCTGGATCTTCCAAAAACCTAGAACTATTAAATCTATTGATATGCAAACCTCTTTTATAGTGAAAAGAAATTTGATCCCTCTCAATTTTTAGATCTAAAATTAATATAGATTTAGACTGATTTATGCCTTATAAATTCAACATATTATATAGATTATGAAGCTCAAGCTTATAATTTTTCATATAAATTAAAATATAATTTTAATTTGTTTGCCCCTTTCTGTCTCTGATAAAATTTTGAAATAGTATTCGATTTCGATTCTCATAAGCTTTAGAGATTTTAAGAAATCAGGTCTACTGTAGGCTTTCACGTTTCCTTTGAATTCGAAACTCCAGAAATTTCTTTGAACTTTAGTTATATTTGCATTCATTCTGTTTTTCTGGTAGAAATTTTAAAATTCTTTGAAAATGTGAGATATTTCATATTTTATTGTAGTCTTGCGGATCGTGACGCCGTGACTTAAAATTGTGCTGAGTTTGCTATTGAAGGTTTGAACGAATAGCTTTAAAATTTAGTCCTTCTGTTTGAAGCTAGTAGTAGACAATAGCTTTACAATTTACAGAAATATGGTTTTTTTTTACCTTTTTCTTAATCTGTAATAATTTCTGTGCTCTGTCCTGAGATGTTGAAATCTGTGACAATAGTTGCCAGCTGTGATTTAAGAGGACTGTTTTTGTTTGAAGTTATTAATTGATCGCTATTTTTCCTTCCATGATAGTGGTGGATGATATGCACTTTTCTTTCTTTCTGAAAGTTGTTTTGGGAACTTAGTTCGACTACCATTGGATGGACGGAGGAGAGGTGAGGTGAAATTTGTCCCATTCCTACTATTTTTAAAACAGGCAACCGGAATAGCCGAAAAAGACAATGCAGACGTCGATCTTGTGGGTTTAAGATATCATTTCTGTCAATGTTGACCTCAAATTCCATCAATCTCATTTTTATGACATTTAATTTAAAGAGCACAAATGAGAAAGTAATCTTGACAAATCATTTATTTTTTCTGCAATATGTTTTTACTTAATTTTTTTTGAATCGAGTAGTTTTTAGTGTAATTTTTTTGAACGTTTTTCTTGTGAATTTTTTTGGTTTAATTTCTCTAAATTCTATTTGGAATTGATTGAAAACATAAGTTTGATGGATAACACAATCGAAGTGTCCAAATTTTTTAGGGTGCTGAATCCATATATACAATCAAAAAACAGTTTAAATAACAGAAATCAAAATTTTACATCAAATTTTTTCACCAGATTCCGACACCAAAAACTCCAAAAAATCACTCTAAAAACAACTCCCTTTTGAATTACTTATAAATAGCGTAGTTTACAAGAAAGAATGTCTTCCCAGAGAAGCAAGGAAGATGAATACGACTATCAGACACTTCCACTCGTTACAAACACTGCGAGAACTGCAGAGGCAATCGAGTGGCCACAAGACCACTATTTTTTCCCCGATTTCCTTATGTAATTTATACCAGCCAGCTAAGCAATTCTCTTCCAGCTTGGCCATTGGTTCAGGTTACCACGTCTTTCGTTATCGGTTTCGAAGGATATACATTGGAAATAAAACTTTTCCTTATCGGTTTCGAAGAATATGCATTGGAAGTAAAACTTACAACATTTTTTTTCCACTGTATATCCTTCTAAACAGATCAACGAAAAATGTGACTTAACCACCAGTTTACGAAGGACCTCGTAACACCTGGATCAATGGCCAAACTGGAAGAGAAGTGCTTAGAAATACTGGTCTTGCTGCCAAGATCTCGCAGTGTTTGCAACGAGGGAAACGGTGTAGTTTTATGGGCAAATCTCAACAAATAGATGAGTGACTATCTCGATCTATGCTGACGAGAGAGATGAACATGACTATCAGCTTTATAAAGAAGAGTCAGAGAAGACTGAAGGCCATCAAAGTAAAGCCAAAATCCCCTTTTTTGGTCACATATCATCATCTCCTACAAAGCATTTTTCCCTTCATTTGTTAAACTCTTGTTAAAGGCCATCAAAGTAAAGCCAAAATCCCCTTTTCTCGTTAAATCCCCATCAAAGTAAAGCCAAAATCCTCTTTTTGTACTCCGTCATAAGGATTTTGGCTTTACATTTTCATCTGTTGCTGCTATGACAGAGTACAAAAGTCCAACTATCAATCATCCAGCCCTAAAACATTTAATGGCCTTGGCACAACTCAAGCCCTAAAAAGAATATTTTCTTAACAAGTTGTGAATTTTCTAGTTTGCATGCATATTTTGGCTTCTATCATTTGTCATTAGAGATAGCTATTACATGGTATGGCTATCCAATGTAGATATATAGATTTATGCTTCTCATGAATTAAGAATTGTGGTGAGCATCATTGATTTTCACTAACGCCCTTTGTTCAGCAGCAACTTCAGCAGCAACTGTTAATTTGAAATTTTTTTGAGGTTCTATAATTTGTAGGTATTTCAGTTTCATTACCGATCTTCTCTCCTTCTATTCAATATGAATCCGAACAGCCATTGGCCCAGTTTTTAATCAATATATCATAAAGATGGCATCACAAACAAAGGAAGAGGAAGTTGGAGTTACCTAAGAGTAATGCCACCTTTATAAGATTGTCTTTGACCGGAGATTGGTCAAGGAATTGAAGCTTGTCTTTGAATTGAGATCGGTGAAGGGATTTGCCTTGAACATACTGGGTCAATCGCTGTTTGGATTCGTATTAAACAGAAGGAGAGGGAAAATCGGTATGGACTCTTTCACCATCAACAATTGAAACTCAAATACCTAAAAAAAAAAAACAATAAAGAAAGTTTCAAATTAGCAGTTGACGCTGAACAAAGGGAGGTTAGTCAAAATCAATGATACTCACCGCAATTTATATTGACATTGAATAGCCATATCAGGTAATAGCTATCTCTAATGACAAATGACAGAAACCAGAATATGTCTGCAAACTAAAAAATTCATTACTTGTTCAAGAAGTATTCTTCTTAGCTCTTGAGTTGTTCCAGGGTCATTAAATGTTTGAATTCAATTGTTCAAACATCTTTTTACTTATTATGCGAAAAGGGTTGTTGGGTTGCTAGGCCCAGCTGGTGCCAATTTACATTACATTTCCCTACATTTGTATAACCAGAAAAATTTACAGGCCTTGTTGGGGCCCTTGTTTTGAAATCAAACAGTTTTGAGTTGCATATAGTACGTGGCGGGATGCAACCACGGTAGGCAGGGCGCTGTCAAGGTTGCGAAGGAATGAAGAACAGGTGGCACGGCTGTTGCGGGAGAAAGTACAGATGGTAGAAGAACGTGGCAAGAGACAAGCAGTAGAACTCCTGATGAACAGAGAGAGGTAGAAGACAGCCAAGCGAGAAGAAAGGAAGAACTGTCAGTTGCGCTGGTAGCAAAACAAATAGGTAGCCTGCCAGTGGAGAAAGGAGGGGTTCGCATAGATGGAATGAAGAAACAGGAGCCGTAGGAGAGGTCTGTTCATGTTGTTCTGTTCTCTATCTTTCTGTATCTCTATGTTCTAATCCACTGGATAGGACTCTTTGTAATCTGTTAGGTTAAATCTCATGTTAAGGAGCATTGTAATGGTCTGTTGCCGATAAGTGAATTATAATATGATCATAGTTTGAAGCACGTTTGAAGTTCCCAATATATGTTGTAATCCAGATTGATTGATATGGTAGTATTTTAAAAATTTTATTGACTGTCTTTTTGAATGCGCTTCTAAAGAATATCACCCAGTTAGTGTTGTGTTTGCTTAAGCTCTGAGATAGTTCTGGTTCATATATATTTAATCTGCTAGACTAGTATCAATCCACTCCCAACCTTAGTAAGGTCATGGCATGCCTCGGGTGAGACTCTTTGCTCCTCGGAGCAGGGTGAAAATGCCAGCGTGGTGCTAGACTACAGCAGAAATCCTTGTTGGCCTCTAATCCGAACCTGGGTCTTGCTTAAGAGACCTTTTTCCTCGACAACAAATGGTTCCGTTATCGGGACCTAAAATATCATGTGGGAGCTAGATCATGGTATCTCGAATCTTTGAAAGAGAAATACGAAGCTGGTGGGATGACCACTTAGATCAGTTCATCACTCAGCAAGCTGAGCTGAGACAACAGAGGGAGAAAATGGTCAAAGATCTGGTTCTATTTTCTGAATCTGCCAGTGACGTTTATGAGATATTTTGGGGAAAGTTCCCAAAATAACTCTAAAACTGGTTGCGAAGGCTCCAAACTAAAGTAACCAAAAGAAAGTCACGGAAATTCAGTCGCAAGTGGGTGCACGGAGATCTAGTGGCCCTTCATTGGTGAAATACCGAGTTGACTCGAGCTGTAGATTACTAGGTGGAATCTACCTTGGACGGATACATAATGGAGTTTGCAGTGGAGTGCTTCCAGTCCTTTTTGAGGGCATATGATATATTCAAATCCGAGTTACGGGGGAAGTTGCTAAAGGAGATTCCATTTTGGATTAAAGCCTTGATGGTAGATGAAGGACTAATGGGGTTCCAAAAATCTGAGATGGAAGCGTAGAACTCTGGTGCTGGGGGAAGGGGCTGAGGGAGAGATGCTACAAGAACAGTGAAAAAAAAAGGGGAGTAGGGGTATGGATGTCGAGACCTCTAATAGGCTAAGGGAGCGACGAGCACATCGAAGGGCGCAGATTGCTGAGAAGTGGTGAGAAAGGGTGATAAAAGAGTTGAAGCGACAGGGAAGTGGTCGAAAGGACAAAGAGGAGGCGCCTCAGATGACGAAGGAAGCGGAAAGTCAGTTGGCTCCCCAGGGTATAAGAGGGACCATTAAAGAAGTTCGGCAGGTGTATAGGAACCCAACGCAAAAGGAGAAAGGAGAGAAGTCTGGCAGAGAAGATGCAGACGCGCGCCTCGAGGAGATGTCCGATGTGGAGTTGCACGTTGCAATGGAGCAACTATTCCAAGAAAGGTCGGCATTCATATCTCAAGGTACTCCTATTCCCCAAAGTTCAAGTAGCTCTAGTCCCAACCTTCCTTTGGTGCTTTACCAACCACTAAGTGAAATTTTAGTTAAGTTGCATGAATTAAGTAAGTTGCATAGTATTCAGTCTCCAACAGTAATACACACTGGTAGTAGAATTGCTAGTGGTACCATCTCACAACCAGGAACCAACGACTTCATTTTAGTAATGCCTACTCAAGTGAACATGGCGAGATCACTTACCCGGTACCTAGAGTTCTTTGGGAGGGGTAATGACAATGTGGAACAGCACTGGTACCTCTGTGAGGCCATATGGAGGGCACGACAGACACCAGATGTGGGGAAGTTGATAGAATTTCAAACCACTCTTAGGGAGAGGGCACTATGCTGGTTTATAAAGTGGTCTGAAGTTCATCAGAATCCAGCGATGGCAGATGTGAAGAGGGACTTCGTTAAGGAGTTCAAACTACCCCAAACAGACTGATAGGGTCTGTCAGAAATGTGGGAAATCAAGCAGCGAGAAGGAGAGACTGCTTGGGATTTGATGTGGAGATTCAAAGACGCGATTGGAAAACTCATCTATCCAATCGATCCAAACCATCAGAGGGATTGGTTCATCAAAGCTCTACGACCCTTGAGACGTTACAGGATGCACTGGAGCAAGCAATGAAGATAGAATCCATGGCGGGTTATCCGTAAGAGTTTAAGGGAGGAACATCAGTACAGGACCCCTCTATAATGGGGTTGTAGCATCAAATAGCGAGATTGACAGAGAAACTCAAGGAAATTCAACCAATGCGACCAGCAAGACCAAATGTATGGTGCACACACTTTCTAATGGAAAGACATGTGGTAATCGAATGTCCTTAGTTGCGGGGTCAGAATGGGGGGGCATCGGCTGCAGGGGCACAGGGGGCTCCACCAATGGGAGGAGTGGCGCAGATAAACACCCAGGGAATATATCCACTGCAATAACAATACACGGGATTCCCTACACAACAAATTCCAACCACTATTGAATATTGTGAAATATGTAAGAACATGGGTCACCCACCTCGCATATGCCCTATTTTGCAAAAGTATTTCACCATTTCGAATAACACATACTGTGAGTTCTGTGCCTCAACAACACATAGCATAGAGCAATGTAGAGCTCTGGATGCATTGGCAGAACGATTGGACCAGCCTTCATACCGAGTGAATGAGACTCCCCGAGGAAGAGGAGGAGGCATGAGAGGAGGCCAAGCAGGGGGTAGAGGTCCAGTAAGATGTTACAACTGTGACCAATAAGGACACGTAGATAGGGAATTCCCACTTCCTAGAAGACCCTGGTGTTCCCAGTGCTAGGTTAACACACATGCAACAGAATATTTCCCTGAGCTCATTAAAAAATGGGAGGAAAGAAATAGAAAAAGGGGAACAAATCTAGTAAATGCAGAGCCCAGGATAGGGGAGACTCAGACAATGCAGAACATGGCAATAGTGACACAAGGAGGCAAGAGAACGGGGGAAGATGCACGTACAGTGGACCCAATAAAATTGATCAGGCTAGCATCCCCAAAACCGTTGATCAAACCGGAAAGACAAAAGCAATTTTTCCAAGAGACAGTAGAAACATTTTCCCAATTGGGGGGAAACAAAGGTATTGAGCTATAGCAAACACAGGAAAAAAATGAAAACCAAGACAGTTCGACTACTATCATTCAATAATGGTTCCATATGTTTCTGAAGATTGTTAACAATGCACCAATGTTGGAGCAGCTAAAGCAGAACCTGAAAGGAGTGGTGCAGAAGAACACGAGATCAAGGGAATCATCCGACGCAACCTAGAAGTATGTACAGAGGGTGAAAAGAAATAAAAGAAGGATAGGAAAAGAGTTCTGAGTAAACACCCAACATGCTTGTTTCCAAATTAAATACACCATGCTTGATTTGGGATCTGATGTCAATATTTTACCAAGAAAAACTTGGGAAGCATTAGGAAAGCCAAGGTTAACATACTCACCAATCCAACTTTAGATGAAAAACCAGTACTGCATTGTGCCCATAGGCAGACTGGAGGAAGTTGAGGTTGATATTGCAGGAGTAAAGAAATATACGGGCTTTGAGGCCATCAACATCATGGGGGATAAAGATCCTTACCCTGCATTGTTGGGAATTGACTGGGCCTTTGAAAATTATGCAATAATAGACCTAAAGAAAGCACTGATGATCTTTTAGGACGGGGAATTCAGAGTCACTTAGACACTCGACCCATATCAAGGTCCAAGATACATAGAGACTGTAGACAACAGAGAAGATGTTCAGCTGATGGACTATCTTTATCAAATGATCGCAGGGAGAAGGGAGGATTATGTCAACCCGACAGCAGGTGGCTCTATAAGCTAGAGAAGTATCCAAAGCTCAGAATTAGGCTCAGAAATAGCTTGGGATGATTGGTAGCAAGGAGGGTATGAGACCAATATAAGGAGATGCGCCAACATCGACAGAATCAATTGGATCGGGACTAAGGTAAGGTATTACCCAACTTTATCTAATATGAATGATGTAGACATTTTCATAACAGAAATAGAATATAGGTTACCAGAAGGACATAGGGTACCACTAATGGACATGGCGTTATAGTCCACATCAGCAAGATGGTGGAGTAACTACTGCAACTCACTGTCGCAATGGGGCAGAGTTGCACAAGCATTGAAAGCGAGATTTGAGGAAGAGGAAGGACCTTGAGTAAAAGAGAAATACCAAGGGGACTCAAACCCCATAAACCATCTAAAGGGATGTGAGGATCAATGGAGAGCTGCAGGATATCCAAAAGAGCTATGGGTACATAGATTTATCCACTCTCTGGACTTGATTCCACAGGCCTAGTACCTGACAGAAGAAAAGAAAAGAGGGACTAGCACATGGCGGGAAGTTGCAGATAACTTCACACAATGCTTCTTGTTCGAAGGAAAAACGGAACCGGTCACACAAGCTTTTCAAGCTATAAAGAAGGTACTATTCTTCCTAGAAATTATAAAGGAGGATGAACAATCGCTTCCAAACCTTGGTGTCAGACAAAAGGTAGCATGTCAACAAATAAACAGCGAAAGGGATGATGATAATCTAGAAGATCTTAGGCATTTGTATTTTGAAGAAACGAAAGTGGGAGGGATATTAAAGAAGAACCAACGACAGAAGGGATTCACCTGCTACCATTAAAAACCAAGAAACTAAATATTGGAACAGAAGATAAGCCAAAACTAGCAACAATTGGAAATTATTGGGATGAACAGACAACTAGGGAGATATACAGTCTGCTGCAGGAATATAAGGACTTTTTCCCTTCATCGGTAGTAGATCTAAAGGGAATAAAATGGGATATGAGGGAGATGCGGATAATATTGAAGCCCGACGCAAGGCCTATGAAACATAGACCATATCATCTGAATCCAAGAGTGAACGAAAAAGTTAAAGCAGAGATCGACAAGATGTTAAAGGTAGGATTAATATTCCCAATAGAGGAAGAAGAATGGGTAAGTCCTATAGTTATACAGAATAAAAAGGAGAAGTCTGAGATCCGAGTCTATGTCGATTACAGGAGCTTAAACAATGTATGTATTCATGACCCATTTCCCACTCCGTTTAGTGATGAGGTCCTAGACAATGTTGCGGGAAATGAGGCGTATTCGTTCACTGATGGATTCTGAGGATACCATCAGGTATGGATAGCAGAGGAAGATAAGAAAAAGACAACATTCACCACAGAATGGGGCTCTTTTTCATATAATGTGATGCCATTCGGATTGAAAAATGCACCTGCAGTATTTTCTTGTATCATCATAGCTAATTTTCGGGAGTACATCCACAAGTTCTTAGAATTCTACATGGATGACTGGACAGTCTACAACTTATTAAAAGACCATGCAACATTATTGAGAATAATGTTTGATAGGTGTAGGCAACTTTAGATCTCATTGAACCTAAAGAAGTGTATCTTTGCAGTACTGTTTGGAACACTGCTAGGACACCTAGTATGTACCCAAGGAGTTTGCGTGGACCCAGCCAAGAGGCACCAGAAATGGTAAAACAACTGAGATCACTGTTGGGCCACACAGGTTACTACCGGCGATTTATCCACAACTATGCAAAGATAACAACCCCTTTAGAGAAGCTATTCTGAAAGTCTGAGCAATTTCACTGGATAGAGAATTGCAGAACAGCCCTGAATACCCTGAAAGAAAAACTCAGAAGTGTGCCAATATTAGTTCACCCAAATTAGGAAAAACAATTTCAAGTGCACATCGATGCATCCATCATTGCACTTGGAGCAGTCTTGGCGCAACCAGGGGACACTTCATTTGACCATCCGGTAAATTTTGCAAGTAGAAAACTATCCACAACAGAACGGAACTACACCACAATAGAGCGGGAGGCATTGGCAATGGTGTATTCCCTTCAGAAGTTTCGCCACTACCTGTTAGGAGGTACGTTAAAATTTTTCACAGACCACTCAACTTTGAAATATTTGGTAAACAAATCGGTCTTAGAAGGAAGAATCTGCAGATGGCTCCTACTCTTCCAGGAGTTCACCTTCGAGGTGATCGTAAAGCCCGGAAGATTGAATGTAGGACCTGATCACCTGTCTCGACTACAGAATGGAGGAAATGGAGGATCTCTAGATGATCAGTTACCAGACGCTGATCTTTTCAGAGTAGAAGCCATCCCAGAATATTTGGACCAAATAGCAACCTATCTCATGATAGGGCAGTGTCCACATGAATATACATCAGTCCAAAAAAGACACCTGGTAGTTCGTGCTGCAGAATACCAACTCATAGCAGGACACCTATATAATATGGGATTGGACCATATTCTTCGGAGATGTGTCATGGACCACGAAAGGGAAGTTGTACTATGGGAATGCCACAGTGTGGTTGTGGGAGGACACATGGGAGTAAAACCGACGACACGAAAGGTACTACAAGCAGGGTTGTGGTGGCTGAAAGTACATATCGACAGCAAAGCATTTGTTAAGAAATGTGACATATGTCAGCGGATGGGACGACCATCCCAAAGAGATGAACTTCCACTTCATCCAATAAAAGTACTACAGCCATTTGAAAAATGGGCAGTTGATTTTGTAGGACCAATTACACCAGCTGCAAGACACTCTCAAGCAAGGTACATATTAACGGCGACAGACTATTTGACATGGTGGGCAGAAGCAATGCCAGAAAAAAATTGCACGGCGGAGACTGCTGCAAGGTTTATCTTTGAAAACATAATCAGCCGATTCGGTTGTCCAAAGAGTTTGACTAGCGACCACGGTACACACTTCATCAATGACACCATTAGATCCCTGCTAGAAAGCTTCATGATACAACATCATAAAAGCAGTCCATATCACCCGCAAGACAACGGTATGATAGAAGCATTCAACAAAATACTAGAGAAAAGCCTAACAAAAATATGCAATGCGCAACGGCATGACTGGGATGAGAGAATACCAGCAACTTTATGGGCATACCAAACAACAGTAAAGCAACTAAACAACCAAACGCCATTCCAGCTAGTATATGAGAGAGAAGCAGTAGTCCTAGCAGAATTCATCATACCCAGCCTCCTAGTCACAACGTCACTCCAACTATCATAGGAGGACTCGCTAAAGGAACTGTTAGGGCCCTTGTTTTTGAATTTTGCATAAAGACAGATTTTGGGTTGTGGATCGACACATGGCAGGGGAAACAATGGTAGGTAGCGGAGCTGCCAAGGTTGCGGAGCAGGTGATAGGTGACGAGGTTGGCGCAGAAAAGTGAAGACGAAGGGAAGATGCGGCAAAGGATAGATAGTGGAACCCATGTGAAACAGGAAGAAGCCGAAAGAAGCCGAGTAAAAACACGAGAGAAACTAATAGTTGCACTGGATGGTGAATAAATAGGCTGTCACCGAGTAGAAAAAGGGTAGACATGCACAGATACAGAGGAATCAGAGAGGTTAGGGTAGAGCGAGGCCGAGGAGCAGACGCCACAGGAGCTCTGTTCTAGTTTCGACATCATTGTATTCCCTGTGTCTCCATCAATCTATTATTGTTGTAGAATCTCTCTCTATGTCCTACAAGACTTTTGTAATTGAATCTAGAAGCTCATTCTGTCGAGCAATGTAACTCTTGATCCTGCTGAATGGTTATTAATATATCTAAAGGTTGATGCTATATTGGGCGTCTTGAATGCATTGCATGATTCCTGTAGTACTTTAAAATTTTATTTGCTTAGTATCTGCATGATGTTCTAAGAAGATCTTCTATGTACGATGTTATGTATGCGTATGATTCTGTGTTAGCTTTTAGTTGCGGATCCATCTGCCGATACCAATCTGTTCCCCTCCTTCATGTGGTCGTGGCATGCCTTGGGTGAGACTCTCTGCTCTTTGGAGGAGGGTGAAAATGCCGACGTGGTGTTAGACTACAGTGGACTCCCTTGTTGGCCCAATCCCTGAACCTGGGTCTTGCCCATGAGACATGTTTCCTCGCCAACAAGAACGACTGCATGAATTAAAAGGCCTCGAAGAAGAACAATTTTTGGTAGAATTTCACCAAACGGTACAGAAGGATAGACAAAAATCTTGGCATGACCGACTCATAAAGCGCAAGACTTTTTAGGTTCGGGGAAAAGTTTTACTCTATGATAGTAAGTACCAGAAGTTCCCAGGGAAACTGCAGATGCATTGGCTAGGGCCATTCTATGTGATAGAAATCAAAGATTCAGGAGCAGTTTGGTTAGCACAACTAGACAGCCAAGTTCTACAAGGATGGGTGAACAATGCATGCATGAAGCCCTACCAAGAGTAAGTCACTCATTTCCAATTCCAATAACTCTCACAACCGAGAGGAGTTAGTAAGGTAGAATAGTATCGATAACTCTCTCGCACCTGAGAAGAGCATAGATAGGATTTCCACTTTAGCAAAACCAGAAAAATAAGTACAGTTGTGTTACGGAGACCGCAACGCAACCAATTGTGGTCGGGGAAGGGTAGTGTCCAACGTGTCATCCACGTCAGATAGAAAAGTGTGTCGAACATCATCCCATCATCATTACGTGTAGTACCCGTGTCAGTCCGTAGGATTACCAAGATTTAGAGATAATTTCCATAATTAGCATCACCCATACCATAATAAATTTTCCATAATAAGGCATAACCACCAACCGTCGCATTTGCCTAAATCCTAAAGCCACAGTCAGCATTTTCAGAACCCACCTCAGCTGATAACTAATCACATGATCGTAGCCACCGATGAGGCTAGGGGGGAATTGATTAGTTATGGGGTCTCATCAACCTCACCCGTGTCGGTTAATTACATAACCCGCATGCAAAGAAGTGCGAGAATGCCGGAAAAATCTAAGATAGAACCTGAAACATCCAAGGGAGAAAGAGAAGTAGAGCCAGAAGAAGAGCATAGAAGGCACGAGAAGGAGTTCAAAAGAAAAGAGAAGGAGTTGTTCTATAGGTGTATCAAAGAAGAGCCAAAATTACAAGAGCAACACCAATAGTTGTAGAGCAAGAGCTCGATAACATAGTGCAAAACATGGAACCGTTAGTGGGGAAATATGACAGTGCCTCACTGATCGACACCAACCTCATGGACTCTTTCGAGTTTCCAACAACAAAGAGACAAGTATATATGGATAATTATTCCACCGAAGCAGGGCAACAAGCAGCAAGAGTCCTAGCAGAGTTCCAGGGCATTCAACATTCTACCATACTAAACTTAAGAGATCTCTCGGTGTTCGATGTTACAGGCGCTGCAATGCAGTGCACCAAGTTCTTGTTGAGCCGAATTCATAATGGTTCACTATCGCTAGGGAAAGAAATCCCGATTCATGTGGAGGACATCCACAAGATAACTGGACTGTCAATGGAAGGGAGGGATGTTTCATCAGCATTCCAGACTGTATCCAAAAGGGCGAAGAAGACCGAAGATAATGACTACTACACAAAGTATGGCACTAAGGGGGGGGGAGGAGCCAAAATTGACTTGATCAAAAAGCCAGAGGACAGGTTCGCCTATTACCTAATTGTAAGTAAAACGATGAGGCACTATACAAAAGGATAATGCATGCTGGATACGATTTCAGTTGCAGAGCATTGTGCCGAGGGGGCACAACTGAACTGGTGCTCATTTTTGCTGAACGAGTTGTTCGAAGCTTGCGAGGAAAACTACAAGAGGGCAACCGGATTCATCTATGGATATCTAATTATGGCACTAGCAATGTGGAAATGGATGTTTCTAAGCATTTGAGTACCTGTGGAGATAGAAACAGGACAACCATTGGCAATGAAGTTCGTGCCTTGGAAGGTATCCGGGGATCCTAGCACGTAGGAGGTAGACACAGAAGCTTTTAGGATATGGTACAACCAAATGGTTGATGTGGTGATGAGTCAACAAATAGTCCCAAGGAGTCTGTTAGATGGTTATAGCTTGCAGATATGATTTGGAGTTACCCACAAGCAAACCTTTATCAGGCCAACATGCGTACCAGAATCTACTTTCAAAATGAGGCCATTAAAGTTCCAAATTGATGAAACAACATTCCACACAGAAGTCTGCTAGTGGCCAGGAGTAGCGATGGAGGTTATAAGCAAAGTCTAGACTTATATCTTCAATGGGATGCTGCCAAACCCACTACCGGTGGAGACTTTAGAGCAGACGGTGACTAGGATGGCACAGTTGCAGCTATCCCTGATCACTGAGAAATTAAACACCAAGGTACAGAATTTTAATAAAGTAGTTCGAGTGTTAACAAGTGATTCCACTACATTTCCTATGTTTTTAGAATATAGGGGAGGGGCGGCCTCGCAAGACCCATCCCTCCTAGGACTGCAACATCAGATTTCCAATCTGACTGAAAAACTTAAGGAGATGCAGCCCATAAGACTAGCCAGGCCCAATGTCTGGTGCACACATTTCCTGGTAGAAGGACACGTGGCGACCGAGTGTCCTCAGTTGGGAAGCCAAGGAGTGGGGACCTCAGTAATGGCAATGCAGGGGGCTCCACCTGTCGGAGGAGTTTCATAGATGAACTCTCAAGGGGTCTATCTGCCGCAACAACCGTATACCGGGTTCCCAAATCAACCGACCCAAGCCGCAACAGAGTATTGCGAGATCTACCGAACAGTGGGTCATCAACCTCGGATGTGTCTGATTTTGTAGAAGTACTCCAATGTTTCGAACAACGTGTACTGTGAGTTCTGTGCTTCGACAACTCACAACACCGAACAGTGCAGAGCTCTAGATGCACTGGCAGACCAATTAGATCGGCCCTCCTACCGAGTGAATGAGGCTCCCAGAGGCAGAGGAGGCAGTATGAGGGGAGGCCGTACAAGAGGAAGGGGTCCGTTGAGATGCTACAACTGTGATCAAGAGGGTCATGTGGCTCAGGAACGTCCCCTACCCAGAAGACCGTGGTGTTCCCAGTGCCATATGAACACACACGTGACAGAAGACTATCCTGAACTTATCAAGAAGTGGGAGGAATGAGCAAGGCAAAGAGGCGTGAACTTGGTGAACGCAGAACCTTGAGGGACAACGACTCTGGCCATGCAAAACATAGCCATAGTTACGTGAGGAGGAAAGAAAACGGGGGAAGATGCACATGAGAAGGATCCGATGCGGGTGATCAGGCCAGCATCCCCGAAACAACTGATCAGGCCAGAAACACAGAAGAAATATTTCCAGGAGGCTGTAGAAACATTTGCCTGGCTAGGGGGAGACAAAGATATTGAGTTACCTGTGAAGAAAGATACCAGAGAACAGAGCGCTACAGGGGCTCTGATTGAGGAATGGCTCCACCTGTTTCTCAAAATTGTTGACAGCGCTTCAATGCAGGAACAACTCAAGCATACCTTGGAGGAAGTGTTGCAGGGGAACGCATGAGTGAAGGAATCTCCCAAAACAGCACCACAGTATGTACAACGAGTAAAGTGGAACAAAAGGAGAACGGGAAAAGAGTTCCGGTTAGACACGCAAGTTGTAGGATTCCAGATCAGGGACACCATGCTTGATTTGGGATCTGACATCAATATCCTGCCTTGGAAGACTTCGAAAGCTTTAGGGCAACCACGACTGACCTATTCGCCGATCCAGCTCAGGATGGAAAACCAGTACTGCATTGTGCCGATCAGTAAACTTGAAGACGTCGAGGTAGAGATCGCAGGGGTAAAGACCTACACGGACTTTGAGGTAATAGATATTATGGGAGACAAATACCCATACCCTGCATTGCTAGGGATCAACTGGGCTTTCGAAAACTATGCCATCATTGATCTCAAGAAGGAATTAATGATTTTTGAAGATGGGGAAGTTAGATTCACTCAGCTTTTCGACCCGTATCAAGGTCCGAGATATACAAAAACAATGGATAACAGGGAAGATGCTCAGTTATTGGACAACCTCTATCAGATGACAGCAAGGAAGAGGGAGGATTACATTAACCCGACAGAAACCGGCTCTGTCAGCTGGTGAAGTGTCTAGAGCTCGGAGTTGGACTTAGAAATCGCTTGGGAGGACTGGCAGCAAGGCGGGTAAGAGACTAGCACAAGGAGATGCGCCAGTATTGCAAGAATCCATTGGACCGGGGCTGAGATAAGGGAATAACCCACCTTGTCCAATATGAAAGCAGTAAATACCTTCATTGGGAAGGTATAAGATAAGGTACCGAAGGAGAGAATAATACCACTCATGGATGTAGCATTACAGTCCACATCAGCCAGGTGGTGGAAAAATCATCGAAACTCCCTGTCGCGGTGGAGTTGTGTGGCGATGGTTTTGAGGGCGCGGTTTAAGGAAGATGAAGGACCTCGAAGCAAGCGAAGGTACCAAGGAAATTTCAATCCGGAAGACCATCTAAAATTATGTCAGAAGTAGTGGAGAAGTGTGGGGTATTGGGAGGAGCTGTGGGTGCATCAGTTTGTCCACTCCTTGGATACCATTCCGCAAGCCTGGTATTCGGAAGAAGAGAGGAAGAGAGGGACCACTTGGCCAGAGGTTGCAAACAAATTTGTTCAGTGCTTCTCATTTAAGGGGAAGACAGACCCGATATCCCAAGCATTACAAGCCATAAAAGGAATATTGTTTTTCCCCGATCAGAGCGCAGATGGGAGGCCATTGGTGCTGAACCTCGATGGCAGACACAAGTTGGCTTGCCAAAGGATTGATAGCGAGCCAGAATATGACAATCTGGAGGACTTGAGGCACCTGTACTTTGAAGAGACAGAAGGAGAGCAGAACATCAAAGAAGAGCCTACCAACAAATGAATACATCTACTTCCGCTGAGGACTAAAAAGCTAAACATTGGCACGGAGGAAAAACCCAAGATGGCTATAGTTGGGGACTAATGGGACGAGGAGACGACGAAGAAAATTTTTAGTCTCCTCACGGAATACAAAGACCTATTCCCTTCGTCGGTTGCGGATTTGAAAGGGATCAAAGGGGATCTCGGAGAAATGAGGATTATATTGAAGTCGGATGCCAGGCCAGTGAAGCATCGACCTTACTGGCTGAATCCGCGGATAAAGGAGAAAGTCAAAATAGAGATCGACAAAATGTTGCAGGCAGCCCTAATTTTCCCTGTGGAAGAAGCAGAGTGGGTGAGTCCCATCTTCATTTAAAATAAGAAGGAAAAATCAGAAATCCGCGTCTGCGTGGACTACCGAATTTTGAACAACGCTTGCATCCATGACCCATTCCCCACCCCATTTAGCGACGAAGTACTAGACAATGTTGCAGGGAATGAGGCATACTCTTTCACCGATGGGTTCTCAGGATATCATCAAGTGCGCATCACGGAAGAGGACAAGAAGAAAATGACATTCACCACAGAGTGGGGGTCCTTTGCATATCACGTGATGCCATTTGGGTTGAAGAACACACCTACCGTGTTTTCTAGGATTGTCATAGCTGCTTTCCGAGAATATATCCATAAGTTTCTAGAAGTCTACATGGATGATTGGACAGTCTACATCTTGCTGAAGGATCACACCACCCTACTACGCATAATGTTCGACCGGTGTCGACAACTTCAAATTTCGTTGAACTTGAAGAAATGCATCTTCATGGTTCCATTCAGAATGCTCCTAGGACATGTGGTGTGTAGGCAAGGAGTTTGTGTCAACCCTGCCAAAGTGGCAGTAATCATCCACATGGAAGCACCGGAAATCGTGAAGCAGTTGAGAACACTACTGGGGCACACGGGCTACTACAGGCGATTCATCAGAAACTATGCGAAGATAACTGCTCATTTGGAGAAATTACTACGAAAGTCAGAGGTGTTCCAGTAGACTGATGACTGCAGAATCGCTCTCGACACTTTAAAAGAGAAATTGGCAACTACGCCCATTTTGGTTCACCCAGATTGGGATAAGCAGTTCCATGTGCATATTGATGCTTCCAGTATCGCACTTGGGGCTGTCTTAGCGCAACCAGGGGAGACGACAGTCGACCACCCAGTGTACTTTGCTAGCTACAAGTTGTCCAATGCAGAGCGGAATTACACCACCACGGAGAGGGAGGCACTCGCAATGGTGTACTCACTCCAGAAGTTCTGCCACTATCTCCTAGGAGGTAAGTTCAAGTTCTTCACTAATCACTCTGCATTAAGGTACCTAGTCAATAAGCCCGTTTTGGAAGGACGGATATGCCGATGGCTCCTACTCTTTCAAGAGTTCACCTTCGAAGTGATTGTCAAGCCTGGGAGGCTGAATGTCAGGCCCAATCACTTATCCCGGTTGGAGACTGGAGAGAATGCGGGCTCTCTCGATGATTAGTTTCCTTACGCTGATCTTTTCCGGGTAGAAGCCATACTAGATTATTTGGCCGCAATAGAAACATACCTCACCACGGGGCAGTGTCCTCAGCACTACACCCCAGTCCAGAAACGACACCTGGTCGTCCGAGCTGCTGAATACCAACTGATTGTGGGGTAGTTGTATAAGTTGGGGCTTGACGACATTCTGTGGAGGTGTGTCATTGACCATGAATGCGAAGCCGTTCTATGGGAATTCCATAGCAGCATCGCGGGAGGACATGTGGGGGGAAAACCCATAGCCAAGAAAGTGCCACAAGCTGGACTATGGTGGCCAACAGTCCATGCCGACAGCAAATATTTTATCAAGAAATGTGATGTTTGTCAGAGAATAGGGAGGCCCTCTCACCGAGACGAACTCCCACTACACCCGGTGAATGTATTGAAATCGTTCGAGAAGTGAGTTGTCAACTTCGTAGGCTGCATAACACTTGTAGCCAGGCATTCAAAGGCCCAGTACATCATCATTGTCATGGACTACCTAACCAGATGGGCCGAAGCAGAGAAGGTAAGGGATTGTACGGTAGAGACGACAACCCGGTTTATCTTTGAAAACATCATCAACAAATTTGGCTGCCCAAGGAGCTTACCCAGTGATCAAGGTACACACTTCATTAATGAAACAATCAAATCGTTGTTGGACACCTTCATGATACAACATCAAAAAAGCAGCCCGTACCACCCACAGGCCAATGGCACTGTCGAAGCATTTAACAAGATCCTCGAAAAAGGCTTGATGAAGATCTGCAATGCAGAACGGGATGATTGGGATGAACGTCTGCCAACCACACTATGGGCCTACCGAAAAACAGTGAAGCACTTGACGAATCAAACACCTTTCCAGTTGGTGTATGGCCGTGAAGCTGTGATTCCAGCCAAGTTCACCATACCAAGCCTTCTAATCACCACCTCCCTCAAGTTCTCAAAGGAGGAATCACTACAGGAATGCCTGCATGAACTACAAGAACTTGACGAGGCAAGGTTCCTTGCCGAGTTTCATCAAAAGTTTAGAAAGACAGGCAGAAGGCATGGCATGACCGACACATTAAGAGAAAAAAATTCTAGGTTGGCGGCAAGGTTCTGCTATATGATAGCAGGTTTCAAAAGTTTCCAGGGAAATTGCAGATGCACTGGTTGGGACCATACTTCGTCATCAACATTAAGGATTCTGGAACAGTTCGGTTGGCTCAGCTGGATGGTATTGTTTTACCTCGATGGGTGAATGGTGCACGCCTAAAGCCCTACCATGACTAAGTTTCTTTAGCTTTCCTTCAATAACTCTTGCACCCAAGAGAAGTCAGTAGAATAGAGTAGTTGAATAACTCTCTCGCACCCGAGATGAGCGTAGGTAGAGTCACTTATCCATGCATAGGTCATCAATAATATCTTGGTTGCAGGGACCGCAATGCAACCGATTGGGGTCGGGGAGGGGCGCGTCTAGCACGCCATCCCCGTAGGATAAGAAAACATGTCAAGTGTCCGTCCCCATCATTTCATTCAGAACTTGTGTCAGTCCATAGGATCGCCAAGATTTGCACAATAAATTGCCATAATTAGTAGTAACCTTGTAGTAATCATTTTTCCATAATTAGAAGTAACCGCAGCCGTCGCGTCCACCCATTTCCCCACACCACCGTCAGCAGATGTCAGAACACACCTCAGCCATAAAATAATCACATGATTATTGCCACGGAGGATGCCAGCAAGAATTAATTAGTTATGGGGTCTCATCAACCTCACTCGTGCCAGTTAATTGCATAGCCTGCATGAAGAAAAGCGCGAGAATGTCGGAGAGATCTGAGTTAGAGTTATAAATTTGCGAAGGAGCAAAGGCAGTTGGAGCAGCACCAGAGAAACAAAGGTGTCTAGAAGAAGAAATCCAAGAGAAGGGGCTGAGAACTATTTTGCAGGTATACCAACGATGAGAAAAGATGACCAAAGTAAGTCTAGCAGTAGTAGAACATGAGCTAGACAGTAGGATTCACAAAATGGAGTCCCTTGTCAGGAAGTATGACAGCGCAGCTCTAATTGACGCAGACCTTATGAACTCCTTTGAGTTCCCAACGCTCAAAAGACAAGTGTACATTGAGAGCTATACAACAGAAGCAGGACAAGCAACAACAAAAATCTTGCCTGAGTTTCAAGGTATCCAGCAGTCCTCAATATTGAATTTGAGGAACCTGCCAGTGTTTGGGACGATAGGCACTGCCATGCAATGTACCAAATTCTTGCTGAGTAGAATTAAGAACGGCTCCTTGTGGCTGGGAAAAGAGATTCCAATCCACACCGAGGACATTAATAGGCTGACAGGGCTCTCATAGGAAGGCAAGGACGTCTCTTCAGAGTTCCAGACCATCTCCAAAAGAGCAAAGAAGTCGAGGGATACAGATTATTATGCAAAGTATGGCACTCGAAGGGGAGGGAAGGGGGTGAAGATTGAGCTCATCAACAAGCCCGAAATCAAGTTTGCATGCTACCTCATTTCCAACAAGACAACGAGGCATTACACCAAGGGGGAGTGTACCTTGGACACCATTTCAGTCGCGGAGCACTGCGTCCAAGGGACCAGGCTAAACTAGTGCTCCTTCCTGATGAAGGAGCTTTTTGAGGCATGCGAAGATAATTACAAGAGGGCAATAGGATTCATCTACGGATACTTGATAGTAGCACTGGCCATGTGGAAGTGGACGTTCCCCCTCATCCGAGTGCAGATAGAGATAGCGAAGGATCAGCCGCTAGCAATGAAATTCACCCCATGGAAGGTGTCGAGAGACCCTAGCACCAAGGAGGTAAACGCAAATTCCTTCCAAAGTTGGTATGGCTTAATGGTTGATTTGGTGATGAGCCAACAAAGGATCCCCAGAAACCTGCTGGATGGATACAACGAGCAAGTCTGGTTTGGGGTCACACACAAGCACACTTTCCTCAGACCCACCTATGTGCCTGAGGCAACATTCCATATGAGGCCATTGAAATTACAATTCGACAAAGCAACTTTCCATACCGAAGTTTGTTCGTGGTCGGGGGTCGCGATGGAGGTCAGAAATGGGGTGTACACATACCTCTTCGACAGGATGCTACCACACCAGTTGCCAGGAGAGATGGTGATGGAAGCAGCAAGCAGGGTGTCAAACCTGCAGCTCCTTCCAATCATTTAGCAACTAAATACATAGGTACGAAGCTTTAACGAAGTTTTTCAGGTGATATCAAGTAGTTCCACTCCATTCCCAAACTTTTTAGAATTCCAAGCTTCTCATTCGACCCAGCTTCCAAACACAACCTCCATCCCCACACCCATTCCAAAAGTATTGTTTAGTTCACCAAGCCCAACAGCCACACCGTTGGCAAGAAAGAGTAGGTCCGCTAAACCCATAGTGGCACCCAAGGCCAAGAGGGCCAGAACTCTAGAGTCAAATCCGGTGGTCGACCTCATACGGGAAGATCCACCCTGGCAACTAAGCACAGGGGTATTAATCCAGGAAGAACCAATCGCTGAGACAGGGGAAGCAAGCGAGTTGCCACCCCACCAACCCATTAACCCCTTCGACTTCCTAAACATCCGTATCTCACCACCTCGTACTGACCCACTACAACCTACCACTTCATTCGCACCATCCACCTCATCCGCCGCCGTATCAGATCTAGTAATTCGAAACCTACTCAATGGGGACCACGGGATACAGGTTGACTCGGGCACAGAAGTGGTACCTCCAGCCAACCCCGCCATGGACCCCCAGACCACTTTTACCAACCTAATCACTCAGATGGAACAAATAGTGGAAGATAAAGCTGGGCCACGTCCTGAGCCTACTCCGGTCCAACAGCCCAACCAAGCAGAACAAGGGGAGCAACCAGACCTGAAAATGGTGGACTCTGCACCCCATCAAACCCCGCCGCAGTCACCTTAAGGTCAATCGACAAGATCAGTTTCCAGTGGGCAACCACTTCAGGAGCGGCGGCCAAATCAAGGTACTTGAGGGGCCGAGAGCATGGAGACATGGGGAATGGCTCAGCTATACCACTTCATCCAGAGGGTAGCCCAACAGGCAGAAAGGCTCCACTCCGAGCTACAACAAAAATGTGAGAAACAACAACAGTATATAATCGTGCTTACTGAACAGCGTGAGCAGCTCACAATGGAAAACGGGCAGCTACAGAACTAGATGGGCGAGATGGCCAGGGTTTTCAAGGAAGTGTGGCCTGTAGTGATAGCCCACTACAGTCAGATACCAGCGGATGTGCAAGAAACGGTAGTAGTAGAGTGATAAATCCACCTTCGAGTGGCATAATCCAACCTCCACCAGGAGAAGACAGAGCTCAAAGCAGCATTGGCAGCACACCCGGTGCTGCCTGACCGAGCAGTAGTTTACACAGCACAAATCTCAGAGAAATAGGGCCAGGTAACCAAGATGCAGGAAGTTCTTAGTATTGCAGCCATAGATGCCCACAGCCTCCTGAAGGGTCTACATGAATGATCAACGGCCCTCACCATGAAGACTCAACCGATTTCAGCCTAGCTACAGCAAATCTCTAAGGAAATACAAGACGCCACAGACCCCTCACAGCTGGACCAACTGTATGCCCAGGCGGATGCGCTAGAGGTCTAGATTCAGCAAGTAGAGGAGACGTCGATGGCCACCAAGTAGGAAATTTTGGAGCTCCGCTAGCCCATACAGATAAGTGCCCGGACGATGCAATAGTTGGCCTCTGAGGCCAGGAACCAAGTCAACACAGTAGTCTATGATGTACCGGCGAATGCTGAGGAGGAAGTTGTCACCAAGATCACAGTCAAGACAGATGCATTATTTCAAGGTTGGTAGCAGGCTGTGGTAACTTTCAAAGAGCTTAAGGCTTCAGCTCTGAACAAGGTCCCGGATTTGGGGCCCTTCTTTGGACAGCAAGGAGAAGGTGCATAGCAGGAACAGGGCACAGGGTCAGGCGGCCCCATGGAGGTGGAGACGGTTCAGGATAATTGACTCAGGATGAGTCAAAAGGATGTTGTTAGGGCCTGTTGGGGACCTTATTTTTGAATTTTGCATAAAGAAATATTTTGGGTTGCGGATCGGCACGTGGCAGGCACAACAATGGTAGGCAGCGAAGCTGCCGAGGTTGCGAAGGAGCAGGAGATTGGTGACGAGGTTGGCGCAGACAAGTGCAGACGAAGGGAAGATGTGGAAAAGGACAGATAGTGGAACCCATGTGCAACAGGAAGAAGCCGAAAGCAGCCAAGTAAGAACACGAGAGAAACTAACAGTTGCACTGGCTGGTGAATAAATAGGCTATCACCCAGTAGAAAAGGGTAGACATGCACATATATAGAGGAATCAGAGAGGTTAGGGTAAAGCGAGGCTGAGGAGCAGACACCATAGGAGAGCTCTGTTATGGTTTCGACATCATTGTATTCCCTATGTCTCCATCAATCTATTATTGCTGTAGAATCTCTCTCTCTCTCCTACGGGACTTTTGTAATTGAATCTAGAAGCTCATTCTGTCGAGCAATGTAACTCTTGATCCTGCTGAATGGTTATTAATATATCTTAAGGTTGCTACTATATTGGGTGTCTTGAATGCGTTGCATGATTCCTGTAGTACTTTAAAATTTTATTTGCTTAGTATCTGCATGATGTTCTAAGAATATCTTCTATGTACGATGTTATGTATGTGTATGATTCTGTGTTAGCTTTAAGTTGCGGATCCATCTGCCGATACCGATCTGTTCCCCTCCTTCATGTGGTCACGACATGCCTCGGGTGAGACTCTCTGCTCTTTGGAGTAGGGTGAAAATGTCGGCGTGGTGCTAGAATACAGTGGATTCCCTTGTTGGCCCAATCTTTGAACCTGGGTCTTGCCCGCAAGACCTGTTTCCTCACCAACAGGAATGACTGCATGAATTAAAAGGCCTCGAAGAAGAACGATTTTTAGCAGAATTTCACCAAACGGTACATAAGGATAGACAAAAATCTGGGCATGACCGACACATAAAGCGCAAGACTTTTCAAGTCGGGGGAAAAGTTTTACTCTATGATAGTAAGTACCATAAGTTCCCAAGGAAACTGCAGATGCATTGGCTAGGGCCATTCTATGTGATAGAAATCAAAGATTCAAGAGCAGTTTGGTTAGCACAACTGGATGGCCAAGTTCTACAAGGATGGGTGAATGATGCACGCCTGAAGCCCTACCAAGAGTAAGTCACTCATTTCCAATTCCAATAACTCTCGCAACCGAGAGGAGTCAGTAGGGTAGAATAGTATCAATAACTCTCTCGCACCCGAGAAGAGCATAGATAAGATTTCCACTTTAGAAAAACCAGAAAAATAAGTACAGTTGTGTTGTGGAGACCGCAACGCAACCAATTGTGGTCGGGGAAGTGTAGTGTCCAATGTTTCATCCACATCAAATAGAAAAGCGTGTCGAACATTATCCCATCATCATTACATGTAGTACCCATGTCAGTCTGTAGGATTACCAAGATTTGGAGATAATTTCCACAATTAGCATCACCCATACCATAATAAATTTTCCATAATAAGGCATAACCACCAACCGTCGCGTCTGCCCAAATCCTGAAGCCACAGTCAGCATTGTCAAAACCCACCTCAGCCGGTAACTAATCACATGATCATAGCCATAGATGAGGCGAGGGGGAAATTGATTAGTTATGGGGTCTCATCAACCTCACCCATGCCGATTAATTACATAACCCGCATGCAAAGAAGTGCGAGAATGCCGGAAAAATCTAAGATAGAACCAGAAACATCCAAAGGAGAAAGAGAAGTAGAGCCAGAAGAAGAGCACAGAAGGCACGCAGAAGAAGGATTTCAAAAGAAAAGAGAAGGATTTGTTCTACATGTGTATCAGAGAAGAGCCAAAATTACAAGAGCAACACTAGCAGTTGTAGAGCAAGAGCTCGATAACATAGTGAAAAATATGGAACCGTTAGTGGGGAAATATGACAGTGCCTCACTAATCGACACCAACCTCATGGACTCTTTCGAGTTTCCAGCAACAAAGAGACAAGTATATATGGAGAATTATGCCACCGAAGCAGGGCAACAAGCAGCAAGAGTCCTACCAGAGTTCCGGGGCATTCAACAGTCTACCATACTGAACTTAAGAGATCTCTCGATGTTCGGTATTATAGGCACTGCAATGCAGTGCACCAAGTTCTTATTGAGCCGAATTCATAATGGTTCGTTATGGCTAGGGAAAGAAATCCCGATTCATGCGGAGGACATCCATAGGCTAACTGGACTGTCAATGGAAGGGAGGGATGTTTCATCAGCATTCCAGAATATATACAAAAGGGCGATGAAGACCGAAGATAATGACTACTACACAAAGTATGACACTAAGAGGGGGGGGAAGGAGCCAAAATTGACTTGATCAACAAGCCAAAGGTCAGGTTCGCCTGTTACCTAATTGTAAGTAAAACGATGAGGCACCATACAAAAAGAGAATGCACGTTGGATACGATTTCGGCTGCAGAGCATTGTGTCCAGGGGGCACAACTGAACTAGTGCTCATTTTTGCTGAATGAGTTGTTCGAAGCTTGCGAGGAAAACTACAAGAGGGAAACTGGATTCATCTATTGATATCTAATTATGGCACTAGCAATGTGGAAATGGATGTTTCTAGGCATTTGAGTACCTGTGGAGATAGAAACAAGACAACCATTGGCAATGAAGTTCATGCCTTGGAAGGTATCCGGGGATCCTAGCACGTAGGAGGTAAACACAGAAGCTTTTAGGATATGGTACAATTGTTAGCCATCTATAATATTTGTTATAGCAAAAGGTGGCTAAGACTATTTGGAGCCTTCAAGGAACAAATTTTATTTACTAAAAAATGTTGGGTCTTAAAGTCTCATTTAAGGCCTCATGCCTCTGTCCAAAATCTTCATTGTTGTCCCCATTTTATACCCAGAAATTCTATTAATTTCATGAGGAAAGACTGCTGAAAGACCATCATTTTCCCCCTCCCCATCTACCAAAATTAACCTTCATTTTGTTAGTCATCAGTATTTTTCACTGGTTAGTGATGACTAGATCCATAGCTAAGTTTTCTAGAAGCTGATCTCCATATGTCAATTTGTCATCTAGAAAACCCTCATAAAACTTTTTTTTCGCCCTCCGGCTTTTCAGTCCGCCCATGTCAAGGTTAAACCTCATTATCACTATCCTATCTAGCTTTAGCCCTACTGGTCTGCCCATCAGCTCTAAAAGGACAATCGAAGTCTATTTCAAAATCCTCCCCTAAGTTAGGAAGTGGCGCTTTAAGGCATTTTACCCTTGGCAACCATCAAAAGGCCAAAAACCTCCATCTTCTACAGACCAATCATAACAGACCTCCCACTCTGCAAATGAAATTGATCACAGCCCTAAGTCGCGCCACTTACACACCCCTAAGTCTCAGCAATGCATAGACCACAGTCTCAAGCTGATTTTAGGTGTTTTACAGTGTTTTATGGATTTGACAAAGACAGGAAACATGTCATCATCTCAAAAAAAATTTCTTGAATCTACATTTTGAAGAACAACCGCTTCTCAATGTAAACATGAGCCTGAGATATATCTGCAAGACAGAGAGTTTCTCATAAAGACCTGGCAGCTTCCATTCAGCATGAAATCATAGTAAAAGAAAGACAACACTGTCAAACAAACTAGTAATTTGTCATGGCCCAAAACCTCCTTCATCTACAAGCAGAGGGTTAAGGCGCCTCCTTCATCTACAAGCAGAGGGCGATGGCCAATATTGACTTCAAGGATTGCAAAACTTACTATAAGCACATGTTTGTTTTTTACTAGACAATAAAACAGTGACTATAGTTTTCTGAGTGAAAGTGATGATCAAAACAGGGCTAAGATCTGAAATGTGCAAGACAAAAGAAAGCAGAGTTTTTGGTCTTGTGTCCTAAGAAAGAGGATCATTTGAAGTTTCAGTCATCATCATGGCGCATCAAAAAGGACTCCTTTAATCAAAGCTATCATAACAAATATCTCTGCAGGGGTGTTAATATGAATAGCTCAAATCAGTCTTGAGCAGGAAAATACTTCAGTAAAAAGACCTCTGTGTGTTCTTTTGTTTCTGTTGAAATGAGAAATACAGTTCATGGTTTTCGGATGAACATAAAGAAAAGGCAGGCAAGTAGTACACAGTCCCAGACATGTGACATCTTGCTATCATTCAAAGTGCCAGTGCAAGTTCATGGTGTTGTGATCTACACTCCACCACAAAGACAAATGTAGCCTTCAGATGCAGCAGCAAATTTTGGACACCTACAGTTGGAAAAGGTTGATGAAGCGCTTAGAGGCAGAGTTTGTCAAACCAAGTTAAAAGGGGTAAGCCATCTCCTTTCAAATGTCAGAGACAAGTATGCCATTCAAGAGTCAGAAAGTATAAAAGATATTTGAGGCAACATTTCAAATTCCTTCTGTAGCAAAGGGTCCTACAAGCAAGTTTACAGGTTCATAACATACAAGGAAGCACTTTGACATATTTTCAGTTCTGGAGAATGATCCTACAACTCATACAGGCATGTTCACTTTTAAAAGTCAATGGCACCATATCAATGCAAATTGAGTAAGGGAAAAGTGATTGAAGAGATCTCTTTTGAAATAGACTAAGAAGAAAGCGTCGGAGTAAATGCAACCACTTTCTGTACCCACAGTCAGAAAATGTGTTAAAGGACACTTGATAAACAAATCAGTTTCACAGTAAGTATTATCACCACCAGAACATCCAGAGCATACACTATTATTTTCAGGTTCAAAGAGGTGAATTTGCCCCCTTGCAGGATGGCGAAGAATGTTTCATAAATTGTTAGTGTATTTCTGGGTTTTGCTTGCTGTGTTGGAAAGGTTAGCAGTGATAGAAGGCACTATTCAAATGTACAAATAAAATGAATAGCATTGACCCTAGGAAAGGGTCATAACCATTGCTACTGCTCGAGTAAGATACACAGCCTTCTTATATTACTCACAGTTTCCAAATATGAACCCTTATTAACACATTCAAGGTCACCTTGTTTTATTTCGAATGGACAAAAGAAATTCTTTTGAAAAGGAGTGTTTTCCCAAAAAACCCTCACGAAATTCATGTCGACAATGATTGGTTATTTTGCATTCAAAGGAATAAAGACCGTTGGACTTCCTTTTTAATCTCTCAACAAGCACGAAATATCATTCCACTCTTGCAATTCATAGGACTGAAGACGAGAAAATTTGGGAATTTTCGCAAGTTTTTCCAGGTTTCACTGCGCGGCGCGCCTGGAATAGCGCGCGGCGCGCTCAGAAGAAAATTTGCACAGGCGGATAACTACCGCGCGGCGCGCCTGTACATTTGCGCGGCGCGCCTGTGCAGTGCCGGTCCTGTCGGCCCGACAGTGACCCGACGACACAAACTTGTGCGGCGCTCTTCCATATCAACATGCCGCGCGTCTTTTGATGATCTTAAACGCCTCCAAAGGTGCTCCAAATCCACTCAAACGATCAGCCAAGCCTTGCCATTCAAATCTCAAGGTACTCCACGTGCATCTTTGACATTTTAAAAATATGTAGGGTGGAAGAATCACTGGGTTTTTCAAAGACCAAACAAGGGTAAAGGTTGAACGTTCCTGTGTGAGTCAAAGAGATAGGTTTTCTATTTAAAAACTCACCATATCTCCCCCAACTGAAAGATTTGTTACAAATCTTGACAAGTCACCACTGCTAGGTTTATATATCTTCATATGCCTGTTGAGCTGCATATTAGGTTTAAGATTTTGGTCAAAGGGGAGGTTTTCGGCATTAAACTGCCATAAGTCTTTGTTACCACAGCATACAAAACTTTTTAAACCCTGCCATCATATCTGCAAACTGTGTTTTTGCTGTGAAGATATCCGTTGTTTAAAGCTGTGGTGTAGAGTTGAATACACTGATGAAATGCCTACAGGGAAAAGATTTTTAAGCTGAAAACTGTGTTTTCACTTCCCTAATCAAAGGACAAAAGTGTCTTGCATCCTAAAAATGTCAAGGGGTAGGTTACCCCTACCAACCACAGAAAAGATAGTTGTTCACTGTGTGTTCTAATTGACTATTTTTTTGTTCTTCAAAGCTCACTGTCAAGTTGATTTTCAGAGGTTATAGAGGCATTCTTCTAAAGAGGACTGGTATTCTATATTGAAAGGGGAGTCTCGGCTTTTGAAAGGAATAAGCTCATACAGCCTTTGTTGAAACTTTTGGAGCATTTTTAACTCTGTCACCTTTGTTCCATAACTGTGAAATTGACTATATGACTACACTCAAGATTTTTTGTATATGGTGTGAACTGTGTTGATTAATTAACACACCAGACAGGGACAGGATGGTAGAGTTAGGAAGTTTACTTTGGTCAAAGATAAAAATGGGTTGTTGACCTCCAAACTTCACAAGAGCAAGGTGATTTTTACATTATACCCAGCATTTTCACCTAACCGTCTATCTCCATTTCACTACATTGTCTTTTGTTAAGAGTTCTGCTGGCTGAGATACATATTAAAGGTGAAAAAGTCACTTTTTAAGGGAGCAGGGGTTTTGTATCGTGAGGAAACTTTTTTAAGTCATTCAAAGACATTGTTTCCCTATCTAAACAGTGAATAGACAGGGTTTGGTTCCAAGAAGGCAGTTTAAAGGCAGTAAGACAGTTGGGTGCTTCAAGAGCTTATTTAGCCCAAAATGCCTGCTAGGCAAGACAGCAGAAGTGGTTTACATAAGAGATATGAGCCAATCTCTACAGAGGAGGCCAATGCACATCCATCCATCATCTTCAATTTTCATGAAGTAGGTTGTTTAGATTTCTGCCAGAAAGTATAGGAGGTCAAAAGTTTCTCGCCCTTGACACACTTATGCGCCCTGAGGTTCCAAAGCAAACATTTCCAGGTAGCAGACCTTGATTTCAAGTTTTCCCCAAGGTCAGTGTCTAAAGCCACCAAAATCCCATATCATGGTGAGAAATGGTTCAAACAGACCCATCTAGACTTGGATGACTACAAGCCTTTCATCAAGCCCGAGCATAGAGATACTTGCACTGCCATTTTTCCTTTCTCTTATCTTCTTGCCAGCTATGCTCCTCTAATGAAGGTCATAATGAAGTATTTTACTTGTGAAGGGAGATTTACTTGAGTTTATGCCTATCATGTCCGACTATTGATGCATTTCACTAGAACTAGGCAGCTAAATCTCCCTTACGTTTTATACAAAAGCATCGAGAAGATGGCATCCACAGTCCAGAAGAAGACTCCATCTCTGCAAATAGCTTCCCATTTCCATCATTCTCTGATCAAAATTATCATCCTACACCAGCTAGAGAAGAAAGAGGTTCCATGGGATGTTTTCATTAGTCACCCAGACTTCTCCACTATTCCTCCGGTCCATATATCTCCCACCCCACCTATTCATCGCCCTGTACCTTTGTCCAGCAGGCCTACTCCTAGAAGGCTCAAGATTACTACAGAACAGTCAGGACAGCATGAAGAAGAAGGACATGAACAGGTAGAAAAAGAAGAGGACAAACATGAAGAAACTGATGAAGACCAGCAACATGATTTTGATGGTCAAGGGCAGCAGCTTGAGCCACAAAGTGGGCATGAAGTTGAAACACACCAGCAGCTTGATGTTGGTGAACAGGGGCAGCAGTTTGAACAGCAAAAAGAAATAGGTAAAGAGCAGCAAACTAAAGATGAAGGTCAGCAGCAGGAGCAAGAAGAAAAGAGTGCTGAACAGCAGCATCTCAGTGAAGATGAATAGCATGGACAAGAGGAAGAGCAGCAGCTTGATATTGAAGGTCATGAACAGCAGTTTGGGCAGGAATTTGAGCAGCAGCTTGAGCCACAAAATGAATAAGAAATCCAAGCACAACAGCAGCATAATGTTAATGATCAAGGGCAACAAGAATTTGAGGCAGATCAGCATCATGACATTGAAGAGCAGAAGCAAACTAAAGAAGACACACAACAGCCTCAAGGAGAGCAGCAGTTTCAAGAAGTTGACAAGGGTAAAGCAATTGTGTCTCCTTCTCCCAAAAGAACAAAGCCCAGCACAACAAGAAAGAAAGGGCCTAAGGCTGCCACTCCAAAAGTGACAAGAGTTGTCCCTAGCAAAAGAAAATCGCCCAAGAGACCTCTCACTAGTATGCCAAGAAGGAAGAGTGCAAGATTGGCCTTCAAAGGGAAAGGCAAGATTGGATAAATTCAAGAACAAGGAGGTGCATTGGCTGTCATTCCAATCCAAAGTGATGACAGCGATAATGAAGCCCGCATTCTTGAAAACCTTCTAATTCATCGCGAGGGTCAAATTGAAGCATTGGAGAATGACCTTCATCAGGCAAAGACCTTCAATCATTTTTTGGAGATCCAAAATAAACAAATGAATGTTCATATGGCTGTCCATGAGGCACGAGCAATCAAATACAAGAAAGAGGCTGCTAAAGCACAAGTAAGGATAGAGGAGCTCATCGGTGAGTTTGATGAAGATGAAGAAGAAGACTAGCCTAGGCGGAAGAGGCCTAGAACCATAGGGCTTAAAACAGCCCTGGAAAAGCAAAGGGAAGAAGAACATGCCCATTTTCAATCCTTTCCCCTCACTGCACTACTTGAGCAATAAATTGAAGAAAATAAGGAGGTATGGCTAGAAAGAGCCAATAAACACTTGGAGATGAAGTTTGAAAAGGCAAACAGAGACCTGGAGCTGCAAAGGAAGATGACATAGCACTATCAAAAGTTGAATCAGTTTGCCCGCCGCAAGCTAAAGGCCACCCAAGAGAAACTGAAGGAAGAAAAGAGGAAGCGCCCGGCACGGAAAGAGAAGAAAGGCATATCAGCACTTGAAATTTTGGCTTCAGCTTCGGAACATGTTGCTAAGGACCCCTGAGGGTCATGCACACCAAGTTTGGGCCCATTTTGACAACTTTTGGTTTTTTGGCATTTTTTGAGTTTTTGATCAAAAACTCATAAATTCTCCATTTCATTTTGAGGATTCATCAAGGGAGGAGAGTGGTATCATCAGATGCCATAATTTCATGAGCATGTCCTGAGCGATTTTCAGATCATTTGGAGATCATCTGCCCCCTCAAAACAGCGAAAAAGGCTCGCATTTTGCACACTCTGCCTGGTCTATCAGCAGACTGTAATTTTCTGGATTTTTACACATAGGTGCAGATTTGGAGGAATTTTGGGCATCGGATTGGAGAAATTTCAGTTGCACCGGAAATTAGACACTCAGAGCTTTCCAACGAGCTATCATGAGCCTCATTTCGACATCAGGAAGGCTGCCAAATGTTTCCGGCAAATCAGGGGACCTTTTTCTAATATAAATTTGAAGTATTTTTGTAATTTTTGAACCTCTAAAATCTGCTTTTTCCAAATGTGCGTTTAGCTATTTTTACACTTGGAAAATGATGCAAAGTCAATTAAATTCCCTTTTTTTAGCAATTTTTAGATATTTTATGAGATATTTTTGTGCCTTGGGCTTTACAAAGCCTCAAGGACAAGTTTAGATATTTTGATTAGGCCAATGAGGATGCAAGTTGAACCATGAGGTTTTCCTCACTTGAGCCTATATATTCCACAAGCTCTCATTTGTAAACAAGGCTGAACTTGAGAAGAGAAGCAATATATTGGTCATATGAGCTTTGAAGGAAGTACTTGTGTTATGCTTAAGGATTGACTCTTGGATGTTCTTGGATGAATGAAGAAGGATTGTTGATGGATTCCATGACTTGGTAGAATGGTATAGTGTCTCTTGCTTTGTTGTTGTCTTCTAGTTTTCATTCATAATACATGTTTCTTGCTTGCTATAGATCAGTAGAGAATAAATTTGAGATATGCCCATGGAGGCACCTCAAATTTCCTCAATCTTCATAGCTTTCATGTTTTCTTCCTCCTTAGTCATACTTAAGAATTCTTAACTGCTCTTTAGTAACTTAAAGATATTGTTGCTAGTTTCATTCATAGTTCTATGCATGTTAAGTAGGATGTATGGTGTGCCCTTCTTACCTATGGCTGTCCATAGTTCCATCCATGAAACTATCTCTTTGACTGATTAGATTATCATTTTGCTTGAACCAAGGAGGCCTAGTCCCGACCTAGCCCTTTGCCTAAAACTATGAAAGCTTGTTTGTCAAAGTGCCCAATAACTTAAAGACTGTGTTTAGGCGTTCCAGCATAGTATTTTGATTTGTTAGTCCGTCTTATGTGTCTTTCCCCAAAGTCTGATAGCCATTTCCAAAAGTTAGAGGGTCTTATACTTCTATGCATGGCTTGAATGTTTATTTCTATGTATTATTTAGCTTGTAGTTACATTTTTCATGATTAATGGCTTGCCATACCATGTTTATGTCTGCTATCAAACTAGTTATGCTTGAAATCCTTCGTCTTTCACAAACTTAATGTCCATTTACTCCATTTTTCCTAAAGATCCTTTCTACCTTGAATCAAATCGGCCCTACAGCAGCCTTGTATCATCATCTTATAGCTTCCTTGACCTTTTTGACCCCATAGCCCAGTTGATATGACATATTTTACCTATCTTACATTTTCGATCAGTTTCATCCCTCACAACCTAAAAACAAAAAAAAACCAAAACTTACTTCATAACTAGCCTAATATCAGAACACCATAAGCGAATACACCGATATCTTTTACATATAATAGAGAGAGCCCTTTCTGAGTCCAGGAAGGCTAGGTCCTTGGGCTCCAAATCTTGGTTTGATGTTACACTGTCATTTGGCTTGCCAATCAGCCAAATCACGGGACCCTAACATAATGGCGATCACGGTGGGACTCTGAGTATTAAACAAACTTAGATTCCCTAGACCTTAAGAGACCTTTAAGAATACTATTTGATTGACTTATCCCACCACTCACTAACATAATGGCGATCACGGTGGGACTTATTGAGTACATGACAGTCTAGCAAACTTTTATAGACTCCTTAGTCCTTCAACTTTTAACTTAAACCATCAGCCTTTAGAATCATTTAGTGTAAACTCTCTGTTTCACCATCTTAGCAAAGTGATGAATCAGGTTTAGGACACTCTTCCAAACCTTAGGATTACATAAAACTCAGAAAAAACCACAAAAAAACTCCCTTAGATTGGTTTTTGTAAGTATTGGTGGTGGACCATACACACATATCTCAAAACAACCAAGTTCCACTTGGCGACTCCACTAGCCTCCAGTAGGCCTTACTATTTTTCTGAACTCTAGATTATTATCCGATAGACCTATCCCATCGCTCACTAACATAGCGGGAGATGGTGGGACACTGAGTACATGACAGTCTAGAAAACTCTTATAGACTCTTTGGTCCTTTAGATACTTAAACAAGCAAGCAGTCCATAGACTCATTTAGAGTAAACTATTTCTGTTCTCATCACCCTAGCAAAGTGTTGAAACAAGTCTAGGATACTTTAACAAACCATAGGATACACATAAATTCAAAAAATCTAAAAAACATTTCCAGATTAGTTACTGGTGGTGGACCATAGCTATCTTCACAAAACAACCCAGTTCCACCTGGCGACTCCACTAGTCCATCCCTTTTATTTTTTACCATCCTTCACCTTAGTAGAACTTTAGAGAGACCACTCATCGAAAACATTCACTAATACCATTCTCTCTAAACTCTAGATCCAAAATCTGGCTTCACGAAGAATCAACACCAGATCCCATCCAGACCCAAATCCCCCTATCATAGTAGATGACCCAGAGAAGATTCTGTGGCAAGCTTCCGAAACTGATCCATCCGTAAAACAAGATCAGTACCTAAACATCTCACTATCCTACCAGATTCACCTTTTGAATTAGAGTCATCAAAAACTCTTCTCAGAAGCAAATCTTATAGTAAGATAAACTTTGACGATCTTGAACCCCTAGACCCACCACATAGTCCTAGTATAGAAGCTTCACCTTCCACACCCCCCGATTTTCAGCTTCTCCATCACTTTGGCTCCCACCATCCCAGATCTGCTCAAAACCAGATCACTAGTCCAAGTTCATCCGCCACACCTGTCCAAACCGCCACTGTTCAAACCACCTCAGCTCATCCCACTAGTCCTCATCTTGTACATCATCCATTAGCTCCCGTCATGGCAGCCTGGTACGCACCTTTGGTGTTGCCACCGCCTTTGGCTCCTCTCCCAAATAAATATCAAAACAAAATCCCACATTTTACCGAAGAAGACACCACCACACCTCAACAACATATAAGTAGGATGAGTGATGCTTATGAATACCTGGAGGTACAAGACGAGACCGTCAGAATGAGAATATTCGCCCAAAGCCTGGGTGGTGAACCCAAAACATGGTTCAAAATCTTGACTCCAAACAGCATCCACAACATCCCAGAACTACATCAAATCTTCAGAAATAGGTGGGAAATCCGAAGGAACCCTATTCAAATCCTATCAGAATATAACAACCTAAAACGAGAAAATGGGGAAAGTGTCCAGGCTTACTGCACTAGGTTCAACAGTGTGTATAACTCCCTCCCACATCATTTCAAACCCCCACTTGGTTTAGCCTTAGCAAAATTCCCCGAGGGCTTCGATCCTGACATGACATATCATCTGAGAGAAAAAGACCCCCCTACCTTAGAAGAAATGAAACAAATAGCCATAAAAGCAGATGCCAACTTAGCAGAAAAAAGGGCTAGGACTAGATCAGAAAGAAAGGTCACATATAAAGACGAGGTCTCCACTTCATCGCCTTCCCTAGATCCTATAATAGATGACTTAGTCAAAACCATGGCCAAAATGTGGGAAAGGATAAATGAGAAGGCCCCTGTTAGGGACATTCAGCCAAACCCTCCAAACAGAAACCAGAACCAGAACTTTAGGAGGGAGCAGCCTCAAAACAGACCAAGGCCGGAAAATGACCAACAAATTAGGCCACCATTTAATGAAAATTATGTGGAAGAAGAAGATGACAGGGATACAGAACCTCTTGACGAACATCATTTAAACCTCATAGGATCTGATAATGAGAGTGAGGTGTACCTCACAGAAGAAGAACAAGCATTCTTTTCTCCTAATCAGGATGAGGCCAACTATGAAGATCTCGACGACCCTGCCATAGATTTTCAAAATGCCATAATAGAAGCTCACCGGCAATATGACCTTAGAAGCAAAAGAAACCAAGATAATTCCAAGAAAGGTAACTCAGATGCTGCTAAAACCCCTGATACCATCCTTAAGAAAGCAGTAATCAGTAACAAAAATCATGGTCGAAAAGACTGACCAAAACAAAACTAAAGTTACCCAAACTAGTCCTAACTCAGATACTCCTAGTACTTCTACAAAAGTCACCGAAGCAACTATGGCAAACAAAATCCCAAAACAAGGCCAACAAACTCAGAACATAGAGAAGGTCATGGCTGAAAAAGCTAAAACAAACATATCCAAACCACAGCTGCCTTTTAGTTTTGAAGGCGAAATCGCCAAGATCAAGATCACCATGCCTCTTACCGAACTCATCGCCCAAAACTCTTATAAATCCCAAGTGTTAAAGGTCCTAAATCTAGGGAATGATGCGAACACTGTTAATCTGGCTGATGACACTCCTGAAGTGTTGTTTGGTCCGAAGATAGAGGGAAAATTCCAAGAAGGAAATACTCTTCCATTTTACATTAGCCTAAACATCCACGACCAAATCCTCCACAATGCCATGCTAGAGTCCGGCGCCTCGCATAATCTTATGCCGCAGGTAGTAATGGAAAGACTAGGCCTGGAAATCACAAGACCATACAAAGACTTATATTCATTCGATTCGAGTAGAGTCAAATGCCTGGGTTTGATCAAAGACCTTTGTTTTAGTCTGGTCCAAATACCTGAAAAACATCTAATCATGGATATAGTAGTGGCAGACATCCCTCCCAAGTACGGGATGCTTCTATCCAGATCCTGGGGAGCCAAACTCCAAGGGAATATTCAACTGGACATGTCATATGCCACCATTCCTGTGTTTGACCAAACAAGAATACTCTACCGAGAGTCACACATGAAATACATGATTAGTAGTCAAGAGAAACCAGACAACATTCCAATGTATTCCTTGCATTCCGACCTAAACTCTTTTATTCTTCATATTGATGAAGACATGGAGGAAGAGTCAGAAGAAACTGAAATAAGCTTAGATACACCACATCAACCGCCCCTGGTGCTCTATGATGAACTAGACACTCAAAACTACCATGGTCATGAATAGCTGTGTCTTGTAGAAAGTAAGTATGTCCCTTATAAGGTGGGATTAGAGCAAGAAGCGCAAACCCTTATGTACTATCAAGCGAATTTCTCTAGCCCTAGTCAAACACCAGCAGTAACCTGCGGAAATTTTTTCCGATTAAAGGCTTTAGAAGACTTACACATCATAAACCTGTTTGGAACTCAGGAGCAGGGAAGTTTAATGTTTCTACCATACCTCAAAGATTTACCACAACATAACTCATCTACTGCAAATGAAGCTTTGACTGTAGCCTTAACATCCCAAACCCAAATTTCGGAGAGAATACCTGATAAAATTCTCATGGTCAAGGATGATAGCTGCAGTCCCAGCATACCTGAGCTACTAAAATTGGCTCATATTCTGTCTTTTCATGAGGAACTCAGAAATGCTAAAATCAGAAATCTCATGCAGAATACCAATTTCTACAGAAAAAACAAGGGAAAATGCTGTGATACTTTGTCTCCCTCAAAGAATAAATTTGACAAGAGAAAACATAACAATCTGAACCAAACTGTAATAATCAGGGATAAAACAGCTGTTCATAGAGTCTGTTTCGATTTTAGAAATACTACTACATATCCCTATAACGGAAATTCTGTTTTTTCTACCCAAGACCATGATATACCAATTAAAAGTGCTTTTAATCATGTGTTTTCGCAAGATGATGTTTCAGGTCATGTTCAAAATATTCCCTTGCAAAGTAGACAGCTTAAATATTTTTTCTAGTTTGCGGGAGGTAGATCTAATTTCAGAACCAAAATTGCAAAACCACCCAATATCAGAAATCTGTTCATGAAGGCCATGTTCCCAGTTTTAAATTTCTGCATTTTTGCATACCTTGATGATGTCATTATCTACTTCAAGAATGACCAAGAGTACATGCATTACTTGAGGAAGATGTACAGTAAGGAAAGGAGTGGAAATCAGATATTCAAAGAGGTATAGCGGGAAGATACTGGTCTATTCAGAGATTCTTGCATGAATCCCTATGTCATGTTAGAGAGAGAAAACTTTCCAAATTTCTCTTTTCAGGAGTTGAGTGGGCCAAGAGTGAGAGGAGATCCTTACGAGGATAAGATGCTTAAATTTCGTCATTTCCAAGATTTTTGAGTTTGAAGCACTTTCATTCATTGTACATACCACTGTTTGAAAGATAGAAAAATAGAAAAGTCAAAAACAGTAAAAGATAGAAAAGTCAAAAACATTAAAAGATAGAAAAGAGGGCGAGTGAAAATAGAACAAAATCCCCATGTTCCAAAAAAAAATAGTCTTTCGGAAAGCGAGCAAGTCTAAATGCCGCTACTAGTACTCCAATGTCTTGTTCAGCTATCTAGCCTAATCATAGCTGAGCATGTTTAAATTTATTTGCTGATAAGTTAGTGAGTGCAAAAGATAGTCAACATTGTGTAAGATTGACTTATCACAGAGTATAGATTAGGGAGAGATTCTGGTTCCACATGCCTAAAACAGAACCAAAGAGAGAAGCGAGGGATGAAAAACACATTGTACATCTTAGCCCCGCTTTTCTAAATTTCCTTTATGCAGAATAATATTTGTGTGCAGCTTGTCCTTATCATGCCGCAAATACATGACAAATCAGATTGTCTAATCCTGATTTGATCATCTTTTAAATTTCATGTTTTATATTAGAGAACAAAATCCTGTCAAACTGCTTAATCTTGACAGTCGATCTAGCATAGGTAGAGTAATGAAGGAGTTCATCAGTTTAATCTAAACTCCCAGCAGATATAAGAGTAGAAATAGATAGGTTCATTTTTCAAAAAGAAAAATATACATTGTCAAAAGGCTGCTAGTTCAAATGCGCCAAAGAGAAGAAAAAATGTTAGGGAAGATAGTGGGGTAGGTAGAAATATCATTGATGTTAACCATGCTGTCACTTTTCAGAAATAGCATCAAATAAGGGTGAAATTTTGCGCCAATGGGTAAGGCACTGGTCTTCATAAGCCAAAGATCTGAATTCTGGACACCTCCTGACGAGGAGCTGCCCTCCCCAAATGGAGCCACTGTTATCATCAGTATTTTTCACTTGTTAGTGATGACTAGATCCATAGCTGAGTTTTCTAGAAGCTGATCTCCACATGTAAATTTTTCATCTAGAAAACCCTCATAAAACTTTTTTTTCGCCCTCCTACTTTTCAGTCCGCCCATGTCAAGGTTAAACCTCATTATCACTATCCTATCTAGCTTTAGCCCTACTGGTCTGCCCATCAGCTCTAAAGGGACAATCCAAGTCTGTTTCAAAAGCCTCCCCTAAGTTAGGAAGTGGCGCTTTAAGGCATTTTACCCTTGGCAACCATCAAAAGGCCAAAAGCCTCCATCTGCTACAGACCAATCATGCCAGACCTCCCACTCTGCAAATGAAATTGATCACAACTCTAAGTCGCAGCACTTACACACCCCTAAGTCTCAACAATGCATAGACCACAGTCTCAAGCTTATTTTAGGTGTTTTACAAGTGTTTTATGGATTTTACAAAGACAGGAAACATGTCATCATCTCAGGAGAAAATTCTTGAATCCACATTTAGAAGAACAACTGCTTCTCAATGTAAACATGAGCCTGAGATACATCTGCAGGGTAAGGAGTTACTCATCAAGACCTTGCAGCTTCCATTCAGCATGAAATCACAGTAGAAGAAAGACAACACTGTCAAACAGACTAGTAATTTGTCATGGCCAAGAACCTCCTTCATCTACAAGCAGAGGGTTAAGGCGCCTCCTTCATCTACAAGCAGAGGGCGATGGCCAATATTGACTTCAAGGATTGCAAAACTTACTATAAGCACAGGTTTGTTTTTTACTAGACAGTAAAACAGTGACTCTAGGTTTCTGAGTGAAAGTGATGATCAAAACAGGGCTAAGATCTGAAATGTGCAAGACAAAAGAAAGCAGAGTTTTTGGTCTTGTGTCCTAAGAAAGAGGATCATTTGAAGTTTCAGTCATCATCATGGCGCATCAAAAAGGACTCCTTTAATCAAAGCTGTCATAACAAATATCTCTGCAGGGGTGTTAATATGAACAGCTCAAATCAGTCTTGAGCAGGAAAATACTTCAGTAAAAAGACCTCTGTGTGTTCTTTTGTTTCTGTTAAAATGAGAAATACAGTTCATGGTTTCTGGATGAACATAAAGAAAAGGTAGGCAAGTAGTACACAGTCCCAGACATGTGACATCTTGCTATCATTCAAAGCGCCAGTGCAAGTTCATGGTGTTGCGATCTACACTCCACCACAAAGACAAATGTAGCCTTCAGATGCAGCAGCAAATTTTGGACACCTACAGTTGGGAAAGGTTGATGAAGCGCTTAGAAGCAGAGTTTGTCAAACCAAGTTAAAAGGGGTAAGCCATCTCCTTTCAAATGTCAGAGACAAGTATGCCATTCAAGAGTCAGAAAGTATAAAAGATATTTGAGGCAACAGTTCAAATTTCTTCTGCAGCAAAGGGTCCTACAAGCAAGTTTACAGGTTCATAACATACAAGGAAGCACTTTGACATATTTTCAGTTCTGGAGAATGATCCTACAACTCATACAGGCATGTTCACTTTTAAAAGTCAATGGCACCATATCAATGCAAATTGAGTAAGGGAAAAGTGATTGAAGAGATCTCTTTTGAAATAGACTAAGAAGAAAGCGCCGGAGTAAATGCAACCACTTTCTGTACCCACAGTCAGAAAATGTGTTAAAGGACACTTGATAAACAAATCAGTTTCACAGTAAGTATTATCACCACCAGAACATCCAGAGAATACACTATTATTTTCAGGTTCAAAGAGGTGAATTTTCCCCCTTGCAGGATGGCGAAGGATGTTTCATAAATTGTTAGTGTATTTCTGGGTTTTGCTTGCTGTGTTGGAAAGGTTAGCAGTGATAGAAGGCACTGTTCAAATGTACAAATAAAATGAATAGCATTGACCCTAGGAAAGGGTCATAACCGTTGCTACTGCTCGAGTAAGATACACAACCTTCTTATATTACTCACAGTTTCCAAATATGAACCCTTATTAACACATTCAAGGTCACCTTGTTTTATTTCGAATGGACAAAAGAAATGCTTTTGAAAAGGAGTGTTTTCCCAAAAAACCCTCACGAAATTCATGTCGACAATGATTGGTTATTTTTCATTCAAAGGAATAAAGACCGTTGGACTTCCTTTTTAATCTCTCAACAAGCACGAAATATCATTCCATTCTTTCCATTCACAGGACTGAAGACGAGAAAATTTGGGAATTTTCGCAAGTTTTTCCAGGTTTCACTACGTGGCGCGCCTGGAATAGCGCGCGGCGTGCTCAGAAGAAAATTTGCACAGGCGGATAACTACCGCGCGGCGCGCCTGTACATGCACGCGGCGCGCCTGTGTAGTGCCGGTCCTGTCGGCCCGACAGTGACCCGACGGCACAAACTTGCACGACGCTCTTCCATATGAACATGCCACGCGTCTTTTGATGATCTTAAACGCCTCCAAAGGTGCTCCAAATCCACTCAAACAATCAGCCAAGCCTTGCCATTCAAATCTCAAGGTACTCCACGTGCATCTTTGACATTTTAAAAATATGTAGGGTGGAAGAATCACTGGGTTTTTCAAAGACCAAACAAGGGTAAAGGTTGAACGTTCCGGTGTGAGTCAAAGAGATAGGTTTTCTGTTTAAAAACTCACCATATCTCCCCCAACTGAAAGATTTGTTACAAATCTTGACAAGTCACCACTGCTGGGTTTATATATTTTCATATGCCTGTTGAGCTGCATATTAGGTTTAAGGTTTTGGTCAAAGGGGAGGTTTTCGACATTAAACTGCCATAAGTCTTTGTAACCACAACATACAAAACTTTTTAAACCCTGCCATCATATCTGCAAACTGTGTTTTTGCTGTGAAGATATCTGTTGTTTAAAGCTGTGGTGTAGAGCTGAATACACTGATGAAATGCCTACAGGGAAAAGAGTTTTAAGCTGAAACTGTGTTTTCACTTCCCTAATCAAAGGAAAAAAGTGTCTTGCATCCTCAAAATGTCAAGGGGTAGGTTACCCCTACCAACCACAGAAAAGATAGTTGTTCACTGTGTGTTCTAATTGACTGTTTTTTTGTTCTTCAAAGCTCACTGTCAAGTTGATTTTCAGAGGTTATAGAGGCATTCTTCTAAGGAGGACTGGTATTCTATATTGAAAGGGGAGTCTCGGCTTTTGAAAGGAATAAGCTCATACAGCCTCTGTTGAAACTTTTGGAGCATTTTTAACTCTGTCACCTTTGTTCCATAACTGTGAAATTGACTATATGACTACACTCAAGATTGACTGTATATGGTGTGAACTGTGTTGATTAATTAACACACCAGATAGGGACAGGATGGTAGAGTTAGGAAGTTTACTTTGGTCAAAGATAAAAATGGGTTGTTGACCTCCAAACTTCACAATAGCAAGGTGATTTTTATATTATACCCAGCATTTTCACCTAACAGTCTGTGTCCATTTCACTGCATTGTCTTTTGTTAAGAGGTCTGCTGGCTGAGATACATATTAAAGGTGAAAAAGTCACTTTTTAAGGGAGCAGGGGTTTTGTATCGTGAGGAAACTTTTTGAAGTCATTCAAAGACATTGTTTCCCTATCTAAACAGTGAATAGACAGGGTTTGGTTCCAAGAAGGTAGTTTAAAGGAAGTAAGACAGTTGGGTGCTTCAAGAGCTTATTTAGCCCAAAATGCTTCCTAGGCAAGACAACAAAAGTGGTTTACATAAGAGATATGAGCCAATCTCTACAGAGGAGGTCAATGCACATCCATCCATCCTCTTCAATTTTCATGAAGTAGGTTGTTTAGATTTCTGCTAGAAAGTACAGGAGGTCAAAAGTTTCTCGCCCTTGACACACTTATGCGCCCTGAGGTTCCAAAGCAAACATTTCTAGGTAGCAGACCTTGATTTCAAGTTTTCCCCAAGGTCAGTGTCTAAAGCCACCAAAATCCCATATCATGGCGAGAAATGGTTCAAACAGACCCATATAGACTTGGATGACTACAAGCCTTTCATCAAGCCCGAGCATAGAGATACTTGCACTGCCATTTTTCCTTTCTCTTATCTTCTTGCCAGCTATGCTCCTCTAATGAAGGTCATAATGAAGTATTTTACTTGTGAAGGGAGATTTACTCGAGTTTATGCCTATCATGTCCGACTATTGATGCATTTCACTAGAACTAGGCAGCTAAATCTCCCTTACTTTTTATACAAAAGCATCGAGAAGATGGCATCCATAGTCCAGAAGAAGACTCCATCTCTGCAAATAGCTTCCCTTTTCCATGATTCTCTGATCAAAATTATCATCCTACACCAGCTAGAGAAGAAAGAGGTTCCATGGGATGTTTTCATTAGTCACCCAGACTTCTCCACTGTTCCTCCAGTCCATATATCTCCCACCCCACCTATTCATCGCCTTGTACCTTTGTCCAGCAAGCCTACTCCTAGAAGGCTCAAGATTACTACAGAACAGTCAGGACAGCATGAAGAAGAAGGACATGAACAGGTAGAAAAAGAAGAGGACAAACATGAAGAAACTGATGAAGACCAGCAGCATGATTTTGATGGTCAAGGGCAGTAGCTTGAGCCACAAAGTGAGCATGAAGTTGAAACACACCAGCAGCTTGATGTTGGTGAACAGGGGCAAAAGTTTGAATAGAAAAAGGAAATAGGTAAAGAGTAGCAAACTGAAGATGAAGGTCAGTAGCAGGAGCAAGAAGAAAAGAGTGCTGAACAACAGCATCTCAGTGAAGATGAAGAACATGGACAAGAGGAAGAGCAGCAGCTTGATATTGAAGGTCATGAACAGCAGTTTGGGCAGGAATTTGAGTGGCAACTTGAGCCACAAAATGAACAAGAAATCCAAGCACAACAGCAGCATAATGTTAATGATCAAGGGCAAAAATAATTTGAGGCAGATCAACATCATGACATTGAAGAGCAGAAGCAAACTAAAGAAGACACACAGCAGCCTCAAGGAGAGCAGCAGTTTCAAGAAGTTGACAAGGGTAAAGCAATTGTGTCTCCTTCTCCCAAAAGAACAAAGCCCAGCACAGCAAGAAATAAAGGGCCTAAGGCTGCCACTCCAAAAGTGACAAGAGTTGTCCCTAGCAAAAGAAAATCACCCAAGAGACCTCTCACTAGTATGCCAAGAAGGAAGAGTGAAAGATTGGCCTTCAAAGGGAAAGGCAAGATTGGAGAAAGTCAAGAACAAGGAGGGGCATTGTCTGTCATTCCAATCCAAAGTGATGACAGCGATAATGAAGCCCGCATTCTTGAAAACCTTCTAATTCATCGCGAGGGTCAAATTGAAGCATTGGAGAATGACCTTCATCGGGCAAAGACCTTCAATCATTTTTTGGAGATCCAAAATAAACAAATGAATGTCCATATGGCTGTCCATGAGGCACGAGCAATCAAATACAAGAATGAGGCTGCTAAAGCACAAGTAAGGATAGAGGAGCTCATCGGTGAGTTTGATGAAGATGAAGAAGAAGACCAGCCTAGGCGGAAGAGGCCTAGAACCATAGGGCTTAAAAGAGCCCTGGAAAAGCAAAGGGAAGAAGAACAGGCCCATTTTCAATCCTTTCCCCTCACTGCACTACTTGAGCAAGAAATTGAAGAAAATAAGGAGGCATGGCTAGAAAGAGCCAATAAACACTTGGAGGTGAAGCTTGAAAAGGCAAACAGAGACCTGGAGCTGCAAAGGAAGATGACACAGCACTATCAAAAGTTGAATCAGTTTTCCCGCCGCAAGCTAAAGGCCACCCAAGAGAAACTGAAGGAAGAAAAGAGGAAGCGCTCGGCACAGAAAGAGAAGAAAGGCATATCAGCACTTGAAATTTTTGCTTCAGCTTCGGAACATGTTGCTAAGGACCCCTGAGGGTCATGCACACCAATTTTGGGCCCATTTTGACAACTTTTGGTTTTTTGGCATTTTTGAGTTTTTGATCAAAAACTCATAAATTCGCCATTTCATTTTGAGGATTAATCAAGGGAGGAGAGTGGTATCATCGGATGCCATAATTTCATGAGCATGTACTCAGCGATTTTCAGAGCATTTGGAGATCATCTACCCCCTCAAAACAGCAAAAAAGGCTCGCATTTTGCACACTCTGCCCGGTCTATCAGCAGACTGTAATTTTCTGGATTTTACACACAGGTGCAGATTTGGAGGACTTTTGGGCATCGTATTGGAGAAATTTTAGTTGCGCCGGAAAGTAGACACTCAGAGCTTTCCAACGAGCTATCATGAGCCTCATTTTGACATCAGGAAGGCTACCAAATGTTTCTGGAAAGTCAGGGGACCTTTTTCTGATATAAATTTGAAGTATTTTTGTAATTTTTGAACCTCTAAAATCTGCTTTTTCCAAATGTGCGTTTAGCTATTTTTACACTTGGAAAATGATGCAAAGTCAATTAAATTCCCTTTTTTAGCAATTCTTAGATATTTTATGAGATATTTTTGTGCCTTAGGCTTTGCAAAGCCACAAGGACAAGTTTAGATATTTTGATTAGGCCAATGAGGATGCAAGTTGAACCATGAGGTTTTCCTCACTTGAGCCTATATATTCCACAAGCTCTCATTTGTAAACAAGGCTGAAATTGAGAAAAGAAGCAATATATTGGTCATATGAGCTTTGAAGGAAGTACTTGTGTTATGCTTAAGGATTGACTCTTGGATGTTCTTGGATGAATGAAGAAGGATTGTTGATGGATTCCATGACTTGTTGTTGTTGTCTTCTATTTTTCATTCATAATACATGTTTCTTGCTTGATATAGATCAGTAGAGAATAAATTTGAGATATGCCCATGGAGGCAGCTCAAATTTCCTGAATCTTCATAGCTTTCATGTTTTCTTCCTCCTTAGTCATACTTAAGAATTCTTAACTACTCTTTAGTAACTTAAAGATATTGTTGCTAGTTTCATTCATAGTTCTATGCATGTTAAGTAGGATGTATGGTGTGCCCTGCTTACCTATGGCTGTCCATAGTTCCATCCATGAAACTATCTCTTTGACTGATTAGATTATCATTTTGTTTGAACCAAGGAGGCCTAGTCCCGATCTAGCCCTTTGCCTAAAACTATGAAAGCTTGTTTGTCAAAGTGCTCAATAACTTAAAGACTGTGTTTAGGCGTTCCGACATAGTATTTTGAGTTGTTAGTCCGTCTTATGTGTTTTTCCCCAAAGTCTGATAGCCATTTCCCAAAGTTAGAGGGTCTTATACTTCTATGCATGGCTTGAATGTTTATTTCTATGTATTATTTAGCTTGTAGTTACATTTTGCATGATTAATGGCTTGCCATACCAGGTTTATGTCTGCTATCAAACTAGTTATGCTTGAAATCCTTCGTCTTTCACAAACTTAATGTCCATTTACTCCATTTTGCCTAAAGATCCTTTCTACCTTGAATCAAATCAGCCCTACAGCAGCCTTGTATCATCATCTTATAGCTTCCTTGACCTTTTTGACCCCATAGCCCAGTTGATATGACATCTTTTACCTATCTTACATTTTCGATCAATTTCATCCCTCACAACCTAAAAACCAAAAAAAACCAAAACTTACTTCATAACTAGCCTAATATCAGAACACCATAAGCGAATACACCGATATCTTTTACATATAATAGAGAGAGCCCTCTCTGAGTCCAGGAAGGCTAGGTCCTTGGGCTCCAAAGCTTGGTTTGATGTTACACTGTCATTTGGCTTGCCAATCAGCCAAATCACGGGACCCTAACACATTTTCTCCCCCTTTTTTCCATATTATCCCTCTATTTTTCATGAGTCTCCCTCTTCCATTCATGAAAATCCATTTTTATAAGGTCTAAAACCCACCTTTTTAGCCTTACAAAAACCCTCGATACCCTTTGAAAATGTGGAAAAATCATAAAAATTTCATGTTTTTTATTACAGGCTTTAGCCCCTTTGGCTGAAGCCCCTTAACCATTTCCCCCACATGCTCTTTCCTCGAAACCAAGCGCTAGTCCCATCGGTGCTTATCGCATCGGAATAAATCAAACAAGCACATGTGTTTTGTTACACAGAAACCCCGATGGGATCATCTCCCTTTGATATAACTCCAGATCTCATGTTTCTTTCGAAAAACCAAGAGTTATTACCCCGAGCGCTAATCGCATCAGAAATATCCAAATGCACGAGACTTGTGCTCTTTTCAAAAGTTTCGATTGCGATCAAGCTTTGGATTGAAAAACCCCGATGTGATTAATCCTTCGTATTATAAAACTCCCGATCGCATCATTATATATATATATATATATATATATATATATATATATATATATATATATATATATATATATATATATATATCCTGTAGGCCCGCCTCCGGTGCTTAATACCGTCTATTTTTCTTCCCTGATCTGTTTTTCCTTTGTAAAGTCTCAAAACCCACTTTTCCAAAGTTTTTACTAAAAAATCCAAGTCACGTGTTTAAATATTTTAATGGGTAGATTAAGAAAACCCGATCGCGCAATCACGATCGGAGAATTCAAATGGGTTGATTGAAAAGACCAGGCCCGATGGCCCGATTGCGATTGGCCTTTGTTTTAATACGCCCCGGGCATATTACATTCCATAAAGACCACAGGCCCCACAGTCGGGCACCTATCATATATGTATATCCAGATCGATTAAAAACCTTTGTTTTTGTTGAAAAATTTGGGTTTTATATGTTTTAAAGATTTTCCTGTCGGTCCACTCTAGAACTAATCCCCACCGTTGATCGAACGCCAATCAAATGGCCATCACTCCGTCACATCGCAATGTTTAATCGCACGCATTTTGTTTGTCCCTCCGATCGGTCAGTCCCCTGATTCATTCTCCATCGTTAATCTCATCCTTAGATCAACGGCCATCGCTTAATCGCCTCGGACCTTTCGATCGCGCAATCGCATCAGAGTTTTTTCATCGCACTCCTTTTCTTCTCCCACCGATTGCGATCTCCCGATTAGATCTGGACCGTCCACGTGTCCAGATCCAATGGCTACACTCCTCTCCCACCTTCTGAGGCAGTTTAACCCATTTCGTAGGATTTTTTAATTATTTCTGTGTTTTGCAGGTCTTTTTAATGGTTTTCCATTGTATTGAAGAGAAAGGCTGAAGGCTGGGAAAGATGTTCCCCACGCTTTTGAGCTATTAAAGAAACCATTCACGGGCTATATTCAATTTTTTTCTCAATAATTCATGAGCATTGATACCATAAAGAGCCCTGCGTAGCCTTGCACATCTACAAGACGATGTGTTTAACACACATTTAAAAAGAGTATCAGTTTTATGAAGACAGAGAGCGGTAGAATGAAGATTGAAGACAGATTTGGGGATTACGACTAAGATTGAATATCAAAAGCCTAATCCCCCAAATTAAAACAGAATTAAAATAAAATCCAAAAAGATCTATCAGAAGAACAGGCCTCCACCGCTGCATTTTGAGGTGAATTGATTCCTTAGCTACCATAAACGCCACCTGTGCCTTAAAAGCATTGAAAACAGAGGCCGAAGTTATTGTTCCAAATTTGATATTTCGCCTCCAGCACAGCCAGGGAATTACTGCTGCAAGGAACTTAAATGCAACAAATATCTGTAGAGTTACTCCCATATTACGCAGAGCCTTAAAGTCAACAAAGCTCTCACCGAGCTTTGATATTAATTGTAAAACATTAATACAGTCGTCCACCTATAAACTTCTCCGTCGAGCCCCTAAAAAGGTCGAGAAGTCTTAAGTTTGTATTAATCATCCTTGAGATCTTTTGTTAGATCCCACCTCCTCATCCTTCTATAAATACTTCAGTAGAAGATGAGTAACTGTTGGTTGTTGTTTGATCACAAGTTGTAATACTGAAACTCTTTGAAATAAATACATAGTCCATTGAAGTTGAAGAACAAATTGAAGTCTTGGAGGTCTTGATGATGTTGTTGCAGGCTTTTTCCTAAGAAGGCTCTATCATTGGATCCATGAGCTTGGCTGTTGGTGAAGTATTCAGAACCGTTTTATGTTTTCCCTTGTTTTCATTATGTTCCATAATATCTTACTACAGTAGGTTGAAATTTTTAGGCTAAGAAATGACTCTTGGAAGCACCTTAGACCTGTTCATCCTTCATTGTTTTGTGTTTTCTTCTGCTGAAGTATTTTAGAGACTTTAAACTCTCTCTTTAGTCTTCTAGTCTTTTAGAGGCACCATAATTTGTTTTTATACACCTCTATCAATTTGTAATCTTTCTGGAAAGGGAGGTATAGAAGTAGATGTGGATGGTTGCTCTAATACAGGAGTTGAAATTATTGGATCCTTTTTCTTTGATTTTTCAGTGTTTGGGTCTTGAAAGGATGTGTCTTCCTCAAGACTTTTATTCACCCATAGAAAGTCTTCCTCAGAGTTATCTTGTTCTTGTATGATCATAGAAGGTTTCCTCTTTTCAAGTATTCTTCCAGACCTAAGTTGAACATCACTAAGGTCTAAAGGAGTAATTAAATAAGTTGGAAACTATTGGCCTTCTATCATGTATGTGTTCTGAGGATTTTTATTATTAGGGTTTGGTATGGGTTGAGCAGGCAATTGATTTGATTTTTGAGGGAATGGTAATGAAAGTGGTTGATTTTGATGTGGTAGGTTCTGATGATGTTGTTGAGGATTTTGTTGAAAATTTTGTTGAGGATTTTGAGGAAAATTTTTTTGAGGATTTTGAGGATAAAAATGTGGGTATGGTGGATAGGATGGTGGATACTGATAGTATAGGGAGTATCTTCCATAAGGACTTTGTGATCCTTGTGCCCAAGCTGGAGATTGATTTTGAAATTGAGGCCAAGGTTGCTGCCAAGAATTCCAAGGTGGAGGTTGATTATACATTTGATCATGGAATCCTTGTGTTTGAGGTCCCTGCCAAGGCCTTATAGATACAAAATTGATAGATTTTGTGGAATCTGTAGGAGTTTCCTCCTAAAAGACAACTTTGAGACCAGGAAGAGAAGGACAATTCTTGGTCTCATTTTTTTCAGAACAAATGACACAGGTTTCTACAACTTTTACATCCAAAGGACACTCTCTCAAGGCATGTTTCTTTCTACATTTGAGACAAAAGATTGCCAAGGCATCAGATTCAGCTTTTTGCTTGTTTTGTATCTTAAGGGTGTCTATTTGTTCACTAAGACTCCCTAAGATGTCAGATTTGAAATCATCAAGCATGTGTCCTATTTCTGATCTACTTACTGTCCCAGAAGCGGATTTACTTGCCCTTGCAAGAGCAGGATCTCTTGGACCTTTTACAGTTTTAGATTTCCCTCTTGAAAGGTTGATACATAACTCAGATATTTCAGGTAATGTGAGCTGTGATATATCCCCTTTTCCCATCATGTTAAGGACATCCAACCATTCATCCCTAATTGTTTTCAACAAAAGAGCTTTTAAGGTGTCTTGATCTAGGTTTTCCATTTTTCTCTTTTGATGTTGTAATGAAATCTCTCCAACAAATCTTCCAAGTTTTCATCTTCTTTTTGTAACATCTTAAACACTTCTTCCTTATGATTGAACGGCATACAATAATCCAGATACCTCTCTAGAAATGCTTGTTTCATGTCTTCCCATGTCCTAATAGAACTATTGATCAAACTCATAAACCACTTCAATGCTGCTCCTTTCAAGGTTGAAGGGAATAATTTCAGTTTTTGAGCATCTTGTAAGTAGTCATAAGTTCTACACAGAACTTCGAATTCAAATAGGAAGGTTTCGGGATCTTCAGTTTTAAGTCCATAGAAGTTTGGAAGGACAGATGGTGAAATGTTTTTCATGGTTGTATTGGTTTCTTCATCAATTATAGGGAACCCAAAAGAGCTTCCTATTTCTCTTCTACCTCTTCCTCCATCTGCACCTCTACCTCCTTCTCCTCTACCTCCTTCTCCTCTACCTCCAAATAATGCCTCCATTAAAGACTCCTCCTCCCCCCTTCTGCCATGGTTGACTCTCCTGTGGAAGTGGAAAAGTTTGTGTCCCTAACAGGAGTCTTTGGATCTTCTTCTAAGGCAGGTTCAGTGGATGAAGTGGAAGGTTTTTCTAATGGAATATCTGATCTTAGGTCTTCTAGAAGTCCAGGATCAGTAAATGATGGAATGTGGGTCTGAGTTGAAGGTGTACTAGCTCTTGGTCTAGGTGAAACAAGTGGTGTTCAAGGAATCAAATTTCTGTTTCTGCTGCTTATGAATCTACCCCTTAAGTCTCTCTCTCTACGCATATAATTTTTTTTTGGAATTAAGAAACAAAGGTTACCTAGTTTTCACTTCCCCGGCAACGGCGCCAAAATTTTTGTGCTCAACCTAGTCTCCTAAATTGAGTTCATTTAATTGTCAACCAGGGTTGGTAAACTGCTGAAGTGAAGTGCACTGTATGTGCCTAGGTGTTTGTTTCCTAATGCGTTGTGTTTAGTGTTTTATGATGTTTTTGGTCTTTTATGATGATTTATGATGTTTTTGGTATTTTGATGGTTTTTATGTTCACAAGGGAAATGACTAAAAAGCTAGTGGAAAGAAGCTACTGGTTAAAAACAGAGTGAAGCCTAATTGGTTGATGACAAATGACAAATGCAAATGCAAATACTGAAACAGAATCAAACCTAAACTATGACTAAGAAGAATACAAAGCTTGATAATGACTTTAAGGAAATGAATCAAAACATAAACTTAACTTGTCCAATTCTTTCATCAAAGGTATTTTGGGAGAGCTTGAGCAATGGTCAGCTAAGTATACAAATTCTCCTAACTAAACAATTAAACAACCAGCTTATAATGATGCAACATTTTATCCATGATTAAAGATTTGTTGAAACATATTTGGAGGAAAACATTGGTACCATCATAAGATCTCTACTCTAAGACTAGTTCCTAACTCTATTCTGCAACTTAGTTTGACACCACTACACTTCACTCAAAGGTTATAGATTTTTAGAATAGTATTTTGAGGAAAGGTTTGTTGTGAGATGATAAAGAAAGTTGCAAAAGTAATTCAGGCCTTGGGATGATACTGTCTTCTGTAAAGATAGTTATGAGTCAATTATATATTTGGAACAAAAGAAGGTTTTGTAAATAATGAAGGCCGTGTTGTTTAAGTTTAGCAACTAATGTAATCTAATATGCAGTGGATGACAACTAATTGTGGAGTGAAAATGCAATGAGTTAAGCTACAACTGAACTTAAGATGTCACTAGTTTAAAACAGTGCTGAACTAAAAAGCCATTATCAAACTTAAAACAAAATAACAGAGCATGAGTTAAATGCAATTTGACTCCGGAGTATCCTAACTAGGTTATCATGCATTAATCTATGGGATTATACAGTCTGTTTTGTCCATCATGATTGGTATTTTGGAAGAGCTTCTTAGAACAATCCTGACTGTACAATTCAGTGCAAATGCAAACATAAAGACTGAAAGCAATTTAAAAACTAAGATGTCACAGCTATCTCCTACCCATCATTATGATATTTTGGAAAAGCGTTTTAAGAGCAAGATCAGCCATGTTACTTAGTGTAAACAAACAACTGAAACATTCAGTATCACAGACATGTCTTCAACATCATAAGGATTTTTTGGAAGAGTTTTCTTAGTCTAAGTTCAATTGTGATAGTGAACAAAAGAAATTACAATTAAATCCTACAACACTATAGCCATTTCTCATTCATTATCATGATCTTTTGGAAGAGTTTCTTCTTTTGGAAGAGTTCTTAGAACAAGTATAACTATAGTGGCTAATGAAATTAACTACGAACTCAAACTTCAAAAACGTAAAAACAACTAAGATACTTATCTAAATTTCGAAAGTAAATCCATGCAGGAGGCAGGGGCCCTCTACCACCAGACGGAATCTAACTCCAAATCAACTCAACGCGTTCAAAGCAATGTTGTCTTCTTCATTAAAGGAAAAATAACTTGAAACAGAGTAGTCTCGGTCTTCAGAAATATAGCATGAAATCTAAGCAAAATCTAGCCTATCTCTTGGTTTCCCAAGTGTTTTTATAACAAATTTACATAACAGAACTTGCAACAATACAGGGATCCTTGTCTTTCCTTATAAAAATCACATTAGGACTCTGAGGATGGAAACGTAAAGAGAAAAAGGACATCTGGACTAAGACAGTCCTATTAGAAGTCTGCCTCCTTAAATGAGTTCCCACGTACCAAAACCACGTCCAGAATTCGGTTCTTCCTTCATGGTGAGCAACGAACGATGTGGACATGACGTGGAATATACCCATGTGTGGTTTTTCTTGAGAGGACACCTGGAACATGTCTGAACGTGAAGACAGCTGCAGAATTTCCGGTTAGCTACGGAATGTCTGCATTCTGTAGCCAGTTTGCATTATAATGACAAAATCACAAAACTTAGCAAGTTAGCCATGTTTAATCATTCTAAAAGTAATTTTAACTAATTTCATTGATCAATTGGGCCTGGGATATCAATGGACAAAGGAAAATGAGGTGAATTAAGATGAAAGAAAGCACAATCTTGGGGCTCAACATACCCCCACTACTGTCTTCTTGCATGTCCTCATGCAATTTATTCCATAAACTCAGAGACTTGTGCAAGAACATCTAATCCTCTCCTTCTTCTTTGCCTGGAAGCTAAAGGTCTTCTGGGTTTTCTGATGAAAAGTTTGAACCTTAAGTTGATAAGTGCCCTGATTAGCTTCTTGTTCCTCTTTTTCAACTTTTCATTAGCCTTTTCCACTTTATCCATTTGTAGAGATAAGGTTGAGTTCATACTGGTTTTGAGTTTGACTTGTTCCTTCAGCATATCATTCTCATTTTTGATGTGTCTATTAAGTATTTCTAGCTCATACCTATCCCTTCTTGACACATCTATTTCGGATAGTGGAGGACTAGGGGTTCTATCTCTACTCTCTGAAGCTTTCCTTTCCAATGTTTCAACATAGTCATAAACTTCTTGCTGAGCAGGGTCAATTTCAGGGGTTTCTTCATTAAAATCCTCTTCAACATCTTCTTCAATAGATGTTTCCTCATTTTCTATATTTATCACCCCTGTTTGTTTGATCTGAGTTTTCCTTAGTTTCTTCCTGAGTCTATGGCTTCTTCTTGGCTGGGATGATCCCTCTCCTTTTTCTGTGGCAGATTTTCTGATTACCCTCTCTTTCTTAAGTTGTCTCTTAATTTGAGTCAACTTCTCTGAGATTATTTCTTCACTACTTTCCTGTACTGTTTTGTCAATTTCAATTTTAGAGGCTCTCCATTTTCTACTTCTCCTTGTAGGCTGTTGTTCAGGTGAGGGCTCTTTTGGTTCCTCAAAATGATTTCTTATCAAGAAATTATCCCAAGTATCTTTTGTTTTGGCTAAATGGTGTTCAATTAAAATCTTAACCAAGCCATGATGGTATAGAGTTGTCTCTAAGAATTGGACCCTCCTTTGAACACAAGAAGCCATATTTTTCAAACTTTGAAGCAAGAAATAGGGAAAATTTAACTCTTCTTCCAGAAAATGCATTATCAATCTAATATGGTAAACATAAAATGTGCCATATCTACCTTCACATGTGATAATTTTTTGTAGAATAAGCAGTATGTTTCTCCATTTATTTTTCAATGCAGAACTTGGAATTCCCTTTTTAAACACAGTGACATCCATACCTGGTGATTTTAGGATTTGCTTCCATGATTCATTATGGAATTCTTTGTTTTTAAACCATCTCTCTCCATGTCTAAGCAATCATGTTTCCTCTGCAATAAAAACTTCAGTGACAGTGAATTTAACATCTCCAACTTCGACCTCGGCTCCTTTGAATGACCTTTCAAATGTTTTAGTGACTTCTTTGTGGAAGCCATTAAATTTCTCAAGAAATTGTAGCCATCCTACCTATTGCAACATTTCTCTACTTTGAGGGTATCCTTCCAGGTATTTTGTGCCCACTGGTTCAGTTCTTACAATTAAGCCCATAATTCCTTCTTCAATCTTCAGATTAGTACTCTTTCTGCTCACGAAAACAATAACTTCAACCTTAAAATTGATATACCTCTGGTTCACGGTGATAATGCTTCAATATTCAAACTGATATATCTTTGTTTCTCGGTAAAAATGGCTTCAAATTCCACACTGATATACCTCTTCTTCTCGGTGACAATGGCTTCAAATTCCACACTGATATACCTCTGATTTACGGTGACAATTCTTCAATCTCTGCTCACAGTGCTAATGCTTCAATCTCTGCTCACGGTGATAGTGGTTTGATATTTCAGACTGATATACCTCTGCTCACGGTGATAGTGGTTTGATATTTCAAATTGATATACCTCTGCTCACGGTGATAGGGATATCTCTGTTTTGCGGAATGAAATGATGAAGGGCTGGCTACGGAATGGAGTGATGGAGGTAGTTACGGAATGAGTTAATGAATTGAGGTGAAGAAAACACATCAATGAGTGAAAAGACTGCGGAGATTTTTACAACGGAAAAAAAATCATCATTAAATGATTTGGCTGGGTGACGTGAGGAAATCAAACACTTCAGCCTTTTAACCGCTTAAATGATGGTCGGGTATAGAATTTGAAATGAAAAATTTTTATCCAAAGTTTTGCAGAGGGTATATTTGGTATGATCAATAAAAATAATCAAAACAACTTTTTCGAATAATTCACAACTAGACTATACTAAAGTTTTTATGAAATGCCATTATAACCAGAACTTTTTACCTTTTCTTTTCATTTGCTTTTTGTGGTCTTTGTATACTTTGTTCTCCTCTGGAAGAGTCTTCATAATCCTTCTTGATTCTTCTTGTTCATGGATATACTAGATCATCTTTTTGCAATTCAAATGTTTTTTGATTAGTGCCTTCAGGATCTGTAGCTGCGGAATGACTGTCTGGCTGCGGAAAGTCTGATTAGCTGCAGAATATCGGTTTAGCTGCAGAATGTACCTGTGGAGAATTTTTAATCATGGAATGGAGTGATTTGGAATATATATAGAATATTTTATGGAATGAGTGAAGATAGGTGATGGAATATGGTATAATGAAATATATATGAAGTGAATGATGAAATGGGCTGGATTCAGTTTATGAAATGGAGTGGAAGAATATAGGAAATGGCCTGCAATCCCTGACATGTGTTATTCATTTGCAGAAAACATCAAACTTTAAATTTTGATATGGAAATGAGGTGGATGAAGTATGGAATGAGATGAATGAAATATGGAATGAAGTGAAGTATGAATGAATGAAATGGAGTATGGATAGATAAGTGAATGGAATGAAATGAAATGAGATGAATCATAAGTGCAATGGATATGAACTTATGATTTTGTAACAGCTGCTTGCAAAAAAAAAACAAAATGGAAAAGTTAGAGTGTCAGAGAGACTCTGATTTTCACCCTATCTTTTCTGTATAAACATGCCAATCAATGATTGGTTTTCATGTTTATATATATATATATATATATATATTTTTATTTTTTATTTTTTATTTTTTTTTCAAATTCTTCTCTTGAGAGTGGTTTGTGATACAGCTTCAATCTATGACCATTCACAAGAAAAGTGACCTCTTCTTCATCTATTGTCCTAATTTTTACTGCTCCATTGTCAAAAATTTCAACAATTTCATATGGCCCAAGCCAATGTGTTTGAAATTTACCTTGAAAATCCTTGAATTTTGAATCAAACAAGAGAACCCAGTCACCTTCTTTGAATTTCTTCTCTTTGATGTACTTTTCATGCCATCTAGTCCTTTGTTGTTGAAATAGACTTGTTTTCTGAACTGCATCTTGTCTGATCTCATCCAATTCATTAATCTGCTCCAATCTATGCTTTTGTGCCTCCGTTAAATCAAGTCCTAGCTGAACTGCCATTTTGAAAGTTTGAATCTGGAACTCTATGGGAAACAAAACTTGCTTTCCATAAACAAGTTCATAAGGAGTATGACCTGTTGTGTTTCTCCATGTAGTTCTGTAGGCCCACAAGGCTTCAGGAAGCCTATCTACCCAATCTCTTCTATGTAAATGAACGGTCTTTGTTAGGATTCCTTCAATGACCTTATTAGTAGATTCCACTTGACCATTTGCTTGTGGATGATAAGGAGTAGATTTTCTATGCCTGATTTTGTACCTCTCCATCATTTGCTCCACTAGCCTTGATGTAAATTGAGCTTCTTGATCTGTAACAATTTCCCTTGGGACACCAAAACGAGTAAAAATATCCTCAAAAAGAAAAGTAACTACAGATGCTTCATTAGCAACAAGTAATGGCTTGGCTTCTACCCATTTGGTAACATAATCAGTGCAAACTAATATATATCTCTTATGTCTTGATGGAGGACTAATAGGTCCTACAAAATCCAAAGCCCATTTTTCAAAAGGTTCAATATGTACCTGAGGTTGTAATGGCATCTCACCTGAAGGAGAAGGTTTCCCTACCCTTTGGCAACTGTCACACCTTTTGAAATACTCTTTAGCATCTTTAAACAAGGATGGCCAATAATATCCTAAATTAAGGATCTTATAGGCTGTCCTCTTATTAGCAAAGTGTCCGCCACAAGGTTCATCATGACATGCTTTGAGAATCTCAGGCATCTCATCTTCACGAACACACCTCCTAATGATCAAATCTGGACCTGTCTTGTACAACTCATTAGCAACCCATGAATATTTTTCACTGTCATAAATGATTTTTCTTTTATCCCTTGCATTCATTATTGAAGGAAATTTTCCTGAAACTAAATAATTAGCAATGTCAGCAAACCAAGGAGTTTGAGTAGAAATTGAAAAAATTTATTCATCAGGAAATTGATCTTCAACTGGAGTGTCATCTTTGATATTTTGGAGTCTAGATAGGAAATCATCTACAATGTTTTGTTTTCCAGGCCTATCTAGAATCGTAATGTTGAATTCTTGTAAGAGAAATAACCATCTTATGACTCTGCCATTAGTAATTGATTTTTTCATTAAGTATCTAATTGCAGAATGATCAGTGTGAAAAAAAGTTTCATAGCCAGTTATATAGTGTCTGAATTTGTTTATGGCATGAACAACAGCTAAAAACTCTTTTTCAGTTACAGTATAGTTTAACTCTGCAGGAGTCAAATTTTTACTGGTATAATAGATGGCATAAGAAATCAAATATTTTTGTCCCAATACTGCTCCTAGAGTTGTATCAGAAGCATCTGTTGAGATATGAAAAGGTAACTTCCAGTTAGGTCCCCTTAATATAGGTGATTCAGAAATTTTGGTTTTCAGGGTCTCAAAGGCTAACTGGCAATCAGAATTCCACTTGAATTCACAGTCTTTGGTAAGCAATTTGAAGAGTGGAGATGCTATCTTGGTGAAGTTTTCTATAAACCTCCGATAATATCCTGTAAATCCTAGAAAACTCCTAACATCTTTTTGACAACTTGGAATAGATAAATTAGAGATGACTTCAACTTTTGACTCATCAACTCTAATCCCATCCCTTGAAATGTGATGCCCCAAAACAATACCTTCAGTAAACATCATGAAACATTTCTCATGACTAAGTGAAATATTTTCTTCCTGACATCTCTTTAAAACTTTTTCCAAGTTTGCTAAAGCTTCTTCAAAAGTGTTTCCATAAACTGTGAAATCATCCATGTATACCTCTACACAATCATGTATTAGATCTAAAAAAATTCCTAATACTGCCCTTTGGAATGTTGCAAGTGCATTGCATAATCCAAATGGCAATACTTGGTAAGCATAGGTACCCCAAGGATAGGTAAATGTGGTTTTGTCTTGATCTTCAAGTGCTACATGGATTTGATTGTAACCACTAAACCCATCTAGGAATGAGAAGTAATTTTTTCCAGCTAATGTATCTAACACTTGATCTATGAAAGGTAAGGGAAAATGGTATTTAAGAGTAGCTTTGTTTAGTTCCCGGTAGTCAACACATACCCTCCATTTACCATTTTTCTTTGGCACAATTACCAAAGGAGAAACCCACTGACTATCTGAAATAGGATAGATGAAGTTGACATTTAACATTTTTTGCAATTCTTCTTTAACAATCTCCCTAAGATTTGGATTCATCCGTCTTTGAGGTTGTCTGATTGGTTTGCAATTTTCCTCTATATAGATGTGATGAGTGCAAGTCTTGGGGCTTATCCCTTTCATGTCAGTGTATTCCCATGCATATGCGGAAGAATGTCTCTGTAATACTTTGACTAACTCTTCTTGTTGAGATTTTTCTAGGTTCTTGTTTATATTCAAAGTTTTGCCTGGAAATATCTCACTTGTAGAGCTGCCAAATTTATCCATAGAATGAAGAGACATCTGCCTTGATGACAAAAATTCAATATTGGATCCCTCTTGAAATTATTCATGTTTGTGTTCTAGAGAGGATTCAAATTTTTCTAGAGTATTCAGAATTTGATTATCTTCACTAATTTCTGAAATTGTGAAGAGAGGTTGTAAATCTTCTTCATCCTCTATCCATTGAGTGTCATCTAAATTTGTAATTGTCCTAGCTGGAGGATATAGAGTGAATTTCTTAGTTGAACTACCATCAGAGATGTACATATCACCGGATCTACAAATAATAAAAGCATTAGCTGTAGCCAACCAAGGTCTTCCTAATATAACAGGATGTCCTCCTAGATTATTCTTAGGAGTTAGGATCATGAAATCCACAGGGTACTCCCAAGAATCTAGGGACACTGGAATGTCTTCTATTACCCCATCTGGTTTAATCACAGATCTGTCTGCTAATTGTAATAATGTGGGTGTAAAGAGAAGATTAAGAAGTTTCAGTTTATCCATGATTTGTCTACTCATGATATTGATTGTTGCTCCTAAATCAATGAGTGTGTTTTGGATTTCAATTCCATTGATGTGAATTTTAACAACTGGATTTCCGGGGTCAAGATACTTTGGAATAGCAATCTTGCCCATCATAATATCTGCTATTTTTCCTGCCAGTTGAATTTTCTTTGTTTCTCTTATTATTTTTCTTGTTTTCTTCATACTCAACTCCTTTATTGTTTTGGCTAAAATTGGAATTTCCTTGATGGCTTGTAATAATGGAATTTTAATGCAAACATTTCTCAGCTCATCTAGGAAATCATAATTAGGCACCATAATTTGTTTTTCTACACCACTATCAATTTGTAATCTTTCTGGAAAGGGAGGTATAGAAGTAGATGTGGATGGTTGCTCTAATATAGGAGTTGAAATTATTGGATCCTTTTGCTTTGATTTTTCAGTGTTTGGGTCTTGAAAGGATGTGTCTTCCTCAAGAATTTTATTCACCCGTAGAAAGTCTTCCTCAGAGTTATCTTGTTCTTGTATGATCACAGAAGGTTTCCTCTTTTCAAGTATTCTTCCAGACCTAAGTTGAACATCACTAAGGTCTAAAGGAGTAATTAAATAAGTTGGAAACTGTTGGCCTTCTATCATGTATGTGTTCTGAGGATTTTTATTATTAGGCTTTGGTATGGGTTGAGCAGGCAATTGATTTGATTTTTGAGGGAATGGTAATGAAAGTGGTTGATTTTGATGTGGTAGGTTCTGATGATGTTGTTGAGGATTTTTTTGAAAATTTTGTTGAGGATTTTGAGGAAAATTTTGTTGAGGATTTTGAGGATAAAAATGTGGGTATGGTGGATAGGATGGTGGATACTGATAGTATAGGGAGTATCTTCCATAAGGACTTTGTGATCCTTGTGCCCAAGCTGGAGATTTATTTTGAAATTGAGGCCAAGGTTGCTGCCAAGAATTCCAAGGTGGAGGTTGATTATACATTTGATCATGGAATCCTTGTGTTTGAGGTCCATGCCAAGGCCTTCTAGATACAAAATTGATAGATTATGTGGAATCTGTAGGAGTTTCCTCCTGAAAGACAGCTTTAAGACCAGGAAGAGAAGGACAATTATTGGTCTCATGTTTTTCAGAACAAATGACACAGGTTTCTACAACTTTTACATCCAAAGGACACTCTCTCAAGGCATGTTTCTTTCTACATTTGGGACAAAATATTGCCAAGGCATCAGATTCAACCTTTTGCTTGTTTTGTATCTTGAGGGTGTCTATTTTTTCACTAAGACTCCCTAAGATGTCAAATTTAAAATCATCAAGCATGTGTCCTATTTCTGATCTACTTACTGTCCCAGAAGCAGACTTACTTGCCCTTGCAAGAGCGGGATCTCTTGGACCTTTGACAGTTTTAGATTTCCCTCTTGAAAGGTTAATACATAACTCAGATATTTTAGGTAATGTGAGTTGTGATATATCCCCTTTTCCCATCATGTTAAGGATATCCAACCATTCATCCCTAATTGTTTTCAACAAAATAGCTTTTAAGGTGTCTTGATCTAGGTTTTCCATTTTTGCTCTCTTGATGTTGTATTGAAATCTCTCCAACAAATCTTCCAAGTTTTCATCTTCTTTTTGTAACATCTTAAACACTTCTTCCTTATGATTGACCGGCATACAATAATCTAGATACCTCTCTAGAAATGCTTGTTTCATGTCTTCCCATGTCCTAATAGAACTATTGATCAAACTCATAAACCACTTCAATGCTGCTCCTTTCAAAGTTGAAGGGAATAATTTCAGTTTTTGAGCATCTTGTAAGTAGTCATAAGTTCTACACAGAACTTCAAATTCAAATAGGAAGGTTTCAGGATCTTCATTTTTAAGTCCATAGAAGTTTGGAAGGACAGAGGGTGAAATGTTTTTCATGGTTGTATTGGTTTCCTCATCAATTATAGGGAACCCAAAAGAGCTTCCTATTTCTCTTCTACCTCTTCCTCCATCTGCACCTCTACCTCCTTCTCCTCTACCTCCTTCTCCTCTACCTCTACCTCTACCTCCAAATAATGTGTGTTCTCCATTAAAGACTCCTCCTCCCCCTTCTTCTGCCATGGTTGACTCTCCTGTGGAAGTGGAAAAGTTTGTGTCCCTAATAGGAGTCTTTGGATCTTCTTCTAAGGCAGGTTCAGTGGATGAAGTGGAAGGTTTTTCTAATGGAATATCTGATCTTAGGTCTTCTAGAAGTCCAGGATCAGTAAATGATGGAATGTGGGTCCGATTTGAAGGTGTACTAGCTCTTGGTCTAGGTGAAACAAGTGGTGTTCTAGGAATCAAATTTCTACTTCTGCTGCTTATAAATCTACCCCTTGAATCTCTCTCTCTACGCATATAATTGTTTTTGGGGTTAAGAAACAAAGGTTACCTAGTTTTTACTTCCCCGGCAACGGCGCCAAAATGTTTGTGCTCAACCTAGTCTCCTAAATTGAGTTCATTTAATTGTCAACCAGGGTTGGTAAACTGCTGAAGTGAAGTGCATTGTATGTGCCTAGTTGTTTGTCTCTTAATGCATTGTGTTTAGTGTTTTATGATTTTTTTTGTCTTTTATGATGATTTATGATGTTTTTGGTCTTTTGATGGTTTTTATGTTCACAAGGAAAATGACTAGAAAGCCAATGGAAAGAAGCTACTGATTAAAAATAGAGTGAAGCCTAATTGGTTGATGACAAATGATAAATGCAAATGAAAATACTGAAACAGAATCAAGCCTAAACTATGACTAAGCAAAATACAAAGCTTGATAATGACTTTAAGGGAATGAATCAAAACATAAACTTAACTTGTCCACTTCTTTCATCAAAGGTATTTTGGGAGAGCTTGAGAAATGGTCAGCTAAGTATACAAATTCTCCTAACTAAACAATTAAACAACCAGCTTATAATGATGCAACATTTTATCCATGATTAAAGATTTGTTGAAACATATTTGGAGGAAAACATTGGTACCATCATAAGATTTCTACTCTAAGACTAGTTCCTAAATCTATTCTGCAACTTAGTTTAACATCACTAAACCTTACTCAAGAGTTATAGATTTCTTTTTAAAGTAGTCTTTTGAGGAAAGGCTTTGTTTATGAAGTGGTAAAGAAGTTGCAAAAGTACTTCAGGCCTTGAAATGGTACTGTCTTCTGTTCATATGGTTATGAATCAATTATAGATTTGGAACAAGAAGAGGTTTTGTAAATAATGAAGGTCGTTTTGTTAAGTTTAACAACTAATGTAATCTAATATGCAGTGGATGACAACTAATTGTGGAATGTAAATACAATGAGCTAAGCTAAAACTGAACTAAATGTCACTAGTCTACAACAGTGCTGAACTAACAAGTCATTATCAAACTTAAAACAAAATAACAGAGCATGAATTGAATGCAATTTGACTCTGGAGTGCCCAAACTAAGTTATCATGCATTAATCTATGGGATTCTACAGCCTTTTTTGTCCATCATGAATGGTGTTTTGGAAGAGCTTCTTAGAACAATCCTGGCTGTACAATTCAGTGCAAATGCAAACATAAAGACTGAAAGCAATTTAAAAACTAAGACATCACAGCTATCTCGTACCCATCATTATGATATTTTGGAAGAGCGTTTTAAGAGCAAGATCAGCTATGTTACTTAGTGTAAACAAACAACTGAAACATTCAGTATCACAGTCATGCCTTAGACATCATAAGGATTTTTTGGAAGAGTTTGCTTAGTATAAGTTCAACTGTGATAGTGAAAAAAAGAAATTACAATTAAATCCTACAACACTATAGCCATTTCCCATTCATTATCATGATCTTTTGGAAGAGTTTCTTCTTTTGGAAGAGTTCTTAGAACAAGTATAACTATAGTGGCTAATGAAATTAACTACGAACTCAAACTTCAAAAAGACGTAAAAACAACTAAGATACTTATCTAAATTACGAAAGTAAAGCCGTGCAGGAGGCAGGGGCCCTCTACCACCAGACAGAATCTAACTCCAAATCAACTCAACGCGTTCAAAGCAATGCTGTCTTCTTCATTAAAGGAAAAATAACTTAAAACAGAGTAGTCTCGGTATTCAGAAATATAGCATGAAATCTAAGCAAAATCTAGCCTATCTCTCGGTTTCCCAAGTATTTTTATAACAAATTTACATAACAGAACTTGCAACAATACAGGGATCCTTGTCTTTCCTTATCAAAATCACATTAGCACTCTGAGGATGGCAACGTAAAGAGAAAAAGGACATCTGGACTAAGACAGTCCTATTAGAAGTCTGCCTCCTTAAATGAGTTCCCACGTACCAAAACCACGTCCAGAATTCGGTTCTTCCTTCATGGTGAGCAACGAACGATGTGGACATGACGTGGAATATACCCATGTGTGGTTTTTCTTGAGAGGACACCTGGAACATGCCTGAACGTGAAGACAGCTGCAGAATTGCCGGTTAGCTACAGAATGTCTGCATTCTGTAGCCAGTTTGCATTATAATGACAAAATCACAAAACTTAGCAAGTTAGCCATGTTTAATCATTCTAAAAGCAATTTTAACTAATTTCATTTATCAATTGGGCCTGGGATATCAATGGAAAAAGGAAAATGAGGTGAAGTAAGATGAAAGAAAGCACAATCTTGGGGCTCAACAGCTGTATCAACTCAATCCAACCAAACAAACAAACAAACACCTGCACTTAATAACTAGTCTAAAATCAATACTCTAAGCACACAAGATAAATTTTTGCAAGCAAGAATTTGAGAGATCCCTCTCTGAGAACAGGAGGACTAGATCCTGTAACTCTAAAGATTGGTTCTGATGTTGCCTTGTCTTTTGATTTTCCAAACTATCAAAACACGGGACACCAACATAATAACGATCACGGTGGGACCATTCTGAGTCAGTGACAATCTAAGTACCCCTTAGGACTCTAGAAATCCCTTATTTTCAAAGACTATGCAGTGATTATCAGCCACCTCATCGCCACCAACATAATGGTGATCACGGTGGGACCCTGAGTAAAATCTTCAAAAACAAAACACTCACTGTCTAGCGTAACATAAGTAACCTTCTTCAAGCACTACCAAGCATAATGGTAATCATGATGGGATACTTCTGAGTCAGTGACAAACTAAGTACCCCTTAGGATTCTCTTTAAACCTTATCAAACATTGAAGGAAGTAGTTACCAAGCCATAAGAGTGAACTCTGTGTGTTTGACACCTTAGCTAAGTGTTACATCAGATTTAGGACACTCTCTTAACTTGTAAGACCACAATAACTAAGAAAAACCAAAAACATTCCAGTTTGGCTTCATAATAAACATGGTGGTGGAACCATAAAACATTTTACCTTCACAAAAGCTAAAAAATTTCCACCTGGTGACTCCACTGGCCTCCTGTAGGCCTATTACTTCACTAGTCCTTATAAGCTCTCCTGGGAATGCGTTGCACAAACCCAATCATGTTTTTGGTGGACAACAAAGTTCAAAATATTCCACCTTGCGACTCCAAAAATCCCAAAAGACCTAATGAATCCACTAATAGCAGACTCTGAACAAATTACAGAAATGCAGCCAATTCCCATAGCAGAGTTTCATTGCAGAATATCAAGTATACTAGTAGAACTTAAATGTGAGGACCTTCCAAAGGTTATCCTTCTCAGCTCACAATTCAATCATAAACCTGAAACTAAGAAAGTTTTTTTAGAATTGGTGGTTGAAAAGTATGAAACTGAAATTGAAATTTTAAACTCACAAGAACAATCATACCAGTTTACAGACCCTAAAGCATTTTTGAAAAGTCTCCCTCCCCAAAAACAAAAATAAATTTCACTTCCTTTTGATGTGCAGGAAAAATATGAATATGATTTCAAGAGCTACACTAAAGATGCAGTGAAACAAGCTGTCAAGGATGCAGATAGCCTACCAGTCATGGAAGGCCTAAAAGAAGAAATTTTAGATCATGTTTTTTCTGATCCTATGGCAGAATATATGGAGGCCCTGATTGGATCAAGTTCCCAATCATTAACCCTTTGGAAGAGCCAGATACATCAGGAGTGGTCACCACTGGTGGTGGCCTTGGTTTTAAAGATCCACATTCAAAGTACCCTATGGCTATCTCTGACAAGAAGTCAAATTTTCTACCCCTTTTTTTCACTACTTAACTCGCTACATTGGCACTATTGTACTATATAGAGCTGAACTATTTCAAGATTTAGATTAGGTTAGATAGGAATTTCAATAGAGCTCAGCTTTGATCATTTAGTTATTTGTTGATTTTTTCCTTCAAAGAAAAAGAAAAATACAAAAACAAGGAAAGAAAAGAGGGCATATTGTAAAAAAAATAAAGGTACAACCCCATACCAAAAAAGAGAAATAAATTCTGAAAGTGTGCAAGCTTAAATGCCACTCCTAAATAACATACTTCTAGTTAGTCAAACAGCATAATCTTGACTAATTAGCCTTTAAAATTTTTTGCTGATAGGATAGTGAATTCGATTTGCCAAACTGTTTAATCTTGGCTTATCAGTAGATAAGATTAGGATAGAAATCAAAGGTTCAAACATGCTCAAAATTTGAACCTAACATTTCAAAAAAGAGAATGACTCAAATCTGTTTTGTTTTCTGAGTCAAAAAAGGATAAAAACCTGGTTCTAATTAGCTCAAAAATATGAACCAAAGAAAAGGAAAGAACAACTCAAACAAAGTCAAAACAAAGTTGTGAAAAAGGATGAAGGAAGTGCTTTGAATTTTCAGATCTTAAACCTTCATCATTTTGTTTTAATTTTTCTGCAAATAATAATCTATGTGCAACTTGTTTTTATGCCATAGATCAGCATCAAGTTAGACTTTTCAATCCTAACTTGTATGTTTTTTAATTTTTGTTGTAGAAATTAGAGAATAAAATCTGTTGGACAGTTCAATCCCAACAGATGGTAGATTAGGTAGAGAATTTTATGGACTCAACTGTTTAATCTAAGTCCATGGAGAAATAAGGACTAGAAATAGATTAGATTTCCTATTTTCAAAAGAATAAAATGTTGTGAAAAGAGTTTTCCAATCCAAGTGCACTCTAATGAAGAAAAAATGCTAGATCAGTAGGATTGGGTAGGTAGAAAGCTCGTAGATGAAAAATCCATTGTTTTTTAGCTGCTAATATGTTTTCAGAGCAAGATTATCATAGCAAAGGAGGAGGAGCCCAATGGATCAGGCACAGCTCAGCCTCCCAGAGAATGCAAGTCTGAAGTTCTTGATGCCTTCAAGAAGGCATCATCCCCAAGTGGAGCCACTGTTAGCCACCTATAATATTTGTTATAGAAAAAGGTGGCTAAGACTATTTGGAGCCTTCAAGGAACAAATTTTATTTACTAAAAAATGTTGGCTCTTAAAGTCTCATTTAAGGCCTCATGCCTCTGTCCAAAATATTCATTGTTGTCCCCATTTTATACTCAGAAATTCTGCTAATTTCATGAGGAAAGAGTGCTGAAAGACCATCATTTTCCCCCTCCCCCTCTTCCAAAATTAACCTTCATTTGCTCCCCCTTTTTTCCATATTATCCCTCTATTTTTCATGAGTCTCCCTCTTCCATTCATGAAAATCCATTTTTATAAGGTCTAAAACCCACCTTTTTAGCCTTACGAAAACCCTCGATACCCTTTGAAAATGTGGAAAAATCATAAAAATTTATGTTTTTTTTTACAGGCTTTAGCCCCTTTGGCTAAAGCCCCTTAACCATTTCCCCCACATGCTCTTTCCCCGGAACCAGGCGCTAGTCCCATCGGCGCTTATCACATCGGAATAAATCAAACGAGCACATGTGTTTTGTTACACAAAAGCCCCGATGCGATCAGCTCCCTTTGATATAACTCCAGATCTCATGTTTCTTTTGAAAAACCAAGAGTTATTACCCCGAGCACTAATCGCATCGAACATATCCAAATGCACGAGACTTGTGCTATTTTCAAAATTTCAGATTGCAATCATGCTTTGGATTGAAAAACCCCAATGCGATTAATCCTTCATATTATAAAACTCTCGATTGCATCATTATATATATATATATATATATATATATATATATATATATATATATATATATATATATCCTGTAGGCCCGCCTCCGGCACTTAATATCGTCTATTTTTCTTCCCTGATCCGTTTTTCCTTTGTAAAGTCTCAAAACCCACTTTTCCAAAGTTTTAACTAAAAAATCCAAGTCACGTGTTTAAATATTTTAATGGGTATATTAAGAAGACCCGATCGCGCATTCGCGATCGGAGAATTCAAATGGGTCGATTGAAAATACCAGGCCCGATGGCCCAATTGCGATTGGCCTTTGTTTTAATACGCCCTGGGCATATTACATTCCATAAAGACCACATGCCCCGCAGTCAGGCACCTATCATATATGTATATCCCGATCCATTAAAAACCTTTGTTTTTGTTGAAAACTTTGGGTTTCATATGTTATAAAGATTTTTCCGCCGGTCCACTCTAGAACTAATCCTCACCGTTGATCGAACGTGGATCAAATGGCCATCGCTCTGTCACATCGTAATTTTTAATTGTACACATTTTGTTTGTCCCTCCGATCGGTCAGTCCCCTGATTCATTATCCACCGTTGATCTCGTCCTTAGATCAACGGCCGTCGCTTAATCGCCTCGGCCCTTTCGATCGCGCAATCGCATCAGAGTTTTTTCATCGCACTCCTTTTCTCCTCCCGCCGATTGTGATCTCCCGATTAGATCTGGACCGTCCACATGTCCAGATCCAATAGCTACGCTCCTCTCCTACCTTCTGAAGCAATTTAACCCATTTCGCAGGATTTTTTAATTATTTTTGTGTCTTGCAAGTCTTTTTAATGGTTTTCCATTGTATTGAAGAGAAAGGCCGAAGGCTGGGAAAGACGTTTCCCATGCTTTTGAGCTATTAAATAGAACCATTTGTGGGGTATATTCCATTGTTTTCTCAATAATTCATGAGCGTTGATACCATAAAGAGCCATGTGCGGCCCTGCACATCTACAAGACACTTTTTGAAGACAGAGTGCGGCAGAATTAAGATTGAAGACAAATTTGGGGATTACGGCTAAGATTTAATATAAAAAGCCTAATCCCCCAAATTAAAACAGAATTAAAAGAAAATCCAAAAAGATCTATCAAACGAACAGGCCTCCATCGCTGCATTTTGAGGCGAATTGATTCCTCAGCTACCCTAAATGCCACCTGTGCCTTAAAAGCATTGAAAACAGAGGCCGAAGTTATTTTTCCAAATCTGATATTTCACCTCCAGCACAGCCAGGGAATCACTGCTGCAAGGAACTTAAATGCAACAAATATCTACAGAGTTACTCCCATATTATGCAGAGCCTTAAAGTCAACAAATATCTCACCAAGCTTTAATATTAATTGTAAAACATTAATACAATCGTCCACCTGTAAACTTCTCTGTCGAGCCCCTCAAAAGGTCGAGAAGTCTTAAGTCTAGATTAATTATCCTTGATATCTTTTGTTAGATCCCACCTCCTCATCCTTCTATAAATACTTCAGTAGAAGATGAGTAACTGTTGGTTGTTGTTTGATCACAAGTTGTAATACTGAAACTCTTTGAAATAAATACATAGTCCATTGAAGTTGAAGAACAAATTGAAGTCTTGGAGGTCTTGATGATGTTGTTGTAGGCTTTTTCCTGAGAAGGCTCTATCATTGGATCCATGAGCTTGGATGTTGGTGAAGTATTCTGAACCGTTTTATGTTTTCCCCTGTTTTCATTATGTTCCATAATATCTTACTACAGTAGGTTGAAAGTTTTAGGCTAAGAAATGACTCTTCGAAGCACCTTAGACCTGTTCATCCTTCACTGTTTTGTGTTTTCTTCTGCTGAAGTATTTTAGAGGCTTTAAACTCTCTCTTTAGTCTTCATGCTTGTTTATTTCCTTAATATTTTGAATAACTAGTTTCAGCATGATTTATGGTTCTCCCTACTTGTCTGCTGCCACTTAAAAACTGTTATTGAAGTCTCCCTTTGAAGTTCTTTGCTTACAGTGAATCAAAGAGGTCTGTTTCAATCTTTCCCTTTGTCCTCACTAAAGCAGTTGGCTTAAAGGTCGTTATAATTATGATCATAGATGTTTTTAGGTGTTCCCTCTTCTATGACTTTAATTATCAGTGAATCTTTTATGTTTTCTGAGTCATTTGAAATAAAATCTTTGAGGAAATAGGGCATTCCCCGAATCTTAGATTTCATTTTAAAAGTTGTTTTGAAATCATTATTTTCTTAAAGGTGTGATTTGTAGAATTTATGGTTAGTCATGTCTATCAAAGAACTATTTATTGTTCAAATTATGCTTTCAAATTCCCTATGTTGAGAATTAAAACTCTCTTTACAAATCATTAATGTTCATCTCATCCCAAAAACAAAAGGATCTTGTGGCCAAGTTAGATTTTCCCTTTGATATCCCATATTCTTTGATGAGTTTGTTATGACCTTTTCTTGACTCCATTGCCCAATGAAACAGATATTTCTCTGTCCTATATATCTTTCCTAGACCTTTCATGTTCTGATGTATCAACTCAATCCAACCAACCAAACAAACAAACACCTGCACCTAATAACTAGTCTAAAATCAATACTCTAAGCACACAAGATAAAATTTTGCAAGCAACCATTTGAGAGATCCCTCTCTGAGAACAGGAGGACTAGATCCTGTAACTCTAAAGATTGGTTCTGATTTTTCCTTGTCTTTTGATTTTCCAAACTATCAAAACACGGGACACCAACATAATGGCGATCACGGTGGGACCATTCTGAGTCAGTGACAATCTAAGTACCCCTTAGGACTCTATAAATCCCTTATTTTCAAAGACTATCCAGTGATTATCAGCCACCTCATCGCCACCAACATAATGGCGATCACAGTGGGACCCTGAGTAAAATCTTCAAAAACAAAACACTCACTGTCTAGCATAACATAAGTAACCTTCTTCAAGCACTACCAAGCATAATGGTAATCATGATGGGACACTTCTGAGTCAGTGACAAACTAAGTACTGCTTAGGATTCTCTTTAAACTTTATCAAACCTTGAAGGAAGTAGTTACCAAGCCATAAGAGTGAACTCTGTTTGTTTGACACCTTAGCTAAGTGTTACATCAGATTTAGGACACTCTATTAACCTGTAAGACCAAAATAACTCAGGAAAACCAAAAACATTCTAGTTTGGCTTCATAATAAACGTGGTGGTGGAACCATAAAACATTTTACCTTCACAAAAGCTAAAACATTTCCACCTGGTGACTCCACTGGCCTCCAGTAGGCCTATTACTTCACTAGTCCTTATAAGCTCTCCTGGGAATGCATTGCGCAAACCCAATCATGTTGTTGGTGGATAGAAAATTTCAAAATCTTCCACCTGGCGACTCCACAAATCCCAAAAGACCTAATGACTCCACTAATAGAAGACTCTGAACAAATTACAGAAATGCAGCCAAGTCCCATAGCAGAGTTTCGTTGTGGAATATCAAGTATACTGCTAGAACTTAAATGTGAGGACCTTCCAAAGGTTATCCTTCTCAGCTCACAATTCAATCCTAAACCTAAAACTAAGATTTTTTTTTTAGAATTGGTGGTTGAAAAGTATGAAACTGAAATTGAAATTTTAAACTCACAAGAACAATCATACCAATTTACAGACCCTAAAGCATTTTTGAAAAGTCTCCCTCCCCCAAAACAAAAAGAAATTTCACTTCCTTTTGATGTGCAGGAAAAAGATGAATATGATTTCAAGAGCTACACTGAAGATGCAGTGAAACAAGCTGTCAAGGATGCAGATAACCTACCAGTGATGGAAGGCCTAAAAGAAGAAAGTTTAGATCATGTTTTTCCTGATCCTATGGCAGAATATATGGAGGCCCTGATTGGCTTAGGTTCCCAATCATTGACCCTTTGAAAGAGCCAGATACATCAGGAGTGGTCACCACTGGTGGTGGCCTTGGTTTTAAAGATCCACATTCAAAGTACCCTATGGCTATCTTTGACAAGCAGTCAGATTTTCTACCCCTTTTTGTCACTACTTAAATGGCTACATTGGCACTATTGTACTATATAGAGCTGAACTATTTCAAGGGTTAGATTAGGTTAAATAGGAATGTCAATAAAGCTTAGCTTTGAGAATTTAGTTAGTTGTTGATTTTTGCCTTGAAAGAAAAATAAAAATACAAAAACAAGGAAAGAAAAGAGTGCAGATTGTAAAAACAATAAAGGTACAACCCCATACCAAAAAAGAGAAACAAATTCTGAAAGTGTGCAAGCTTAAATGCCACTCCTGAATAACACACTTGTAGTTAGTCAAATAGCATAATCTTGACTAATTAGCCTTTAAAATTTTCTTCTGATAGGATAGTGAATTTGATTTTCCAAACTGTTTAATCTTGGCTTATAAGTAGATAAGATTAGGATAGAAATTAAAGGTTCAAACATGCTCAAAATCTAAACCTAACATTTCAAAAAAGAGAATGACTCAAATCTGTTTTTTTTTCTAGAGTCAAAAAAGGATAAAAATCTGGTTCTAATTAGCTCAAAAATCTGAACCAGAGAAAAGGAAAGAACAGCTCAAACAAATTCAAAATAGAGCTATGAAAAAGGATGAAGGAAGTTCTTTGAATTTTCAGATCTTAAACCTTCATCATTTTGTTTTAATTTTTCTGCAAATAATAATCTATGTGCAACTTGTTTTTATGCCATAGATCAGCATCAAGTTAGACAGTTCAATCCTAACTTGTATGTTTTTTAATTTCTGTTGTAGAAATTAGAGAATAAAATCTATTGGACAGTTCAATCCCAACAGATGGTAGATTAGGTAGAGAATTTTATGGACTCAACTGTTTAATCTAGGTCCATGGAGAAATAAGGAGTAGAAATAGATTAGATTTCCTATTTTCAAAAGAATAAAATGTTGTGAAAAGAGTTTGCCAATCCAAGTGCACTCTAATGAAGAAAAAATGCTAGATCAGTAGGATTGGGTAGGTAGAAAGCTCGTAGATGAAAAATCCATTGTTTTTTAGCTGCTAATATGTTTTCAGAGCAATATTATCATAGCAAAGGAGGAGCAGCCCAATGGATCAGGCATAGCTCAGCCTCCCAGAGAATGCAAGTCTGAAGTTCTTGATGCCTTCAAGAAGGCATCATCCCCAAGTGGAGCCACTGTTAGCCACCTATAATATTTTTTATAGCAAAAGGTGGCTAAGACTATTTGGAGCCTTCAAGGAACAAATTTTATTTACTAAAAAATTTTGGCTCTTAAATTCTCATTTAAGGCCTCATGCCTTTGTCCAAAATCTTCATTGCTGTCCCCATTTTATACTCAGAAATTCTACTAATTTCATGAGGAAAGAGTGCTGAAAAACCCTCATTTTCCCCCTCCCCCTCTTCCAAAATTAAGCTCCATTTTCTCCCCCTTTTTTCCATATTATCCCTCTATTTTTCATGAGTCTCCCTCTTCCATTCATGAAAATCCATTTTAATAAGGTCTAAAACCCACCTTTTTAGCCTTACCAAAACCCTCGATACCCTTTGAAAATGTGGAAAAATCATAAAAATTCATGTTTTTTATTACAGGCTTTAGCCCCTTTGGCTAAAGCCCCTTAACCATTTCCCCCACATGCTCTTTTCCCGGAACCAGACGCTAGTCCCATCGGCACTTATCACATTGGAATAAATCAAACGGGCACATGTGTTTTGTTACACAAAAACCCCGATGCGATCAGCTCCCTTTGATATAACTCCAGATCTCATGTTTCTTTTAAAAAACCAAGAGTTATTACCCCGAGCGCTAATCGCATCGGAAATATCCAAATGCGCGAGACTTGTGCTCTTTTCAAAATTTCCAATTGCGATCATGCTTTGGATTGAAAAACCCCGATGCGATTAATCCTTCGTATTATAAAACTCCCGATCGCATCATTTTTTATATATATATCCTGTAGGCCCGCCTCCGGCGCTTAATACCTTCTATTTTTCTTCCCCAATCCGTTTTTCCTTTGTAAAGTCTCAAAAACCACTTTTCCAAAGTTTTAACTAAAAAATCCAAGTCACGTGTTTAAATATTTTAATGGGTAGATTAAGAAGACCCGATCGCGCAATCGCGATCGGAGAATTCAAATGGGTCGATTGAAAAGACCAGGCCTGATGGCCCGATTGCGATTGCCCTTTGTGTTAATACACCCCGGGCATATTACATTCCATAAAGACCACAGGCCCCGCAGTCGGGTGCCTATCATATATGTATATCCCGATCCATTAAAAACCTTTGTTTTTGTTGAAAACTTTGGGTTTCATATGTTATAAAGATTTTTCCGCCGGTCCACTCTAGAACTAATCCCCGCCGTTGATCGAACGCCGATCAAACAGCCATCGCTCCGTCGCATCACAATGTTTAATCGCATGCATTTTCTTTGTCCCTCCGATCGGTCAGTCCCCCGATTCATTCTCCACCGTTGATCTCATCCTTAGATCAACGGCCATCGCTTAATTGCCTTGGCCCTTTCGATCGCACAATCGCATCGGAGTTTTTTCATTGCACTCATTTTCTCCTCCCACCGATTGCGATCTCTCGATTAGATCTGGACCGTCCACATGTCCAGATCCAATGGCTATGCTCCTCTCCCGCCTTCTGAAGCAGTTTAACCCATTTCGCAGGATTTTTTAATTATTTCTATGTTTTGCAGGTCTTTTTAATGGTTTTCCATTGTAATGAAGAGAAAGGCCGAAGGCTGGGAAAGACGTTTCCCGCGCTTTTGAGCTATTAAAGAGAACCATTCACGGGATATATTACATTGTTTTCTCAATAATTCATGAGTGTTGATACCATAAAGAGCCCTGCGTGACCCTGCACATCTACAAGACGTTGTGTTTAAAACACATTTAAAAAGAGTATCATTTTCTGAAGACAGAGCATGGCAAAATGAAGATTGAAGACAGATTTGGGGATTACGGCTAAGATTTAATATCAAAAGCCTAATCCCCCAAATTAAAACTGAATTAAAAGAAAATCCAAAAATATCTATCATACGAACTGGCCTCCACCGCTGCATTTTGACGCGAATTGATTCCTCATCTACCATAAACACCACCTATGCCTTAAAAGCATTGAAAACAGAGGCCGAAGTTATTGTTCCAAATCTGATATTTCGCCTCCAGCACAGCTAGGGAATTACTGCTGCAAGGAACTTAAATGAAAAAAATATCTGCAGAGTTACTCCCATATTACACAGAGCCTTAAAGTCAACAAAGCTCTCACCGAGCTTTGATATTAATTGTAAAACATTAATATAGTCGTCTACCTGTAAACTTCTCCATCGATCCCCTCAAAAGGTCGAGAAGTCTTAAGTCTGTATTAATTATCCTTGAGATCTTTTGTTAGATCCCACCTCCTCATCCTTATATAAATACTTTAGTAGAAGATGAGTAACTGTTGGTTGTTGTTTGATCACAAGTTGCAATACTGAAACTCTTTGAAATAAATACATAGTCCATTGAAGTTGAAGAACAAATTGAAGTATTGGAGGTCTTGATGATGTTGTTGTAGGCTTTTTCCTGAGAAGGCTATATCATTGGATCCATGAGCTTGGTTGTTGGTGAAGTATTCTGAACTGTTTTATGTTTTCCCCTGTTTTCATTATGTTCCATAATATATTACTACAGTAGGTTGAAAGTTTTAGGCTAAGAAATGACTATTCGAAGCACCTTAGACCTGTTCATCCTTCACTGTTTTGTGTTTTCTTCTGCTGAAGTATTTTAGAGGCTTTAAACTCTCTCTTTAGTCTTCATGCTTGTTTATTTCCTTAATAGTTTGAACAGCTGGTTTCAGCATGATTTATGGTTCTCCCTGCTTGTTTTCTGCCACTTAAAATCTGTTATTGAAGTCTCCCTTTGAAGTTCTTTGCTTACAGTGAATCAAAGAGGTCTTTTTCGATCTTGCCCTTTGTCCTCACTTAAGCAGTTGGCTTAAAGGTCATTATAGTTATGATCATAGATGTTTTTAGGTGTTCCCTCTTCTATGAATTTAATTATCAGTGAATATTTTATGTTTTCTGAGTCATTTGAAATAAAATATTTGAGGAAATAGGGCGTTCCCCGAATCTTAGATTTCATTTCAAAAGTTGTTTTGAAGTCATTATTTGCTTAAAGGTTTGATTTGTAGAATTTATGGTTAGCCCTGTCTATCAAAGAACTATTTATTGTTCAAATTATGCTTTCAAATTCCCTTTGTTGAGAATTAAAACTCTCTTTCCAAATCATTAATGTTCATCTCATCCCAAAAACAAAAGGATCCTGTGGCCAAGTTCGATTTTCCCTTTGATATCCCATATCCTTTGATGAGTTTTTTATGGCCTTTTCTTGACTCCATTTCCCAATGAAACAAATATTTCTCTGTCATACATATCTTTCCTAGACCTTTCATGTTCTATTGTATCAACTCAATCCAACCAAACAAACAAACAAACACCTGCACTTAATAAATAGTCTAAAATCTATACTCTAAGCACACAAGATAAACTTTTGCAAGCAAGAATTTGAGAGATCCCTCTCTGAGAACAGGAGGACTAGATCCTGTAACTCTAAATATTGGTTCTGATGTTCCCCTGTCTTTTGATTTGCCAAACTATCAAAACACGGGACACCAACATAATGGCGATCACGGTGGGACCATTCAGAGTCAGTGACAATATAAGTACCCCTTAGGACTCCAGAAATCCCTTATTTTCAAAGACTATCCAGTGATTATCAGCCACCTCATCGCCACCAACATAATGGCGATCACGGTGGGACCCTAAGTAAAATCTTCAAAAACAAAACACTCACTGTCTAGCATAACATAAGTAACCTTCTTCAAGCACTACCAAGCATAATGGTAATCATGATGGGACACTTCTAAGTCAGTGAAAAAATAAGTACCCCTTAGGATTCTCTTTAAACCTTATCAAACCTTGAAGGAAGCAGTTACCAAGCCATAAGAGTGAACTCTATTTTTTTGACACCTTAGCTAAGTGTTACATCAGATTTAGGACACTCTCTTAACCTGTAAGACCACAATAACTCATAAAAACAAAAAACATTCTAGTTTGGCTTCATAATAAACATGGTGGTGGAACCATAAAACATTTTACCTTCACAAAAGCTAAAAAATTTCCACCTGGTGACTCCACTGGCCTCCAGTAGGCCTATTACTTCACTAGTCCTTATAAGCTCTCCTGGGAATGCGTTGCGCAAACCCAATCATGCTGTTGGTGGACAGAAAAGTTCAAAATCTTCCACCTGGAGACTCCACAAATCCCAAAAGACCTAATGACTCCACTAATAGAAGACTCTGAACAAATTATAGAAATGCAGCCAAGTCCCATAGCAAAGTTTCGTTGTGGAATATCAAGTATACTGGTAGAACTTAAATGTGAGGACCTTCCAAAGGTTATCCTTCTCAACTCACAATTCAATCCTAAACCTAAAACTAAGAATTTTTTTTAGAATTGGTGGTTGAAAAGTATAAAACTGAAATTGAAATTTTAAACTCACAAGAACAATCATACCAATTTAGAGACCCTAAAGCATTTTTGAAAAGTCTCCCTCCCCCCAAAAAAAAAAAAAAATCACTGCCTTTTGATGTGCAGGAAAAAGATGAATATGATTTCAAGAGCTACACTGAAGATGCAGTGAAACAAGCTGTCAAGGATGCAGATAGCCTACCAGTCATGAAAGGCCTAAAAGAAGAAAGTTTAGATCATGTTTTTTCTGATCCTATGGCAGAATATATGGAGGCCTTGATTGGCTCAGGTTCCCAGTCATTGACCCTTTGCAAGAGCCAGATACATCAGGAGTGGTCACCACTAGTGGTGGCCTTGGTTTTAAAGATCCACATTCAAAGTACCCTATGGCTATCTCTGACAAGCAGTCAGATTTTCTACCCCTTTTTGTCACTACTTAACTCGCTACATTGGCACTATTGTACTATATAGAGCTGAACTATTTCAAGGGTTAGATTAGGTTAGATAGGAATGTCAATAAAGCTCAGCTTTGAGCATTTAGTTAGTTTTTGATTTTTTCCTTGAAAGAAAATGAAAAATACAAAAACAAGGAAAGAAAAGAGGGCAGATTGTAAAAACAATAAAGGTACAACCCCATACCAAAAAAGAGAAACAAATTCTGAAAGTGTGCAAGCTTAAATGCCACTCCTGAATAACACACTTCTAGTTAGTCAAACAACATAATCTTGACTAATTAGCCTTTAAAAGTTTTTGCTGATAGGATAGTGAATTCGATTTTCCAAACTGTTTAATCTTGGCTTATAAGTAGATAAGATTAGGATAGAAATCAAAGGTTCAAACGTGCTCAAAATCTGAACCTAACATTTCAAAAAAGATAATGACTCAAATCTGTTTTGTTTTCTGAGTAAAAAAAGGATAAAAATCTGGTTCTAATTAGCTCAAAAATCTGAACCAGAGAAAAGGAAAGAACAGCTCAAACAAAGTCAAAACAGAGCTGTGAAAAAGGATCAAGGAAGTGCTTTGAATTTTCAGATCTTAAACCTTCATCATTTTGTTTTAATTTTTCTGCAAATAATAATCTATGTGCAACTTGTTTTTATGCCATAGATCAGCATCAAGTTAGACTGTTCAATCCTAACTTGTATGTTTTTTAATTTCTGTTGTAGAAATTAGAGAATAAAATCTATTGGACAGTTCAATCCCAACAGATGGTAGATTAGGTAGAGAATTTTATGGACTCAACTGTTTAATCTGAGCCCATGGAGAAATAAAGAGTAGGAATAGATTAGATTTCCTATTTTCAAAAGAATAAAATGTTGTGAAAAGAGTTTGCCAATCCAAGTGCACTCTAATGAAGAAAAAATGCTAGATCAGTAGGATTGGGTAGGTAGAAAGCTCGTAGATGAAAAATCCATTGTTTTTTATCTGCTAATATGTTTTCAAAGCAAGATTATCATAGCAAAGGAGGAGCAGCCCAATGGATCAGGCATAGCTTAGCCTCCCATAGAATGCAAGTCTGAAGTTCTTGATGCCTTCAAGAAGGCATCATCCCCAAGTGGAGCCACTCTTAGCCACCTATAATATTTGGTATAGAAAAAGGTGGCTAAGACTATTTGGAGCCTTCAAGGAGGCTACTCTGATAGCCCAAGAAATGACGCCCGATATAAACATGGATGACTCTAGTAACAAGCTGCTGTAACAAACACCACGTCAGTCACCGCAGGCACAATCAGAAAAATCTATCGCCAGAGGATAGCCACTTCAAGCACGATGGCCAGATCAGGGAAACTTGGATGCTGAGAGCGTAGAGACATGGGGAACAACCCAACTATACCATTTAATTTAGAGAGCAGCACAGCAAGCGGAAGGGCTTCACGTGGAGCTCCAGCAAAGATGTGAACAGTAGCAATTACAAATCAGCATGCTTACTGAAGAGCGTGAACAGTTGAGGATAGAAAAGGGGAATCTACAATAACAACTGGAGACAGTGACAAGAATATTTGGGGACGTTTGGCCCACAGTAACGAACAACAACAACCGAATACCAGAAGGGATAAAGGAGAATGATATAGTCGTACGCGCGGTCCACATCAGGGTGGCATGTTCAAACCTCCATCAGGAAAACAAGGAACTCAGAGCAGCATTGGCAGCCCATCCTGCGTTGCCAGATCTGGCGGTTATATACACAGATCAGATATCAGAGAGATAGAGCCAGGTGACAAAAATGCAGGAAGTTCTGAGTACTGTAGCAAAAGAGGTGTATGACCTATTGAAGGGTCTACAAGAATGTTCGACCTCGCTCACACTGAAGTCTTAACCAGTTTCATTATAGCTCCAACAAGTATAAAGGGAGATCCAGGAGGCCACAGACCCTATTGGACTCAACCAACTATATGCTCAAGCAAACAATCTGGAGGTCCAGATACAGCAGATTGAAGAAAACTCAACTACAGCAAAGCAAGCTCTCTGGGAACTGAGGCAGCCGATAAAAACTAGCTTCCAAACATTGTAACGACTGGTCTCCGAGGCCGATATGAAAATATAAAGCATTTTCGGTAGCCTGCCAGTTGTTTCAGGGGAGGAAGTGGTCGTGCAGGTCACAACGCAAACTGAATCGCTCATGCAAGGATGGCATCACACCCTGACGACCTTTCAGGAGCTCAATGCATCAACTCTAACACAAGTCCCAGAATTGGGGCCCTTGTTTTGACAGTCGAGAGAAAGGGGACAAGTAGAGAAGAAGACAGGGCTGAGAGGACCGATGGAAATAGAGACAGTGAAGAGCGATTGACTCAGGGTGAGTCAATAGGTTGTGGTTGGGGCCTATTGGGGCCCTTGTTTTGAAATCAAACAGTTTTGAGTTGCAAATAGTACGTGGTAGGACACAACCATGGTAGGCAGGGAGCTGTCAAGGTTGCGAAGGAATGAAGAACAGGTGGCACGGCTGTTGCAGGAGCAAGCACAGATGGTAGAAGAACGTGGTAGGAGACGAGCAGTATAACTCCCGATGAACAGAGAGAGGTAGAAGACAACCAAGAGAGAAGAAAGGAAGAACTGTCAGTTGCACTGGAAGCAGAACAAATAGGCAGCCGGTCAGCGGAGAAAGGAGGGGTTGGCACAGATGGAATGAAGAAACAGGAGTCGTAGGAGAGCTCTGTTCATGTTGTTTTGTTCTCTATCTCTCTGTATCTCTGTGTTCTAATCCACTGGATAGGACTCTTTGTAATATGTTCATTTAAAGCTCATGTTAAGGAGTGTTGTAATGGTCCGTTGCCGATAAGTTAATTATAATATGATCATAGTTTGAATTTCCCAATATATGTTGTAATCCAGATTGATTGATATGGTAGTATTTTAAAATTTTTATTGACTATATTTCTGAATGCACTTCTAAAGAATATCACCCAGTTAGTGTTGTGTTTTCTTAAGCTCTGAGATAGTTCTGGTTCATATATATTTAATCTGCTAGACTGATATCAATCCACTCCCAACCTTAGTAAGGTCGCAACATGCCTCACGTGAGACTCTCTGCTCCTCGGAGCAGGGTGAAAATGCCGGCGTGGTGCTATACTACAGCAGAAATCCTTGTTGGCCTCTAATCCAAACCTGGGTCTTGCTTAAGATACATTCTTCCTCGCCAACAGGCCTGGTGGAATGTTGTCAATTTACATAACATTTCGTTACATTTCTACACTCAGAAAATATTTACAGGCTGGGTGGAGTGTTATGACCATATATTTGTTAGCTTTCAGTTACACACTTCTTCACTTAAATTTCTTACAGGTCTTTGGATTCTTGAGGTTTTAATTTTTATAATAGCTGAGCAATGCGAGGATGCAGTTGTTGCGTTAAGGGACCTATATCAAATTGAGTAGAATGGTCAGAATGTTCTTATTGAGAAGTCACGGATATCAATTCGATACTAAATAAAGTTGATAACTTTGCTTAGGAATTTTTACTCATTGCTTTTAAAGATATTATATTTTTTTCAAGAGAATAATAAAGGTGGATATTTTTCATCATTTTCTTTTTAGTGATATTTATAATTAATGGAAAAATGTAGACTATTATATATAATGTATAATTAGATGTTTGTTGAGATTATGGTGTCTCAAGTTGTGATGTTTATTTAAAATTTATATATTATTTAAAAAGAGTTATTTCAACTCTCTAACAAATTTGCAATTCAGAAGATTTGTAATTTATTAAATGTATTTTTTTTTTTGCTGATGATGAACGAAGAAGAAGTGGCTTATGAGTAGGCAGGAGTCAACCTTGCCTGAGAGCTTTCCAATTCTGTCATAGTTTGTTTATCCTTAATTTCAAATTGGTATCAACTTTAGGTGAAAGATGGGTGAGTTTCGAAAATGATTGTGAATGCAAAGACGCTATTCGATTCTCTGAAAGTAAGTTGAGGCTGATTGGAAGTTTAATTCTAGGCCGCTTGAAGGTTGTGTTTGCAGTACTATGTCGGTTTAAGAGCTATTGTTTTTAGGCCCTTCGTTTCCTGTTCTGATATCAAATCAGATCTAAAAATCATCCAGATTCTCCCCGAAGACCCGGCTACAAAAGCTAAAGTGACCAGTGTGATATTTGTGGTTGAGATCGTGTTGAAGATCGGTTAGATCTCTAAGTTGCTTTGTACCTTATTAAACCTATTTTACAATGGTTCTGGTGTGGGGTTCAAATCACAACCAAGGGGCATCATGACTACTATGGTTGGTTATTATAGCAATGTGAGTGGGTGCTATGGACATTGGTGATGATGTGCTAAGGTGAGGGTCCAAGTTGTTGGAAAATCAATCTCAATCACCATTTTAAATGAAATTACCAGAGCCATATCTCAAGTAAATGTTTTTTAGGTTGTAGATTGAGTTTGCAGGAAAGGACTTGAAGTAAATGAAGTTCTAAGAGTATAGGCAAACATTAAATCAACAACATAGAAAATAATTTTTGTATAATCCCCCATGTTGTGTATTAATTGTTGACTCTGTCATGAAATTAATTTGATGAAAATGTTTGTTTATATATAACAAGTTAGTAGAATTATTATGCATTGTGGTAGAATATTTTGTTACAAGTTTTAATGTGTGCTAATTTAGCAACCCCTGATGAATGTAAATTTCAGTAAAAGATATAGTTTTACTGGTGAAGGAGCCTCAACCTCCACATGAATGTATTTCCTTTGTTTTAAAGTTATAATCTAAAGTTTGGTTTGTCGATATTTGGTTTACCGCAACAAATTGTTTTACTTTGTTGTACTGCGGGTGAATTTGTTTGATTTTGGTTGCTCCGTATTTACCAGTAAGGAGAATTTATTTTTTACACAGTGAAAATGGCAGAAACAAGCACAAGCTTAACTATTCCACAAATGCCTCATTTTAATGGAAAAAACTACAATTATTGGGCTATAACAATGAAGTCTATGTTTTCTTCTCAAGATATATATGGGAATTGGTAGAAAATAGTTTCCAAGAACCAGCAGATGTAGTAGCATACAATGCTTTCACACAAGCAGAAAAGGAGAAGGACTCAAAAGTCATCTTCTATATTTTTTAGGTAGTGCATGGAAGATATTTTGAGACAATTTGTATGAAAGAGTTTGAGAATGTAGACACATTTTTTACACATGTAATTTGATTGGTTACTCAAATCAAATCTCATGGCGAGACACTTGAGGAAAGGAGAGTAGTTGAGAAAGTTTTGAGAATTCTACCAGCAATATTTGATGCCATAGTTGTGGCTATAGAAGAGACAAAATATCTCTCATAGTTTTCAATGGATTAGCTTCATGCATCACTGATTTCTCATGAACATAGGTTGAAAAGAGAAAAAAACTCTGCAATGGAGCATGCCTTCAAGGCACAAGTTTCCTTTGGTCAAGGTAGTGGTCGAGGAAGAACAAACTATAGAGGAAGAGGAAGAAGCCTAGATAGAGGTCGAAGAAGCATCCTTTCAAGTTCAAGTGGAAGGGGCATCAATCAAAATTCAAGTGAAGGCCCAAGCTAGAATCAAGCACAAGGTAAGAGGTATGATAAATCTCAAGTTCAATGTCATTATTGTAGGAAGTATGGCCATTATGCAACTGAATGTAGAAAGAAGCAATATGACATAAGTAACAAACCAAGTGAAAATTGCACAAAGTAAAATAAGAACGATGATAGCATGTTTTTAGTTTGTAATTTAGCACAAGAAAAAAAAGGAGATGTATGGTTTCTAGATTCAGGGTGTAGCAACCACATGACTAGGAACATAGAAATGTTTTCCAATGTAGATGAAAGTGTGAAATTAGAAGTGACATTAGTGACTGATAGCAAAGTCTATGTCATGGGAAAAGGAAGAGTCAATATTATAAAAAAGAATGGGGATAAGCAATACATTTCAGATGTCTATTTCATCCCTAATTTGAAACATAACCTCATAAGCATTGGACACCTCATACAAAATTGCTACAATGTCTTTTTGAAAAATGATGTGTGCACAATTTTGGATAAGTATACAACTGATTGCAAAAGTTCATATGACAAACAATAGAATGTTTCCTCTCAAGTTAAAATCATATTTGAAGGAAGAAGGTGCTCAAGCACAACTATCAATGAGTTCACAAGAGAATGAAAGATAAGTTGCAGTTGTCACACGAGTAGACTTTCAAGCAAAGGTCAAAGATGGAAATTGGTTATGGCATTTGAGATTTGGTCATCTCAACTTTGGAGATTTGAATTTTTTGCATAGGAAATGCATGGTGAAGGGATTACCACTCATAGAAATGTCGGACAACCTATGTGAAGGATGCATCTTGGGAAAACAACATAGAGAATGATTTCCAACAGGAAAGTCAATAAGGGCAAAGGCACCTTTGGATATTGTCCATTCATATTTATGTGGACCAACACAAACACCATAAATTGGGGGCAGCTATTATATTTTGACTTTCATAGATGATTATACAAGGAAGACATGTGTTTACTTCCTAAAACAGAAAAGTGAAGCGTTTGAGCACTTTCTCCACTACAAATCTCTTGTTGAGAAGCAAAGTGAACACTACATCAAAGTATTGAGGATTGATAGAGGTGGCGAATACATCACAAATGACTTCCCATGATTTTGCAGGGAGCATGGAATTCACAACAATTTACAACAAAGTATACACCCCTGAAAAATGGTGTCACGAAAATGAAGAATAGGACCATTGTGGAAATGGAAAGGAGTATGTTGAAGGCAAAGCATTTTCCAAATGATTATTGGGCTTAAGTTGCCGCGTGTGCAACATATATCATTAATAGGTGTCCAAAAAAAAGTGTTATGAATATAGTTCTTGAAGAGGCATGGAGTGGAAGAAATCATAGTGTCACTCACATGAGAGTGTTTGGGTTTTTGGCATATGAACATATCCTAGATGAGTTGAGGAAGAAGTTGGAAAACAAGGGGGAGAAATGTATATTTTTTGGATACAGTGATGAATCCAAGGCATACAAGCTCTACAATCCATCAACCAATAAAGTCATAATCAATAGAGATGTTCAATTCATAGAAGAGGAAGCATGGGATTAAATTTTAGAGAAGACAATCAATGTGAAGACATGTATACCACATGAAGACAAAGAGGAAATGACTGCAGAAAGTAATTCCTCAATGGTGACTCCTCCTACACCTATTCAATCTAAACAAAGCAGTCAACATGTGACACCATCAACAAATAATAGGATAGCGTTGCGCAACCAAGCAAGTGATTCTCCATGCACACCACAAAGATCCACAACACGAATATATTTCAAGCACAACACCAAGTGACATATCAAGCGCATCTTCCGCAAGCATAAGAAGACCCAAATTCAAACATTTAAGTGAAATTTATGAGAAAAATGAAGTTGATAATAGCGCTGGTCTAAATTCCTTATTTGCATCATTTTTTCATGTATATGACCCAATTCATTTTGAGGATGCAGTAAAATGAGAAAAATGTGTTACGGCAATGGATAAAGAAATAGGAGCAATAGAAAAGAATGACACATGGGATCTAGTGAATCTTCTGCAAGGAAAAGAATTCATTCAAGTGAAGTGGGTCTAGAAGACAAAGAGAAATGTTGAAGGAAATATTGAAAGGCATAAAACACGGCTAGTTGTTAAAGGATACAAACAGCAACATGGAAGATATTATACAAAAACATTTGTGCCAGTCGTGAGGATGGAGACAGTGCATACAATGTTGTCGATTGTCGCGCAACATAAATGGAAAGTCTATCAAATGGATGTAAAATCATCATTCTTGAATGGAGTGCTAAAAGAGGAGGTGTATGTTTTGAAACCTCCTGGCTATGAGGTATAAGGACAAGAAGACAAGTTGTGTAGGTTGAGGAAAGTTTTTATGGGCTGAAGCAAGCACCGCGTGCATAGTATAGCAAGATAGATGCTTACTTGATGGATAATGGGTTCGACAAATGTGACAGTGATCCTACTCTCTACATCAAGAGAGTGATGATAAGCTTCTTATTGTTGTCTTGTATGTATATGATTTTATTTTTATAGGGAGTGGTGATTTCCTCATTGATTTCAAAGAAGTCATGAAAAGTGAGTTTGAAATGACTGACTTTGGGTTGTTAAGATATTTTTTGGGCATTGAAGTGAAGCAAACATAAAATAGTATTTTTATCTCTCAAGAAAAGTATGTTGCAAACATTTTAGAAAGGTTTAATATGCATAACAACAAGCCAACACCAACTCCAACTGTCATGGGGTTGAATTTGAGAAATGAAGATTGCAACAACAATGTCAATTCGACATTATACAAAATTATGGTGGGAAGCTTAATGTATTTGTCTACAACTAGGCCTGATATAATGTATGCAGTGATTTTGGTGTCAAGGTTCATGGATACACCCAAGGAGACACATTGGAAATCAACGAAAATTATTTTAAGGTATGTCAATGGGACAAAGGAGTATGGTCTTTTGTACACCACAATAGATGATTTTAGGCTAGTTGGTTATACTAACAATGACTGGGCAAGAAGTGTTGATGACAGAAAGAGCACGTTAGGATATATTTTTCATTTGGGTTCAGGAGCCATTTCATGGGCTTCTAAGAAGCCACATACAGTGTCATTTTCAACAACAAAAGCTAAATATGTCATCGCAACAGTAGAAATGTGTCAAGAAGTTTGGATGAGAAGAATGTTGAGGGATTTATGCCATGAATAAGAGGGAAAAACAACTATTTTCTACGACAACAGTTCCGCGATTGCACTATCGAAGAATTATGTTTTTAGAAGATGAAAAAGCACATTGATGTTAAATATCATTTCATAAGAGAATTAGTTAACAATGATGAGATTGTGTTGCAACACTGTAGGTCAGAAGGACAATTTGCAGACATCTTCACAAAGCCATTGGCACGTGGAGATTTCGTGTTTCTTAGAGATTGTTTGATAATGGTCAATGACAACAGTTGCAATTAAGGGGGAGTGTTGGAAAATTAATCTCAACCACCACGTTAAAGGACCTGGCAACAACCATACCCCAAGTAAATTTTTTGTAGCTTGCAGATTGAGTTTGCAAGCAAGGACATGGAGTAAATGAAGTTCTGAGCAAGGGTACATATTACCCATTCCGCAAAACATCAGATAAATTAAAAGGAAAATGGACATTTAATTCATGGTTGATAAAAGCTTATGGGAAAACAATAACTCCGCAACAAAAAAAATCATTTTTGTATAATATCCCATGTCGTGTATTAATTTCTGACTCTGTCATGAAATTAATGTGTTGAAAATGTATGTTTAGATATAACAAGTTAGTATAATTATTATGCATTGTGGCAGATGAAAGTTTGAAAATTCTGGGGAGAAAATGGTGGAGAAAATTTTACTAGTGAAGGAGCTGCAACCTCCATATGAATTTATTTCCTTTGTTTTAAAGTTAGAATCGAAATTTTGGTTTGTCGCTATTTGGTTATGAAAATTTCATATATGAGTTTTACCGCAACAACTCTATTTTACTTTTTTTTACCAGGTGTGAATTTGTTTTATTTTGGTTATTCCATTATTTTAATCTCATGATTTTAATATTCACCACTCTATATTAAAAGGGAGACACATGTGTATAATTTCTGCAACTGTATTGTCTCAATTAAGACATTTACGCAACTCTACCTTAAATTTTTAACACGAGTTTGATGTGGTTGAGTTGAGGGTTCGTGTTTGGTGTGGTTGCGTGGTAGAGAGGCATACCATAGTTACAAAACACTATACACTTTGTGTCACCTAATTTGAAAAGTTATCAACAAGAGGTATGACGTTTAATTCCTGAATTCCAAGATTTTAATATTGTATATGTTCCTAGAATGCGTAACAAAATTGGGGATGCATTAACAAATGCTGATGCTGGTTGTCACTGCTTAGGGATGATTTTTTCTGTTGAAATTATTTATAAACCAATTGTCCCTAAAAATATAACTAATTTATTTATTTTTAATGATGACCAATGGATACCACAATTCATGGAAAATGCTGATGTATTCAAAGATGTAGCCATTAATGAAGACAAGAAAGACAAAGGGTTGCAAGATACAGCTCAAGAAAGAAAAGATAACCCTATGTCGAAGGGCATGGAATCACTAGAAAAGTTGTAAGACTTGCAAGATCTCTTTAGAGGGTTATTCAATGCTAAAACCCACAGTTCATTGCTCTCACATGAGCAGATCAATCTTGGAATAGAGAAAGATATGAATTTTCCTAGAATGCGTAACAAAATTGGGGATGCATTAACAAATGCTGATGCTGGTTGTCACTGCTTAGTGATGATTTTTTCTGTTGAAATTATTTATAAGCTAGTTGTCCCTGAAATTATAACTAATTTATTTATTTTTAATAAATAACAACAGATACTGCAATTCATGGAAAATGCTGATGCATTCAAAGATGTAGCCATTAACGAAGACGAGCAGGACAACATGTTGCAAGATACAGCTCAAGCAAGAAAATATAACCCTGTGTCGAAGGGTGTGGTATCACTTGAAAAGTTGTAAGACTTGCAGAATCGCTTTAGAGGGTCAGTCAATGCTAAAACCCACAGTTCAATGCTCTCGCATGAGCAAATCAATATTGGAATAGAGAAAGATATTAATTTTGTTAATATTGGTACTTAATGTACACCACAAGTGAGACAAACCTTCATCCTCTTATTCAAGCAATACCGAGATGTTTTCACATGGACATACGATGAGCTCAAAACTTATGATATGAAAATAGTTCAGCATGGTATTCTGATTAAGGAAGGGTCCAAGCCTTTTCAGCAGAACCTTTGGAAGGTGCATACAATGCTTGAGCCCCTGATTCAGAATGAGTTGAGGAAATTTTTGTTACAAAGTACGATATTCGACATCGATGTCCAATATGGTCATAGTAAGGAAGATGTCTCGGGAAATATTCTTTTGTGTAGATTTCTAAAATATCAACCGCACCTCGAACAAAGACAACTACCTTGTGTCGTCAATGAAACAGATATTACAAATAGTATTGGGGTCAAAAATAAATTCTTTACTTGAAAGTTTGTAAATTTTTGTAGATGTTCTATGCTTGATGCAACTTTACTTTTTATCCCAATATTAGTCATCAATTACATAAACAATAAAGTAAAATGTAGATAGAACATACCAGTAGATCGACAGAATACAAGAAAGAAATATATAAGTGTTGGTGTGTTACAGCAATTAGGAGGATGCTTCAACCAACAAAGTCTCAATATGGTCAGCCAACCAGCAACGTCACACAACCCTCTAGGACAGCCAAAATGGTCAAATAAAAAATGAGCCCAAAATTCAACGCTGTCAGTCAACGGTTAACACAAACAACAGTAGCAGCTAGGTCAACGCAGCAAACTCAAAGTCAATGTCTAGCCTCGAGAATAGTGCCAAAAAATGTAGATTTGAAAGATCAAAATTTTGGGAGAGTTTCAGGTCCTTTTGACCTTGCGTTGACCAAAGTCAACACTGTTCAAAGTTGTTGCAAAAACCCTAGGCCAAAAATAGAAAAGAGCTACTGCTGAAATTTCCCACGTGTGGAGAGAAGAGCCTCCAAGGTCATCAAACCAATCAGATGAGGAGAGAGAAATGTGTGAGGACCAGATGAGTGAAAATGTCATCCAACGTTGACCAATTTATATCCACCAGTGAGGATGTGTGACACAATTTCTAGGGCACAAAACCTTAAGGCCGACCTGCACATATTTTGAATATAAAAAAAATGTTTTTCTTATCGGATTAACATGATATTTAGATTTATCTTGCACCTCTTCAAAAGAGGAGTGCAATAAAAATATTGGCATCTTCATCTGAGCATCACAACATGGAGTTTGGACCTAGTTGTCCAAAATTAGCACTCCCTCTCAACTAGGGAGAACAGAAGTGGGTCAGTCACAAAGACATCATTCCCAACTGACAGATTCAGCCTAGAGGTCTGAAGCCTCTATTGGAATCACAAAGGGTGTCATACCAACCCAAGGATGGTTTACCTGACCCAAAGTTAGTTGGAGGTCTGAAACCTCACTATACTTGATCCCAGATCAAGTCGTTGGATCGTTCCATCCTAGATAGAGAGTACAGAAATCTCTGATGCGTCCATCAGCCTTTGCGACTCGTCTCTAGCTTTTCCCACCTCACTGGCCAAATGAGAGGTACTTCCCATGAGCCCTTAAATCAATGGGTAGGATGCATACGGAGCACAGATAATGAGAGGTGAACCAACTCAATCATCACAATGGAGGGGCAAAAGCATAACAAAAATGGTTGGCAAGCCTTGCCCTGTGGTTTCTTATAGCTCCGAGAAGCTATCCCCAAAGCCCCCTGTAGCTGCCAGAGCTCATTTTCCAACATGACCCTCAGCATAGGGTCATTCCACGATACCAAAATTCTCACGGAAGGTGAGGAAATTGAACTTCCCTAGGGGCTTTGTGAGAATATCTGTGACCTGCTCATCAGTTCCTATATGATCGAGCCTTACAGTGCCTCGGTGTACCCTAGCCCAGATAAAGTGGTACCTAATATCAATATGCTTGGATCGATAGCGGAAGACGGGATTCACGGACAACTGAATCCCACTCTGGTTATCATAGAGTATCGCAGTGGTATCTAGCACATGCCCGAACAGCTCACTAAAGAGCTTACGCAACTAAACTACTTCACAATAGGCCATACTCACTGCAATGTATTCAGCCTCCATGGTGCTCAAAGCCACCGACTTCTGGTTCCTGCTCATCCATGATATCGAAGCAGAACCAAGCGTGAAGCAACGTCCTGATGTGATCTTACGATCCACCACACTGCTAGCCCAATCGACATCAGTATATCCATGGAGTTTCACGCTCCCAGCAGTGTATCTCAGCCCATGGTTTATCGTGCCTCGAAGATATCTGAATATATTCTTGGCACCAACCCAGTGAGTGTGATGAGGCTCAACCATATGTTGACTCAAAGTGTTAACTACAAAACATATGTCCAAATGGGTGTTCACTAAGAACATCAGGGCCTATACGAGTTAATGATAATCTATAGGATTTGCTAACACGGGCCCAACAACGCTTCCACTCAACTTCTTGAAGTTGAGATCCATCAGTGTCGACACGGACTTACAGTCCACCATACCATATATTTCAAGAAGCTTCACAATGCATTTTCCTTGAGAAAGGAAAATCTCACCAGATCTCTGCCAGACCTCCAAGCCTAGGAAGTAATGCATCAGTCCTAGGTCCTTCATCTCAAACTCAACAACAAGCTCCCTCTTGCACTGATGAATGAGAGGGTTAGCACCTTCCAGGAAGAGGTCGTCCACATACATCACCAGAATGATAGGTTTTTCTCTGTCAACCTTGAAGTAAAGGTTTGGATCAAAAATACTATGAGTGAAGTCCAGCTTCATCAGGTAGCTAGCTATCCTCTCATACCAAGCTCTGGGTGCTTTCTTCAACCCATAGAGGGCTTTCTTCAACTTGTAGACATGGGTGTAAATATCCTGGACTTTGAACCTCAAAGGTTGCTCCACATACACCTCTTCCTTTATCGCAGAAATGCAGTCTTCACATACATCTGATGAAGACTCCATCCTTGCGTAGCAGAAAGGGCTATGATATATCAGATGGTGGTATATCGGGACACAAGTGAAAATATATCATCATAGTCTATGTCTTCTTTTTGAGAGAAGCCTTCGGCAATAAATATTTCCTTGAAATTTTCAGCACTTCCATCAGATCCATGCTTGATCTTGTAGAGCCATTTCAAGGTGACAACTGATTTGTCCTCCAGTCTTGGAACCACATCCCAAATATCATTCTTCATTATGGACTCATAATCTTCGTGCATAGCATTATTCCAGACTTTATGCTTTACGGCTTCCTCAAAAGATCTAGGCTCATATTGTACAATAGTACTCATGGCTGCTAGATACCCTTGGTATCTATTCATCTTCTTTCTTTCACGAAATGTACCCCTTGGGGCCATATGTCCCTCGGCATCCTTGAGAGTGTCCCTAAGCCATGATGGTCTCTTCCCTATTGAAGGAGGTCTATCAATCGGGTTTATTGGTCCTTCAACATCGTGCATCGTCTCATCCTTCGGTTCTTCTTGATTTACAGGCCTTGCTTCATGATCTTCCTCAGATCTCGGAAGATTGACTAATTTCCTCAGGGACGCATCTTCGTCAAAGGTAACACCATGGAATATCTCCAATTCCCTTTGACTCGGCACATAGACTCTATTGTCCTTCATAGTTTCATCGTAGCCTACAAGCATTCCCTTCTTCCCAGAAGCATCTAGCTTGCTCCTCTTTTCTTTCGGTACATGAAAATAAACAGGACATCCAAAAACTCTAAAATGTGAGATGTCAAGTTTCTTACCAAAGAAAACCTCTTTGGGAGTTTTGGAGTCCAAAGCAGAATGCAGGCATCGGTTTTGTATGTACACAATAATGCTCGAAGATTCTCTCCACAGAAACTTCAGAAGACCTTGGTCACATAGCATGGCATGGGAAGCTTCCACAATGGTCATGTTTTTTCGTTCAACAACGTCATTTTGCTCAGGAGTATAGACAGTTGTTTTCGCCCTCTTGATGCCAACTTCTCTACAAAATTTCTTGAACTCGTTCATCTCATATTTAGTGCCATTATTGGTCCTCAATATCTTGATCTTCTTCCCTGTCAGATTTTCCACCAAGGCTTTGAAGGTACGAAACCACATGAAAGCCTCATCCTTATTTTTCAAGAACTATATCTAGGTTTTGCAAGAGAATTCATCTATGAATATCATATAATAAGAACATCCTCCTAAGGATGTCACAGGCAGCATCCCAGATAGATCAAAATGTATCAATTGCAAGACATCAGATGTCTTTGTGACACTTGAGGGGAAAGGTCCCCTTGTATGCTTTCCTTCGACACAACCCTGACATACACCTTCATGATTATTTGAGAACTCGTCCATCCTCATCACCACCTTCCTTGCTTCGAGAAGGGCCTTGTAGTGAAGGTGTCCAAACCTCTAGTGCCATAGTTTAGTCTTTCGGATAGTATCACACGTCATCACTCCCAGTGGACTTCCTCCAACCTGGTAGAGTGTATCAACTCTAAACCTAATCATGATAACCTCATTGAAACTATTCTTCCAAATATGCATCTTCCCATGAATGAATGCCACATTGAAACCTTTGTCGTCCATGGCTGAAATAGACACAAGGTTCTTCTTCAAATTAGGTATATAGAGTACCTCCTGCAAGCGAAGGACTTGACCTTGAGGCAAGTGGAGGGTCATAGTCCCTGTCCCTTTCACAAGATATGTGGCATTATATCCAAGGATAATTTCCAGATTAGTATCCTTAACAATATCAGAAAGTTCTTCCTTGAACCTAGTGATGTGCCCTGAGGCACCACTACCTATCAACCAGACATCCATACCATCAGGTGGAGATGCGGAAGAGAGGGCAAATACAAGAATGAATTCATTTCTTTTATCAACAAGATTTGATTCCTCATACCTAGAATTTCTCGACCTTTTGAAAGGTTGACCATTTCCACCGGAGGGAGCCTTCCCCTTCTCCATGAACCTGTTGTTCCTTCAATTTCCATTCCTTCGGTTGTTGTTGTTGTCATCATCATTAGGAGAAGCCTTCTTGAAAGGGCATTCTCTAGCATAGTTACCTGGCTTGTGACAAGTGTAACACTTGCCTTTCTTTCCTTGGGCCCCTTCTCTTCCTTTGTTCCTTGGACCACCAAAGTTCTTCTTTCTAGAAAGAGTAGCGAAGGCAACATTTCCTTCATTTTCATATTCCTTCATCCTTGTCTCTTCTTGTACGCATCTCAATAGTACTTTTCCAAAGTCAGGTATCACATTGTTATTGAGAATGGTAGTGTTGAACACATGCCATTCGGATGAGAGACCTCCAAGTATGGTGAGTACCATCTCTCGATCAGCTATTGTCTCCCCAATAGCCAGCAGATTATTCTTGATCTCAGTTAGCTTCAAAAAATATGGTTGAACAAACTCATCCCTGCCTTTCTTTAGATTCTTTAATTGATTCTTGAATAATAGGACTTGATTTGCATTGTTGACCTTGAACATGTGAACCAACTTATCATACATCTCCTTGGATGTTCCCAAATTAGAGATGTAGGCAACTAGACTCTTATGAATTGAGTCCCTGATCATCAACTTTGCTTTGATTTCCCCCTTCTTATACTTTGTTTTGGCAGCAACAGTTCCAGTGGATGGAGGCTCTTGTATTTTACCCTGCACATAGTCTATGACATGTTGGTCTTCCAAGTTAAGATCCAATGTCATCTTCCAAGCATGGAAGTCATCCTTCCCATTCAATTTTTCATTAGCCCTAAAGCCATTTTAGTTTGAGGAACCCATCCTCTTCTTCGGTGATTGCTACAAACTAGGGCTTTGTCTTCACCTCAACTCCGATACCATGTAAATTTTTTTAGATGTTCTATGCTTGATGCAACTTTACTTTTATCCCAATATCAGTCAGCAATCACATAAACAATAAAGTAAAATGCCGATAGAACATACCAGTAGATCAACATGAGACAAGCCAGAAATATATAAGTGTTGGTGTGTTACGACAATCAGCAGGATGCTTCTACTAGCAAAGTCTCAATATGGTCAGCCAACCAGAAATGTCACACAAGCCTCTAGGATAGCCAAAACAGTCAACTCAAAAGTGAAACCAAAAGTCAACGTTGTCAGTCAATGGTCAACGCAAACAACAGTAGCAGCTAGGTCAAAGCAACAAAGTCAATGTCAACATCTAGCCTCGAGAATAGTGCCAAAAAATAAAGATTTGAAAGATCCAAATTTTGGGAGAGTTTCAGGTCCGTTTGACCTTGTGTTGACCAAATTCAATGCTGGACAAAGTTGATGCAAAAACCCTAGGCTGAAAACAGAAAAGAGTTGTTGCTGAAATTTCCCACATGTGGAGAGAAGAGTCACCAAGGTCATCGAACCAATCAGATGAGGAGAGAGAAATGTGTGAGGATGAGATGAGTGAAAATTTCCTCCAACATTGGCCAATTTATATCCATCAATGAGGGTGTGTGACACAATTTCTGGCGCACAAAACCTTAAGTCTAACCTACACATATTTTGAATAAATTCAAAATAAATGTTTTGCTCATCGAATTAAGATGATCTTTAGATTGATCTTGCACCTCTCTAAAAGAGGAGTCCAATAAAAATATTGGCATCTTCATCTGAGCATCACAACATGGATTTTGGACCTAGTTGTCCAAAATTAACACGATTTTTCAGGCTATAACTAGGTTCTGGTCTCAAATCCTGGTAGACTTAAGACTATGTTTTGAAAGGAATGGGGCACATTCACATTTAGAAGAATGCATTTTGGGGTAGTTAATGATGGTGTGACCTTTCAACATGCGATGTAAATCACATTTCATGATTTGATTTGGCATAGCGTGGTGGTGTACCTTGATGATGTCAAAGTGTTTTCAAAGAAGATATCCTACCACTTATGCCACTTGAAGAAAATCTTTGAGTGATGTCAAAAATACGGGACATTACTTAATCCCAAGAGAAGAATTTTTTTTATGTCCGAGAGAAACATATTGGGCCATATAATAACAAAGAGTGGGATTAAATTAGACCCTGGAAGGTTTAGGGCTATTACGCGGATTCCCTTCGTAATGAACAAGAAAGCCATGTAGTCCTTCCTGGGTAAGATAAAATTTCTCCACAAGTTCATCTTTGATTACGCCTAGATTGTGAAACCTATGTAGGATATGGTAAGGAAGGATGGAATTTACAAGTGGGATAAAATGGAAAAATATGCATTCTTCCGTATTAAGAAATAAATTGTAGAGGCACCGACCTTGTACAACCCAGACTTCAACAATGATTTTATGCTCTACGTCTTTTATTCTAATACTTCTCTTTTCGTTGTCTTTATGCAGAAATATGATCAAAATAATGAGCGTTCAATATCTTTTATGAGTGCTAACTTTCAAGGACCCAAACTAAAATATCCATCCATTGATAAACAAACGTATGCAATCTATAAGGCGGTAAAGCACTTCTTGCCCTATATTTTGAAAAATCATTGTATTATCTTTGTCCCACATCCAGTAGTTAGATCATTGTTTTTCCAGCAAGACTTGAGTGAGATAAGATAAAACTGGATGATTGGTTTATAAGAATATGATATATATTTCAATCCATTTCACACTATTAAAGGCCATGGTCTATGTTGGCTAGTAGCAGAAGAAGTGAATGCAACAAAATATGATCCATGTGGGTGGGAGCAAGAAATTGAGATGTACAATTTTGAGTGAGCCACCCCCACTACTATCTCAGACTCTTGGTACATAGGTGTGTGTCATTATCTTAGGCATGGAACTTTTCCCTCTCATTTATCAGCACAACAGAAGAGGGCAGTCCAATTGAAATAATTATCTTACTAGTTAATGAATGGGGTGACTTTCAGAAAGCACCATAATGGAGTATTTCTTAGATGCTTGGAATCACATGATTTAGAGAAAGTGTTATGTGACCTCCACGATGGACCAGCTAGAGCGAACTTTGCGAGTGACACTACATCACATAAAATCATACATGTCGGTTTTTATTGGCCCACATTATTCAAATATGCTCATTCATATGCTCGCAAGTTCTTGGTCTGTCATAAGTGTAGCGATCGAGGAGAGAAGTCAACTGCCTCATTGTGGACTATCGTCATGGAAGAACCATTTCAACAATGGGGTCTAGATGTCATCAATAAGAGTTTTCCGCACTCATAGAATTGGTACCTATATATTCTCACTCCTATATATTAGTTCACATGGTGGATGTAATTGGTTCCATTCAAACAAGTGAAATGATCAGGAAGGAATCAAATTCCTCAAGAAGAATATCATCTTCAGGTTTGGCATTCTGAATTCACTTATTTTTAATAATTCAACTTAATTTTAATCATTTAGATTATATGATATTGCACTGGAAAATGTTATTATATTAAAATATTCTGCTAATTATTATCCACATGGAAATGCTCTTGATGAGTCTACCAATAAAAACCTTGTATGCATCATTAAGAAGATCGTTTTCTATGAATAGATGAAGTGGCACTCCTCTTTTGTGAATTCTTTATGGGTTGAATGAGTCACACTTAAACCTTCTCTGAATATGTCTATTTACTTCCTGGTGTACGGAAAGAATCCATCCTACCCCCGAACATCTATTTTCCTGCCCTTCAAATTTCATAAGAATCCCAAGGCAAGCCATGCTTATTGGTTCAGAGTAGCATAGAAACTCTCTGCAAGATGTAGCAAGAAAGATAGAAAGCCAAAGAGAAATTCTCTTTTCACTAGAGTCATATCAAGATGTGTTTTTACAAGAAATCTGCAGGGAAAAATTAATTCAGTGTGGGTGACCTAGTCTTGAAGTGGGACAAAGCCCACGAAGACAAAGGCAAACATACTAAGTTCTAATACATGTCGATCAAATCGTTCACTATACATGAGAAGCTTGGCTAACACACATATCATCTCTAACCATTATATGGGAAGATTTTCTCTCTTCCTCTCAATGGGAAAGACTTAAAAAAATATTTTAAATGATAGTCTAGGGCTAGGCCCATACTCTATGTACATAGTTTGTTTTCTTGATTTTATTTGTTTTGTATTTTATTTTTGTTTTCATTTACATAAATAAGCATTGTGTGTGAATGTGTTTTATGGCTTCTTTGTGAGTGGCTAGGTTGAAAATAGTATTGTGAAACTACAACTTTGGCTAACCCTTTTTCCTCCTTCTTTGTTTTGGGTTACATATTTTGGTCAATGACGTTCTAGCGGAAAATATGATGCTTCCATAAGGAGATTTTTGTGTTTACCCATGATACCTGTCTCTAGTCTGGAATCCTTACACCCGTACTTTTTTCTTTATGTTCAGTGTTTTCAAGCAGGGGAAAATTTTGAATGAGAAAACCTAAATCAGAGGTCATTATATGCTTCTCTGAAGGAAAAACCTCTTCTTCTCTCAATAATTCAGGATCCCTCTTCCTCCCATGAAATCAACAAGTGCCTATGCATAGTCCTATATAAAATATGTAAATAAAGGTGAAAGAAGAGAAATTATTCTTTCATAGAGAGGTGAAGCAAGAAACCACATAAGGTACTGTCTAGGCTCACTGGCCACAGAGAAATGTTTGTGTTCCTATAGTGACTCAGTCAGAGTACTATTGAGGCCTCCTAGAAGCAAAGAAATTTCTATTTTGCTATAGCAGCTCTGTTGGGGTATTGTTGAGGCCTACTGGTACTGGAGAAACACCAGAGATGAAAAAATATACTTTAAAAATCTAAAGCTCGCAAACTATACTACCCTTTGTTGATTTGAAACATTGTGATATTGTTGATCTTAGATTTTTGTTCAACCAAGAAGGGACGGAGGGAAATATATTTACTCATGAGATAAGTGGGGAAAACAAAGTGATATGCAAGATGAATCAATACTTCTTGAAGAACTAGACCTTGCACAAAAGAATCAATGTAGACAGAGAAGCTTGAATTCTACCATTGTGTCGCCAAGGTTGTCGCTACTACAACACCCTCCAGAATTTTGGCCTGGACCCAAATTTTGGAGCCTACCTTGACCTTTCATACTATTGTCACAAGAATTATAACTCATTGAAAGTGTTTTCTCTAAGTGTTTTTGTCCCATTTGCAAGTAAATCAAAGTGTCATATTTTGGCCTGTGGAGTGTCGCGCATTGCCAAAATTCTAGTTTTGAAGGTTGAAAAATGTGATCTTTGTCTAAATGAGTTGGTCTTACCTTGTAAACATGTGTCACACTTATTTTAAAAGTTTCAAGCACTGTCACATAATTTTCATCACGGTCATCGCAAAGTGTATCTTTGATGTCAAACTTGTTTTAAGTTGTCACAATTTTTTCACACTAAGGGGAGTATGTTTTTCATGTGTTCTAGATGATCTATGTTGTGTCATCAAGTTTTATAAGTGTGTGATCACAATCAATTATTTTCACTGTTCACATCAGTTGCACAGATCCCGCACTTAGTCAAATCTAGAAAAATTCCCAACGTGGAAACCTAGCCTCATCCAACCTTCCTAAACTGTGCATTGCACACTCTCAACCCTAAAGTTGCAACCCTTCCTCTTAGAAATATGTGATGCACAGTTCCTTCCTTCTAGGACTGTCCACTACATAATCAGAGTGCACTTTCCCTCTCCTACCTATTAAGAACTATGCATTGTGTAGTATCAAGGCTCGGACCTTAACCTTGAGCTCCTAAACTAGAAAATGGCACAATAACCTAACCTCCTCTGCCTTCCAAAACTGCACAGTGGGAAAAATCAATGATCAAGCTCTCATCCTAGCTCCCCAACTACGCAATATTCTAGCATAGTCCAAACTAGATTGCACATTGCACAGTATCATGGCTTAAGCCTGACCCTTGATTGCCTTAGTTTCACAATTGCACAGTCACTGATCCTCTCCATTATCCTACCACTGGTTTCTGACTTAGTTAGTGATCATCATGTAGCATCTTAGACTATGGTTTGATCAGACTGATTTCGTATTGTCATGAGTGAATTTCAGATGCAGGTAATCTATCATGCTATGACAAGATGATGAATAGGGAGATGGAGAAGGATAACATTCTAGAAAACACCACTCTAGATAAAGATACAAGTTGATAAATCGGGAGAAATAAAAGGGATGTAATTTGAAGACTCCTCATCTCTAAGCCATATGGAGGTGGAAAGAGATCATTTTCAAGAAGACGCATAACAATAAACAACAAAGAATGGCTTGAAATTTGCATGTCATCATATATTCCATGCTATCAATGTCAAGTTATGTCATTATTCATTATATGCCACATCATTTTGTGGATTATGTAAATTGTTATTCCAAAATGTATTGTAAAGTGGAAGTCCAAAGGAAATGTACACAATATGAAGAGTCATGTAAATTCAAAAAGTCATGATGAAGTCAAACATTCATGAGGCTAGTTAAACAGTCACAAGGGAGGTGAAGGGTCACCCCATTGGGTATATATACACCCTCATTGTACAAGAAAAGCACTTTTCACCCTGGCTTCCCCAAAAGGCATCAGAGAGACAAGATAGTTCTTTTGGGGAGCAAGTAGTGACTCCAATGCTCCACTATTAGAGTTATTGGTGTTCATTGTATACAAGTGTCCTGTGAATTTTACTTAATATATGAAGCCTCATGGCTAGCACATTCGTCATGCATGGATTATGAATATTTGTAATATTGTTCCGTGAAATTTTTTTATTCATGTTTGTTTTCACCTGTACTGAAGTAGTTGAACTATTTCGGTTATTTAAGTACTTATCATATTGAGAATGTGTTGTAATGGTTGAAATCATGGTTGCATATTTGTTTACTATTATTTTCGATGTTCGATGGATATTTCTTGTTTGTGTGTCTATGCTAGAGCGGTACTATTACCTCTCTCTTAGAGGCTCACTTTCTTTTCCCTCTAAAGTAGAAGAACCTTGACTCACCTACAACCGAACACTCACCAAGCACATTCACTTTATTTTCAAGGGAACATATGTGTTCCTCTCTCTTGCTGATAGTTTGAGGCAAGGAAAACCTTTAATAAAAGGGTAACCAAGTCATATTCAGGATGGGGCTCCTATCAAAAACAGTGTGAGGTCTAATTGGGACCACATATCGGGGGGACCCCTTTGAATGTTGGAAGGTCCATCACTGTCAACATTTATGGCACTAGAAGGAGGGCAGCCAAATTTCTATGGCTAATAAATATACCCAACCTCATCATACTTCTTATGTTCAAGACAAAAATATTCCCAACACCTCCTCTACTCATATTCCTAAAGTTGAAAAATGTTCTCAGCCCGGTTTGGGCCATCCAACGTATAACTCGTCACTTTGCAAAGGACATTGGTTTGGTCATTGAAGTACATAATATTCCCTATTTTCAAAATAAGGATGCAACCACTCCTACTACGATAGTGGTCTCTACAGCCAAATATTTAGTTCTCACCGCACTAAAGAGTTAGCAGAGACTACAAAAAACATAGAGAAACCAGAGAAACCTCCATATTTTAACGGAAGTGATGGAGACAACGTTGTACTCTCAGATGAAACCTTCCATGAGTTAGGCGGTTACGAAGAGGAGGAATATAAATTATATTATGAATAATAGGAGGAGCACAAATATGAAGACAGGGTGTACCAAGATGTGGATTGGATGTCTCAGGGCCCACTCGCTCTACCGGTTGTTTTACACAAGATGTTGAGACACCCATAGAAGTTGTTAACAAAGTATGACCTTGACAAAGAATTCAAAGAGGAATACCATTTAGATAACTTCTACCTACACCTATAGATGCTCGAGATACATTACGATGATGTCCCATGTATACTTTTTCCTTGTACCTTGGACGATAGAGCGGTTTTATGGTACCACAATCTTCCTCCAAAATTAATCCAGAATTGGAAAGGGTTTAAAATTTTATTTCTTGACAAGTTTGCCAATGAAAAAATTTCAGCCATGTTATTAAAGGAGTTCAGAAATTTACAAATGGAGCAAAAAGAGAAAGTTAAATATTTTAACCAAAGGTTCAATCATATTTTGAACAAATTTCCTGCGAGTATGAAACCTCGTGACTCCATCACTATTGATTACTACACTTATGCCTTACTGAAAAGTATTACGGATTTATTCAAGAGAACTACGGAAGAAGCATTAGATAAGAATTATGAAGAAGCCATTGTAGTTGAAAAGGACTTAACATGCAATATTTATATCTTTCAGCTTACAAGGATCGCAAGACAATGGGAGTTGCTTGTTCGTGCTCTTGATTAGTCTTCCTCAAGTGATAATTCTTCTTTGTAAAAGGTATCCAGTAAGTCTTCTAGTCCCCTAGAATATTTTCTTAATGCATCAACATTAGAATCAAACACACTATGCCCTCTTTTTTTATTGGTGTTTGAAATTTTTTATTACAACATACACAATTTCTTAGTTGATTCTTGTACATATGTAAATGTAATTTCATTGTTTACAGATAAGAAAATCAATGCTAAATGGGATAATACAGAGGCACATATTATTCAATTGGACAGGACTCTTGTCCGAGCTATTAGTGAAATCAGAAATGTTCTTATTCACTTATCATCTGATCAACGAGTTCACCACTGCATAAAAATAGTGATTTTGGACATCGTGGAAACCTACGATGTATTTGTGAGTAGGGACTGATCCAACAAATTATAGGGGTATTTTCTACCGAATTGTCATATTTATGGCTTCCATATAAGGACAAGAATAACCAAATATGGGTGGACTCAGAACCTTACATGGAACACACTGCCACACCTATTGGAACAGGGTCTCCTAACAAGATGCGAAACTGGTCCATTTTGGATATTTTTTATTAGATTTAATTTAGTGGAGGGGTTTTGGGGTGGGTCAAAGCCCCAAAAAGCATTGTATTGGGTTAAAGGGTAAACCAAGGGTCTGAAAACCACGGTTTGCAGACCATAGGAAAGTTTAGGCTAGATTTTTATAAATAGAGGACCATTTTTGTATTGTAAGGTAGGATATGATGAGCTATTGATGCGAATTGTGATTTAAGCTATCTGTTTGGGTTTTTGGGAACGAACTCCTATTGGCTGTGTGCACGGAGATCCAAGTCCAGCTGTGTGCGGACCCTGCTGCTGTGTGCGCAAGTTGGGAAGGGAATTGTAAGAAAGGATTGATGAATGAATGAATAAGAAGGATTAATAGAGAACTGAATGTATGAGTAATCTGGTGCGAATTGTTGGTAATTGTTGTATTGTGCATTTTCTGTCTTTCAGCTGCAAAGATCTATGTAAGTGTGTTTCTGGATCTAGATCTATTCTATTCTGTTTATATATTGCTGTGTTATTTTCATAAAAGCATATAAATATAGATCTAGCGCACGTGGATGCGAACAAAGATCTAATTAACCCTGCGCAGAACAAGGTAATCGGGGATTACAGGACCTAGCGCAGCTCTGCTTTCTTTACCCATCCTTTCTTATGGTACGGAAACCTGGTTCCAGCACCCACCCATACTACTTCGGGTGAGACTTTGACCTACGCAAGTAGGTCACTACCGAAAGGGCCAGTAGTATAGGGGTTTGTTGGAAAACCTTGCACACCGAACCTGGATCAGGACCCCTTGAGCCAAAAAATGGTACCGTTGCTAGGACCTGGAAGAATTCTAAGGAAGTGATCTAGTACTGACAAGCAAACACTGAAGATCTAACACAGAAGTGAATGAGCGCTACTCTAGAGGAGAGTACAACATGGAGCAGTAATTATTATCAAACCAATCCAGAAAAGAATCACTCTGTCTGTAGCCCGTCAAGGAGAAAAACGACACAAGGTTTTTCGAGCTCGCGGGAAAGAAAGCCCTCAACCAGAGCCTTGTTGGAAGGATACATGGTAGTACACTTGAAATTACCTACCTTTAAAGGCGCGGCCGATAAAGACATGGATCGTTTTTGGTTCGTGGCCGACTCGGTATGGACGACACAGGGGGTGGTGAGCGATACTGTGAAAAGAGCACAGTTGTCCTTGGCCTTTTAAGACAGAGCGTTGGATTGGTATATGCGGTACATATCTCAAAACGGAAGCGCATCCCTTCAAAATATTAAGGATGCCCTAAAACAACAATTTCGGCAACCAAAGTCATACTCTCAGTTGGTAGCAGAAGTAAAAGACTTAAAGCAAGGTACATCTGAGTCGGTGTGGGAGGCCGATCAGCAGTTGAAGAAAGAAATTAGGAAAGGAGGGTTCAAGTATGACAACAGACAACACACGGAATGGTTCATCGCCATGCTGCTACCTCACTTACGCATCCCAATGGGCCAACAGACCTTCAAGTCACAGGAAAAAGCCCTGGAAGCTTCCATGAAGCTCGAAGCCGCACCCAAGGACGACATGTTGGGGGGAGTATAATAGATTCAAGAGCAGCTCGGAGCCATGCACATGGAAATACAGAGCTGACGGACAGAACAGGAAAAAGGAGTTAGCACAGACCTCTGGTGCTTACGATGTTGGGTATCTGCCCATACCAAGGACCAGTGTCCCCTATTGGCGGATTACCTATAGACAGGGAGACCTAGTCTGTTGTGCCCCGGATCTAATGGATCTATGCTCTGGTGCGATGACTACTGGGTAGCAGGACTACATGATATGACCTAGTGCCCCCGGCTAAGTATGGGTGATCTGAAGCAAAAATGGTGCAGGTTCTGCCAATCAATGGGGCACGATGAACAAAATTGTCGCACATATGAACTATTGGTAGATCGGGGAAACCTCTATAGGGTACAGTAAAACCCTGCGTCGTCAAGATCCCCCGCGACTTTTGGTGGCTCCCCAGTAAGGGGTAGGGGAGGTCGGGGAGGAAGCACAAGACGGGGTCGGGGGAAGATGATCTGCTATAACTACAGAGAGATAGGGCACTTCACAAGGGACTACCCAAACCCCACTAGGAAATCCTGCAAATATTGCCAGCAGCTGGACCATGAGATTAAAGACTGCCCGATATTGATAGCCAAAATGCAGGAAAAACAACCCACCCCTACGTAGAATGTGCAAAGGGTTAAAACTGAGATCCGTAGTGGGATGGTCACCCAGGGAGCAAGGGGAGAAGTGCATCTCATAGAACAAGCACATGGGTAGGCCCTGTGCAGCTTCCGGTGCACCTCGAGAGAGAGGAAGAGGTTGAGCCCTTTCTAATGGCATGCTTAAAACTGGTACGTAACCAGCCGGCTGTAAAAACTCTTCAATCACTACTGAACACTTGTGCAGTGTGGCCCAATTTTATCACTGGGACTAGGGATGTACATAAACTATACAGCTATAAGAAACGCACCGAAAGAGAAATGCGGTTAATTGCGCAGATTGGTGACTACGAAATGGATCAGGTCATCTTAGATCTTGGATCGAATGCGAATGTATTAACAAGAAGACATGGAAATGAATGGGAGAGCCTAAATTAGAATGGTCCACCATCCAGCTGCACATGGAAAATCAACAAAAAATCATTCCTCTAGGAAGGCTACCAAAAGTCATGGTTGACATCGTAGGGGTAAGGGTCCTAACTGACTTTGAAGTAATAGAAATTGTGGAAGATGCGAATCCCTATCCTCCGCTCCTTGGATTGGACTAGGCTATAGACATGGGGGGTGTCATCAATCTCAAGAAGCACAGCATGGTGTTTGAAAACAAAGGTATGTGCATCATAGTGTCACTAGATCCATCAAAAGGCGCATGGTATACAGAGCGAGCCTATGAGGAGGAGGAAATAGATCACATTTATAAATTAACAGCGCGGGATGAAGATCGGGTTATTCTCATGGACGAAGGAGTGATTTGTTGGGAAAAAGACAGTGAATTTTTTTTTGACTCTGATGAGGAGCTGGAGAATTGGCAAGGTCAGTTGCACGAGGTTTCAGCGCTACGATGTCTTCGGACCACCCAAAATTTCCGTCACATCTCTACCAAGGAAAAATACCTGCCTTGCCATAATGACGTAGGAGATAGTAAGGATATTTTTGACCTAAAACCCCCACAGAACACAGGCTAGGAGCACTACCACTAACACTGCAAGGAGCACCTATCCAAGGGCCGGTATTCTTCACTCAGGAGAAGTATTGGAAGAGGGTGATCCTGCACATAGGGATCCCAGTTGCTAGATGGGCCCTGCGGTCAGTCGACCTACGCAGATACTTGCTAACATATAACACTCAAGGGTGCGATCGAACCCTGCCCGGACAGGCTCACCTTTCTACCGCTACCCTACGTAGGTGTTCGATTACGGACCCACCTGAATCCATGTGCAATTGGGAGAATTGGCACTCACTTCAAGTAGCATATGGCACGAAGGCACTTGATGTAGCTCTACTAGCCTAGGACGTCCCACCCAAGGATGCAGAGCTTAGCTCAAAAATATTGGTGGCCAACTTGCAGATCTATTATCTAAGCCCTGTTATGGAACACCTTGCATCAACCTTAATTCAGGGTACGTAAATGACACACAAGTGTCATTCGGAATCCGACGTTACGTGGAAGAGACATCAGGTACACATAACAACCATCAATACAACCCATTCTGATAAGAAAGGAACCTTATAGTTACACAAAAGAGGCGGCGGACCATAAATGCAACCTTTTATGGTAAGATTAATTCGAATTGCCGATGGTAAGTTTCCCGTCCGGGCTACTCCACCATTAAATGGCTCCGGGCGATGTGCGGGTGGAAGAATAACTTCACACTAGGCTATTTATTGGTTCTACAATATTCTCATGTTATCGGCCTACTGGTTTTCTGTGATTATTGACATTCTCTAGAACACCTGTTCACTTGTTGCTATGACGGACCCAAACCCACTGAAGGATTCATTCTCGAGCTACTTAGTACCCGCAGAAATCATCTCGAGAGGGCCTGGGAACACTGAGTATAGTCAAAGGATCGAGCGATGACTTCCTGCAGAAAGAATTGGCTACGAGCCATGCACAGAAAGGCACCAGTACTGCGCAATTGGAATAATCGACCTTCGCACCCCAGGGACAACCGCGGGATCCAGCCGGATGGCCTTGATAGCAGAAGAGGGTACTTTAGTACTGTGGTCCCCCACCTGCAGCATCACAGTCAGGTCACCACTAATTCCATGCCAAGAAGGAACGCTGAGATACAGGGACATGCTGCGACTTCTCTAGAACTCTAGAGTATCGCCCAGCAGAAACAACGTTTGTTCGCTCCCTCGCACTACCCTCATTCACCATCATGATCCGACCACTGGGGACATCCAAATAGATTTGGCGTAGCTATCTTGCATAGCCCTCTAAGAATTACACACCAGAGTGGTCCTAGATGTTCGTCACCATGACCAGGCTGCACGACAGTAGTACGAAATATCTCTGCAAGTTCGGGCCCAACGGGTTGCATTGGTCACCAATGCAATGCATATTATTCAGGAGCAGCTCACACAGGGCACGCAGTTGGTCGAAACAGCTACATAATTATGGACAGTATTCCAGCACCATTCTATGCTTTAGCACATCCAGGAGGAATTACGACAGGTGGGGACTGCTTTGGATCAAGTCAGCGCTTCCTCACCATCCTACATCTCCATACAGTGTTTAACCATCATGAACAAGATTGAGCACCTTCGCCACACCAAGCATGTCATCCAAAAATGGTTGAAACCATGGGCCGACACCGCACTCCAGCTTGCTCACGATGTTCAGTCCGAAATCGCAAGCCTCCATTGGCTGCTAGAATGAGTTACCATGGCTCCAGACGGTCCTACCTCCCTGACACTTGTCAACATTGCGCAGCAAGCTGCAGCCCAGAGTCAAGCAGTGCTCCCTCCACTCATCCGCACCCTTGATACCTTACGCGCACAGATCGAAGCTGCACCACCGCAATGATTCGGGACAAGTCACAAGATTGTGTTGGGGGACTGTTGGAACAGGGTCTCCTAACAAGCTGCGAAACTAGTCCATTTTGGATATTTTTGAATATATTTAATCTAGCAGAGTGGTTTTGGGGTGGATCAAAGCCCCGAAAAGTGTTGTATTGGGTAAAAGGGTAAACCAGGGGTCTGAAAACCACGGTTTGCAGACCATAGGAAATTTTAGGCTAGATTGTTATAAATAGAGGACCATTTTTGTATTGTAAGGTAGGATATGATGAGCTATTAATGCGAATTGTGATTTAAGCTATCTGTTTGGGTTTTGGGGAATGGACTCCTGCTACCTGTGTGCGTGTAGATCCAAGTCCAGCTATGTGCGGACCCTGCTACTGTGTGCGCAGGTTGGGAAGGGAATTATAAGAAAGGATTGATGAATGAATGAATAAGAAGGATTAATAGAGAACTGAATCTGTGAGTAATCTGATGTGAATTGTTGATAATTGTTGTATTGTGTATTTTTTGTCTTTAAGCTGCGAAGATCTGTGTAAGTGTGTTTCTGGATCTGGATCTATTTTGTTCTGTTTATATATTTCTGTGTTATTGTCATAAAATAATATAACTATAGATCTAGCGCACGTGGATGCAAACAAATATCTAATCAACCCTGAGCAGAACAAGGTAATCGGGGATTACAGGACCTAGCGCAGCTCTGCTTGCTTTACCCATCCTTTCTCAGGGTGCGGAAACCTGGTTCCAGCACCCACCCATAATACTTCGGGTGAGACTTTGACCTGTGCAAGGAGGTCACTGCCGAAAGGGCCAGTAGTATAGGGGTTTTTTTGCAAACCTTGCACACCGAACTTGGGTCAGGACCCCTCGAGCCAACAACACCCTTCGAGGGAAATAATGAGCCAATTTATTTCGCAGATCTGAACTTTGGTCATTTCTTCTTGGAGACTGACCTAGGGTGTTACCTTGCTCAACCTTCCCTAGTCCCACCAGACACACATTGGAACTCCTTCCTACTCCAACTGGCGCAAATGACCTCTATACATTAGATAATAGTAGTACTAGTGTAGGGCATAGTTCTTGTACATATGATGACATTTGGACTTTGTATTTTGAAGGTTCTAATACACATGAGGGATATGGAGCTGGTTTTGTTTTAATATACCTATGACAAAGAAAATGCTTGATCTCTATCCACTTGGAATTATAGTGAACTAACAACACTGCAAAATACGAAGCATTCATCCCAGGCTTGCATAAGGCCATTGAGCTCGATGTTTGATTCTTAATGAATTAAGTGGCTTTGAGATCATCATACATTAGGTAAGAAACACTATACACTGTGTGTCACCTAATTTTAAAAGTTATCAACAAGAGATATGGCGTTAAATTTCTCAATTTCAAGCTTTTATTATTGTATTTGTTCCTAGAATGCACAACGCAGTGGTAAATGCATTAGAAAATTTTGCTGCTAGGTTGTCACTACCTAGGGACAATTTTTCTATTGAAATTCCTTGTAAACCATTATTCCCTGATAATATATATAATTTATGAATTTTTAATGATGACCGAGAGATACAATTCATGGAAAATTCTGATGTATTCAAATATGCAACCATTGACGAAGACGAGCACGAAAAAGGGTTACAAGATCTAGCTTGAGCAAGCAAAGAGAACTCCATGCTGAAGGGAGTGGTAACACTTGAAAAGTTGTACGACTTGCAGAATCGCTTTAGTGTGCCAATCAACACCAAAACCCACAATTCAACGTTGTCGCATAAGTATATCAATATTGGAACAAAGAAAGAAATGAAGTTTGTTAATATCTGTACTTGTTGTACACCACAAGAGTGGAAAGCCTTCATCTGCTTCTTCAAGTAGTACAAAGAGGTTTTCACGTGGACATACGATCAACTCAAAACTTACGACACACGAATAATCTAGCATGTTATTCTGATTAAGAAAGGGGTCAAGCCTTTTCAGCAGAAGCTGTAGGAGGTGAATCCAACATTTGAGCCCCTGATTTAGAAGGATTTGACGAAATTTCACAATGCTTGGACCATTTATAAAGTAAAAAATTCAACATGGGTGTCCAATCTAGTCCCAGTAAGGAAAAGGTTTAGGGAAATATGCTTATGCGTAGATTTCTGAAATCTCAACCTTGCCTAGGAAAAATACAACTACATTGTGCCATCAATGGAACAAATATTATAGACAATTTTTTTCATTACTTGACAGTGTTTTGGGCTACAACTAGGTTCTGGTCTTAGAGCCTGACATACTTAAGACTATGTTTTGAATGATGTGGGGCACGTTCACATTTAGAAGAATTTAATTTTTTTTAGTTAACGTTGGTGCGACCTTTTGATCTGAAAATGGAAGTATTTGTAAATTTTCTGCAAAGTATCCATTTCCATTTAATTAAGTGTGAAAAATATTCTCCATGTCTTGCAAGTTAAACAAAGTGTTTTTGATAAGGTTTCTGAGTCTTATGTGTGAGGTAATGTGAATTAAAATTCTTGTTTAACATCTTAAATCAGAAATACACAACATATAAACTTCACCATAACATAACACAGCAACATGATGAGGCAGTTCACCCCTCCTGGGCTACATCTGTCAGGTCCAAAGCTCCCAATGGGCATGTATTTTCTCTATTAAGTTGCTAAAAATGGCTATACAATGATAAATATTCCTAAACAGGAAAAAACGGCTGTGAAATTGACTTCGAAAGACAGAAATAAGCTAAAAATGGTTTTTTTTTCACCTTAAACAGTGAAGTATATAGCCCAATATAGCTCCATTTCCTTGATGGCCCTAGTGGCTCTCCAAGCTTCACTGAAGACAAAATGGCTTTAGAACACCTCTTTTCTCTCTGTAACGTGTCCCAAACTCTCCAGAATGCTAAGAATAGCCAAAATTGACTAAAATTTCGTCCAAATTGGTTCAATATTGAGAAAGTTATGACCTAAACAAATTTATGCCCAATGTAACTTGAAACCCCCACTAAATGTGGGCTAACTGCAGTTAACAATGCCAAAGTTAGTAGACTGGCCGAAAATGTCAGAAGCCACTCCAGAATGGCGGAACCGTTAGTTGTTATATTAAATGTTTGGAAAGGAGCATTAAAGTGGTCACATGACCTCCACCTTAACCGTCGTTGTGACCGCGATCATAACCATTTAATAAAATCCATTGTATATAACCATGACATTTACTGTTTGATGTTGTCACATGTAATGGTTTTGATTGCGTGGTTAAGTTTAAGCTCCATGGTTCTAAGCGTCGGATCGTATGGCGGGGTTGGGCTAGCCCCTTAATTTTTCTGCCCAAAATAATTTCAAAAGATAAATACGTGCCGCCACCTATACATGTTAAGAACCATTGGATAGCCCGGTTGGTCGGGTTGCATTGCTGGTCAGTGGGAGGTCTCCATTTCAAATCCCGTGGACTCCATATAATTTTAGTCATGACCCTTGGGCCACATGGCGACCTCCGGGCCTGCCACGTGGCAGCCTTGGATTGGCCCACAAATTTCAAAGTCAACCCATTAACAAATCCAAATCTGCCACTTTTCAATATACCATTCGTCTAGATGGAATATTCTAAGGAATATTCTTGGAATATTCTTTGGAATATTATTTTTTTAATATTTCCAAAGTCAAAAGTCAACTTTGGTCAACTGGATTTTTTTGAGTTTATTGGAGACTTCAAACCTGCATAACTTTCACATACGACGTCAGATTAGAGTGTCGTTCATGGCACCAGAATCGCAAAAATGAGGCCTTTCCATTCGTTTAGGTTGCAACCAATTCTGAGCAGTTCCATTTTTGAGCATTTTTTCAACTTGGACATGATCACTTGATCACACCTCCCAAATGGGAAGCTTTTGGACCCAAAAAGCTCTATGATTTACAGAAATTGAAGATGAGGAGACTGATTCTCCACTCTTCCAACCTTGAACCATTGAAATCTTCCCGACTTCATCAAATTGAGCTTCTCATAAAAAGATAATCTCTTCCTTGAATCTGTTGACCGACTGTTGCTAACTTTGACTGTGTCATGCTGCAAATTTTTGAAACTTGTTGAGCAGCAACTGAAATTTGCAGAATACATATTGTTTCTACAATGATCTAACTTGAAAGGAAACTAAAAATAAGATTCACCTTGCCAACTGTCCTCATGGCGAATTTTTTCCAAATGAGCCATGTACTTGTGTCGAATCCTAACCAAGTTTTCTCGCCATACCAATCTGCCATTCTGAAACCAGCATTGATCCATGATGAACTTTGTGTCCTCTTTTCTTACATGCCTTTCCCTTTCTTGGATTCTTGCACCACTTTGCATCGACACTTTTTTCTCTGCACCGATTGACACCAAAGGCATTTTCCGCAACATCTTGTCATCTTCCAAGGACAACTTTGTTTTAGGCTGAAACATATCATCATTTATATCAGCAATAACATGAAAATAATAATGTACAAAATATTTTTTCTTAACCATCAACAAAGTCAAATTTTGACTTGCATTGAAAATCCTTTTCAATTGTCCTGCGTTGACCAAAGAAGATTCTAGCTTCTTCCAATGTGCTCTCACAATAAACTCCTTTCCATCCTTGAACAGATGATACTTGTTCTCATGGTGATGGAAGAACACTTTTCTGTCATATAAATATGGACTACCCAACACCACACCTATAATTTCAAGAGATACTACATCTAGTTCAACCATGTCAACATAATAAGCTGTTATGGCGAAGCGCAACATGCACTTTCTTGAGACTTGTAAATTAGCATCCTTGCAAATCCATCCAAGTGGAAATGGCTTTGGATGTGGAATGGTCTCAAGTTTTAGCTTCTTGACTAATTCTTCTGAGATGAGATTCACTTGTGACCCACTATCAAATAGTGTGTCTATCTTTGTGTGTTTTGAGATTATCCTCACATGAAACAACTCTATCCTCCTCTCTTCATTTGGAGCTTCTATGTGAAATTTTAAAGTGCTAGAACTGGGATTTGTTTCCTTTACAATCTCTTTCCCCTTTATGTTCTTTAGTACCATGGCTATGCTTTTAGTTTCATCACCTGATTCAGACCCTAAGTCTTGTTCAGCAGTTGCAACCGTTTTTCCCTTTTGTTTGGACTTATCTTTAGTTTTAAATTTTTCTGGTTTCAGCTCTGGATGAAGTTCCCAACAATGGTCTTCATCGTGGCTTGTTTTGGAACAGTTTTTACAAAAGAACTTTCCTTTTTCTTTCCTAGAGTTTTCATTTATTTTCCTCCCTTTGCCTTTAAATTCACTATCCACATTCCCATCAAAATATTCTTTCCCTCTAGCCTCTAAATGTGTGGCTTGGACACAAACCTCGTCTAAACTAGTAGGATTGAACATAATGATAGTATGTATAAGATAATTGTGTAAACCACCTATATATTTCAGCAAAGTATCTTGACTATGCAAATCAATTCCTAACAACAGATCCCTTCTTCTAAACTCTTGAGTGTAATCTTGAACACTTTGTCCCTTAAGTTGTCTAAAACTTTTCCAAATCATGATAGCCTTTTGTAAATGAGCTAATGGATAAAATTGTTGCTTAATTGCGGAAATAAATTCAGCCCATGATAAAGTGATCTTACCATGTTTTTTTAATTTCGTCCTTAGTCTTGGCCTCCCACCATACCAATGCTTCTCCTTCCATTCTTAAAGAGGCTAACTAAATCTTGGTGTCATCTTCATGAAGGTTTTGTATCCTCATGTAAACTTCCAACCGTCTTATCCAATTGTCAAGTTTCTCTTCATTGACTTCACAATTAAACATAGGCAACTCAAATTAAACATCAAGCTTTAAAAATGGACTTTCACCAGTGGTTTTAGACTTGTGAGATTGATTCACCGAAGTAGAGGATGATGATATAGAGGAAGAGGATGAAGATGGGGATGGTGGATCACCATTTCCTCCGTGTCCTTTCTTTGACTTTTCATCACTTTTCTTTCCTCCTGAAGAACCCTCTCCTTCTTTCTGATGTTTAGACCCTTGTCCAACAAGCCTATCATTCCTTTCTTGGTAGAGTATCCTCACCATCTGTGTCATGTCTAGGAAAGCCTTTCGGAATACCCGTTCTTCTTCTTTGGGATCAATGTCTTCAGGAGCTTCTCCTTCTCTTGAAGACATGCTTGAGGCTTCTTCAGTAACTCTTGGGGGTGTAATATATGGTGGAGGCAATGGCTCTCTGGCCCTCCTTGGTTGAGGATTATCTTGTGCTCTAACCAATTTTCCTTCCCCTCTTTTGAGTTTGGGCCTAGTAAGCATCAAAACTTGCAAAAAATCAACTATATCTTTGCACAAAACAAATGCAGAGTAAAACTCTAGCTCTGATACCAACTAATCTGAAAATGGAGTATTTGTAAATGTTGTGCAAAGTATCCATTTCCATTTAATTAAGTGTGCAAAGTATTCTCCATGTCTTGCAAGTTAAAAAAAGTGTTTTTGATAAGGTTTATGAGTCTTATGCGTAAGGGAATGTGAATTAAAATTATTGTTTAAAAATATTAAATCATAAATACACAGTAGATAAACTTCACCATAACATAACACAGCAACATGATGAGGCAATTCACCCCTCCTGGGCTACATCTGTTGGGTCCAAGGCTCTAAATGGGCATGTATTTGCTCTATTAAGTTGCTAAAAATGGTTATACAATGCGAAATATGCCTAAAAAGGAAAAACCAGCTGTGAAATTGACTTCAGAAGACAGAAATAAGCTAAAAATGGCTTTTTTTCACCTTAAACAGTGAAGTATAGCCCAATACAACTCCATTTCCCTGATGGCCCTGGTGGCTCTCCAAGCTTCCCTGAAGAAAAAAATTATTGTAGAACACCTCTGTTCGCTTTGCAACCTATCCCAAACTCTCCATAATGCTCATAATATCCAAAATATACTAAAATTTCATCCAAATTGGTTCAATATTAAGAAATTTATGACCTAAACAAATTTATGCCCAATGTCACTTGAAAACCCCACTAAATGTGGGCTAACTGCAGTTAACAACGCCAAAGTTGGTAGAATGGCCGAAAATTTCGAAAGCCACTCTAGAATGGCAGAACCATTAGTTGTTATATTAAATGTTTGGAGGGGTGCATTAAAGTGGTCACATGACCTCCTCCTTAACCGTTGTTGTAACCACAATCATAACCATTTAATAAAATCCGTTGTATATAACCGTGATATTTATTGTTTGATGTTGTCACATGTAAGGGTTTTGACCACGTGGTTAACTTTAAGCTCCAGGGTTCCAAGCACCAGATCATATGGCGGGGTTGGGCTAGCCCCTTAATTTTTCCGCCCAGAACAATTTCAAAAGATAAATACGTGCCGCCGCCTATCCATGTTAAGAACCATTGGATAGCCCGATTGGCCAGGTCGTGTTGCTAGTCGGTGGGAGGACTCTCTTTCAAATCCCGCGGACTCCATATAATTTTAGTCATGACCCCTGGGCCACGTGGCGGCCTCTGGGCCTGCCATGTGGCAGCCTTGGATTGGCCCACAAATTTCAAAGTCAATCCATTAACAAATCCAAATCTGCCACTTGTCAATATACCATTCATCCATGGAATATTCTAGGGAATATTCCAAGGAATATTCTTGAAATATTCTTTGGAATATTCTTTTTTTAATATTTCCAAAGTCAAAATTCAACTTGGTCAACTAGATTTTTTTGAGTTTACTGGAGACTTCAAACCTGCATAACTTTCACATATGACGTCGGATTTGAGTGTCGTTCATGGTGTCAGAATCGCAGTGACGAGGCCTTTCCAGTCATTCAGGTTGTAACCAATTCTGAGAAGTTCCATTTTGAGCATTTTTTCAACTTGGACATGATCACCTGATCACCTTTCAACATGTGAGGGACATTTCATTTTGTGGTCTAATTGGCTAGATCATGGTGGTGTATCTTGATGATGTCATGGTGTTTTCAAAGAATATATCTGACCACTTACTCCACCTGAATTAAATATTTGAGCGATGTAAAAAATAGGGATATCATTTAATCATGAGAAGAGAATTTTTGTTGTGTCTGAGGGAAACCTCTTGGGCCATATTAAAAAAAGAGTCAGATTAAAGTAGACCCAGAAAGGGTTAGGTCTATTATGCAGATTCCCTTCCCAGTGAACAAGAAAGTCGCGTTGTCTTTCCTGGGGAGGATAACATTTCTCCACAAATTCATCTCTGGTTACACCAATATTGTGGAACCTATGTAGGAGATGGTAAGGCACGATGCAATTTACAAGTGTGACAAAAGGTGATCAGGTGATCAATTTTTAGCTAAAAAATGAAGGTTCCCATAAAGTCTTGAAACCAACGCCAAATTGAAGCTCTCATTGTTATGAATCCAATGATGTTCGTTTTACCTCAATATGACACCGTATGTTCAAGTTATCGCGTGTTGATCATTTGGAAAAACAACTAAAATTTGATCTTGGAAGTTGACTAGGATTCCATACTACTAAGTGAGTAGGGCGACTGTGCAGGTTATGACCCAATGACAGGCTGACACTTGGTAGGTTCTGTTTCATTGGTTTTTGGGTGCATATGATTGGTTGATGGTTTTTCTGCATGGACCAATGATGGGTCGCCACGTGGTCCAGTCATGGGCTGCAACATGGCACCCCGGGGACATTTCAAAATTTGGCATGGGTAAGTTAGAGGCCCAACTGGATTCAAATCCATGACCTCCTATCCACTAATGCAACACCTTACCACTATACCACCAATGATTCATATTAACAATGGTGTCGAATTGGTATTCAAAGATTTTCATATGGTGTGTTTAGGGGTTAGTGGAGAAATTATTGAACTTACAGAATGCACTCACAGGAAGTGAAATTTTCACTCTATTATTGAATTTTGGCATGGAATTATAGGACTGTTATACAGTTGGTTGAATTTTTATGATGATTAACTGTAAAATTCATGAGAGAGTTTGGGAGCTCATATCTTTTTTATTTTTTGACCAAATTTCAGAAAGAGTCCACGTAGGAGTTTTTGGATGTTCTAGATTCAATGGTTACCTCTAATTTATGATTTGAGCACATCTAAGGAGCCTTTGTAACAGGTTGAATACCAAGGGTGTGTGTATCAATCAGGCATTTGAGCATATCATTTTTATTTTTTGACCAAATTGAGCTCAGGATGATTCCATTTAGGGGTTTTTGGATGTTCTAGATCCAATGGTGACCTATAAATTCTAATTTGAGCACATATAAGGAGTATTTTGCAAGTTTGAGACAAAAGGAGTATGGATCAATCAGGGTTTGGAAGAAATTCTGGAAGGTTTTTGGGTATAGAGAAGACCTTGTAGAGGTATTCTCACCTTCAGAAGTCTATTGCAGGAGCTATAACTTGTAGGGTTTAGCTCATGTTAAATTTTTTCATTATGTTATGTAGAGAGAAGTTTTTTTTATGTGCTTCAATGTGGAGTTGAAGTGCTCACATGCTCATTTTAGCTCATTTCAATTGGAGTATGACATGTTTGTAGGATATGATTTGTGTTTTTGTTGTTTGTGAGAGTTCTTTGTAGGAGAATATTACCTTGTAGGGGTAATAACCACATGATTCCATCAAAAAACATTAATGTACTTAATTTTACTACTGAATATATGAGTGGTCTAGCTATGTTGGAAGACCCGAAGATGTCGCCGAGGAGGGGTGAACTCTGTCAAAAAATATTTTTTTATGCTCTTTATTATTCCTGCATGAGTTATGTTATTTTATGTTGCTTGTGTCAAGTTTACATATGAATAATAATTCATGACTTAAATATACATTTGAATTTTGTTTTTTGACAAGAACCATTTTTACCTTGCAAAGCGTCATAACAATCCTTGTTTTGTTTAAGTGATTATGAGGAGGAGTGGAAAGATAACACCTCCTCCATTTTCATATCAGGTGGTATCAGAGCTCTATCTAACCAAGTTGCAAGAATGGGTAGCAAAAATATTTTCCAAGAGCTACAGGAGAAACTTTTGGCTCTTCATATGGAAAACATTGGGTTGAGAAAGATGCTAGAGATGGCTGAATATGAGAGGAGGCACATGCACCTTGTATTGCAGTAAGTGCTTGATGAACAAGTTGTTGAAATTCCTACTCCTATGCCAGCAAGAGAAACCTCGAGAATGAAGCCATCATGTGGTCACAATTCAAATATTGGTTTTGGACCATATGTGGAAGATTATGCATGTGCATTTTGCAAGCATATTCAAGAAGCACACCATATGCAAATGGATAAGAGTGGGTAGCTAGATTCATCTATAGGTTGGCCATCATCATCATTATCATCGTCAGAAGCTAAAAATATGAATGACAAGTTTAAGGAGGTAATTATCATTTCAAGTACCCTTTCGTTTATGTGCATAACACTTCTTTTGTAGCGTTTAAGAAACTTACCAAAGGCATAGGTATGAATTTGCTTTCCAAGATGGGTTATGAAGGTGGAGGCCTCAGAATAAATGGCCAAATTATTACCAATCCAATCATGGTTGAGTAGAAAACAAAGTATATGGGATTGGGATATGGTGGAAAGGAGTATGGAGAATGCTCTAAACGGCTTGAGTTACATCAACCATGCGAGGATGAGATGTCACCACCTTGTGACAATGTTCATTAATCTCCCAAGAAGGATGAATACTTAAAGGGACCTTACATGTCATCATCCATGCCACTACGTCAAAGCTGCAGCCTTAGAGACAGGTATAAATCTCATGGGTATTTTTCAATGCATGGCAATTTTCACTACTTGTGGAATAAGTACCCTTGTAATTTTTATGGACCATTGCGTGGTTGTGTGTGAGAAACCTATGATAATGGTTAAAATAATGGAGCATATTCTATGACTCAAGCATAATGATTCTCTTTCTCATGAGAGGACTTCTTTGTCAGCAAACAATAGAAATTTCTTTTGTACTCATTGGAAGATGCATGAGCATGGAAATGAACGATGTCATAAGTTCCATCCAAAGCTTCATTCAAAGAAGGGAAAATATATTATGAAACCTTATGCAAAGGAAGCAAGAGGTGGAAAAGAGGACTCGCGACAATTCTAACCGGCCTTCAAGGAAAATATGATGCAAAAAGAGAACCCACAAGCCTAGGAGAGGTAAAGTTTGGGTAGACTTATTGTAAATTTTGTAATTACTTCTTGTTTTTTATTTGTTTAGGTACTTTTTTAAAGTGAAAAATCATTGTCACTATGTACAACACGTATGTGTTTTTCATTGATGTACGTATTGGCTTGTTTATAAGTCCACATGTTCAAGGACTTTTGTGAATGTGAAAGATTTTTGTTCAAAGTTGTCTACAAGTTTGTCATGTGTTCATTGATATAATTATTCGATATGAAACTTGTGTGAATAGAATATTTTTTTTCAATATTGTGCCAGATGACTATGTTTTGTAGCCAAGGCCAATCATATCATGGAAAATTTTGCAGAAGTGTAATTTTCATGTATAAGCTCAACTTGAAGATGTTAAAGCAAGTTTATGTTGTTTTTTAATTCCAAGATGGAGTCAAGTTTGTCTTCAATAGTTTAACTTCGAGATGAAGTTGTTTTTGAGCCATGTAAAAATGAGGTTAAAGAGAATGTTTAGATTCCATTCATCAATATTTTGTTCCTACATTAGCGATAAGAATTTTGGCTCAATTCTTAATAGGACAGTAGTTCTTCATGAAGAAGATAGATGAAGTGCCTTGATTGGGGTTTGTAGGGAAACAGTCGAAAATTTTTTCATTTTGGATTGAGTTTTTGGGTGTTTTTTAGTTCCTACCTCTTTATATTGGAGTCCAAAATTTCCTAGTGAGGGGGTGTGATCAGGTTATCAATTTTTAGCTCAAAAATTAAAGTGCCTAGAAATTCTTGAAACTAGCGCCAAATTGAAGTGCTCGTCATTCTGAATCTAATGGCGTTCATTTCACCTCAATCCAACACTACATGCTCAAGTTATCGTGTGCTAACCGTTTTGCCAAACAACTAAAATTTGAGGTGGGTAGTCAACTAGGATTCTGTACTGCTCATTCAATAGGGTGACTCTGCAAGGTATGACCAAATGACAGGCTGACCCTTGGCAGGTTCCGATTCATTGGTTTTTGGGTTCATCTTACTGGTTAATGGTTTTTCTATGTGGACCAATGATGGGTTTCCACATGGCCCAATCATGGGCTGCCACGTGGCACCTCGAGGTGATTTAAAAATTTGGCATGGGTCAGCTATAGGCATGACCGGAAAAAACCCATGACCTCCTATCCACTAACACAATACCTTACCACTATACCACCAATGATTCTTATTAACAATGGTTCCAAATTTCTATTTAAATTTTTTCAAATGGCACATTTTGGGGTTAGTGGAGAGATTGATGAACCTACATAATGCACTAACAGGAAGCGAAATTTTCACTCAGTTAGTGAATTTTGGGGTGGAATTGTAGGACTATTTGATAGTTGGTTGATTTTTTAGGATGATTAAATGTAAAATTCATAAGAGAGTTTGGGAGCTCATACCGTTTTGATTGTTTGACCAAATTGAACTGAAACAAAGTTCAATTAGGGGTTTGTGGATGTTTTGGATCCAATAGTGACCTATAATTTCTAATTTGAGCACATCTAAGGAGTATTTTTATAGGTTTAATACCAAGGGTGTATGGATCAATTAGGCTTTTGAACATACATTTTTAAGTTTTTGACCAAATTGAGCTCAAAAATAGTCCATTTACAAGTTGGATATTCTAGATCCAATGGTGACAAAAGGAGTCGTTTTGTAGGTTTGAGACAAAAGGTGTACGGATAAATCATGTTTTGGAAGCAGTTCAGGAAGCTGTTTGGTCGTGGAGAAGAATTTTTAGGGGTATTATCACATTCAGAAGTATACTACAACATCTGTAACTATAGGGTTCAACTCAGGTTCACTTTTATCATTATGTTATGTTGAGTAAAGTTTTTTTTATATGCTTCAATGTGGAATAGAAGTACTCACATGCTCATTTTAGCTCAATTGGAGTATCACATCTTTTTAGGAGATGTTTTGTGTTGCTAATGTTTGTGAGAGTCCTTTGGAGGAGAACATTACCTTGTAGGGGTAATAGGTACATGTTTCCATCAAAAAACTTTTATGTACTTCATTTTACTACTAAATATATGAGTTGTCTAGCTATGTTGGTAGACCTAGAGATGTAGCCCAGGAGGGGTGAACTCTGTTAACAAATATTTTGTTATGCTATTATGAGTTATCTGCTTTTATGTTGCTTATGTCAAGTTTACATGTGAAGACTAATTCATGACTTAAAGACACATTGAAAAAACTATTTGTGACAAGACCCATTTTCACCTTGCAAAGCGTTAGAATGATCCTTATTTTTTTATGTGATCCTGAGGAAGATGAAAGAGAAAACCTCCTTCATTTTTAGATCAAAAGGGAAAAAATGCATTCTCCCATATTAAACAAGCAATCGTGGAGGCACTAACGTTGTACATCCCAAACTTCAACAAGGATTTTTTTCTCTACACTGTTGCTTCCAATACTTCTCTTTCCGTCGTCCTTATGCAAAAAGATGATCTAAATAATGAGAATACAATATATTTTGTGAGTGCTAACCTATAAGGACCCGAACTCAACTATCCTGCCATCGATAAATAAGTGTATGTAGTCTATAAAGCGGTGAAACATTTCAAACCCTATATTTTGAAAAATCATTGTATTATCTTTGTGTCGCAACTAGAAGTTAGATCATTGTTTGTCCAACAAGAGTTGGGTGAGAGTAGAGAAAATTGGATTATTGGTTTACAAGAATATGATATAGATTTTAAGCTAGTTCACACTATTAGGGGCAATAGTCTATGGTGGCTAGCAGCAGAAGTGGTGAATTCAAAAAAAGATGATCCATCACTAGAACATTTGGCCCAGTTTTCGACGGCCAAAATGTCGCTCTTGCAACACATAGGCATCACTAAAGCGACACTTTCAGGCGGGAAAAAACGTGGTTTCTCCTAAAGTCACAATTCCGACACTTGAGTTAAATGTTAGAAGAGAGACACTTTTTCCGACATTTCCAAATGGTTGTCACTCTTCTGACGTTATTGATGGTACGTCGCTATTCCGACGTTAGCAAGTGAGTGTTTCTCTTCCGATGAACCAGAGCGTCGCTCTTCCGACATAATAAAATGTGAAAAATCCGTCGCAAGACCGACGGTGCTCAAATGTCGGAATATCGATGGTAGTGAAACATAGAGAAACGTTGGAATACCAACGGTAGTGAAAACGTTGTGAAACGTTGGAATACCAATGGTGGTGAAACGTAGTTAAATTTCGGAATACCGATGGTGGTGAAACATAGTGAAACGTCGAAAGACCGACAGGGGTGAAACGTAGTGAAACATCGGAAGAACGAAAATGATGAAATGTCGGAAGGCTGATGGTAGTGAAACGTCGAAATACTGACAATGTCAAACACACATTTAAAAAAAAAGGTTGCAGACCAATTTCACGTTTTGTGATGTTGCCCTGCTCCCAAGCTTTGTTCCTGGTATTCTGTTGGAGAGATATATTCTTATCTGATGCTATAAAATGGGCATCTTCCTATATATTCCACTTTGTATAATTGTTTCCAACTACCAACAACTGATTACCTTCAAAGCTAGAGCCATATGCATGCCAAAACCGAGATTTATTTTCCTATAGATGGTCTTAGTCAGCCAGGCCAGACATCAATGGGACATCTTCAGCAAGAAACAATCCCACCTGAAAATGAAAATATTTTATAAATATTTTATGTAACATTTTAAACTAGGAATATTATAATTACTTTTGAGATATACCTAATTGGTCTATCATATTAAGATATATAAGATATAAATTGTAGTTATAAATTAAGATCCATTTTACCATATAAATTAAAATAATAATTTTGTAACCTTTTGTCACCGCTACAACACCCTCCAAAATTTTGGCTTACACCCAAATTTTAGAGCCTTCCTTGACCTTGCATATTGTCGTCGCAAGCATTAGGAATCATTGCAAGTGTTTTCTCTAAGTCTTTTTGTCCCATTTGCAATAAAATTAGAGTGTCGGCATTTGGCATGTGTAGTGTCGAACCTTGCCAAAAAGCTACTTTTGGTAGTTGAAAATGGTAACCTTTGTGTAAATGAGTTGGTCTTATCTTGTAAACATGTGTCACAGTCATTTACAAAGTTTCAAGCACTGTCACACAAGTGTCGTCACGGTCTTCACAAAATGTGTCTTTAGCATTGCACTTGTCATAAGTTGTCACAAAGTTGTCACACTGAGAAGAGTATGGTGTTCATGTGTTCTAGATTATTTATGTTGCGTCATCAATTGTTCTAATTGTGTCATCAAGATCAAGTGTTGTCACTGTTCACATCAGCTGCATGGATCCCACACTTAGTCAAATCTGGAAAACTTCCCAGTTGGGCAACCTAGCCTCATCCAATCTTCTTGAACTGCGCTTTCCGCAATCTCAACCCTCAAGTTGCAATATTGCCTCTTAGCACTATGCAATGCACATTTATTTCCTTCCAGGACTGTGCATTGTGCAATCGCAGTGCTCAAGCTCAACCTTTAACCTCTAAAACTATGCAATTTCTCTCTCCTATTAAGTCAAAACTGTGCATTGTGCAATCTCAAGGCTCAGACCTCAAACCTGAGCTCATGAATTGTGCAATTATGGAATCACCTGGCCTCCTCTACGTTCATAAAGGTGAAGTGGGAAAAATAAATGCTCAAGCCCTCATCCTAGCTCCCTAAGCTCCCCAACTGCATAATCTTATTTCACATTCCAACCTAAAATGCCCATTGTGTAGTCTCAAGGCTCAAGCCTAACCCTTGACTATCTGAGTTGTGCAACTGCGTAGTCATTGAGCCCCTCCCTCAGTCTTCCATGCAGTTATAGCTCAATTTTGGATCATCATACAACATCTTAGACTAAGGTTTTATTGGATTAATATCATCTTTTCATAGTGAATTTCATATAAAGGTACTCTATCATGCTATGACAAGATGATGAAGAGAGAGATGGATAAGGAGAAAATATTAGAAGACACCTTTGTAGCTAAGGGTACAAGTTGATCAATCAGGAGAAATAAAAGGGAAATTAGTTTTCTACCACAACTCAAGACCTGATAACACTGAAGATTCCTCATCTCTATGCCATATGGAGGTGGAAAATTATCATTTTCAAGAATAAACATAGCAAGAAAAAGCAAAGAATGGATTTACATTACCATGTCATCATGCAGTCCATGTCATCAGTGTCATGTCATGTCATGTCATGAATCATCATATGCATATTTTGAATCTTTCTAATGTCATTGTTCATGTGATGGAAGCGTAGTTAAAAGGGCTTTCAAAAGTGGAATCGTGATTAAAGAATTTTAAATTTTAAATTTGAAAGGCCCTAATTCGATGTCAAGCGTTATTATATTACACTTAAGGATTTTACAAACCTATTTGAAGGGTTGTCATGACCATCATTTTGGTGTAAAAATGTCCCTCCTGGTGTATCATCTCTTGACTGTGAGATTGTGGTGATCATGTCTTTGGTTCTACTTGCCTGTGAACAATCATGTACATGTCGTGCATGTGGCGTTGTGTACATGCGGTATTGTGTACACATTGTACAGGTGGTGCGGTGTACATCTAGCATTGTGTACACATTGTGCAGGTGGTGTCGTGTACATGTGATGTTGTGCACATGTTATGCAGGTAGTCATGTATAGGTGTTACTTTGTACATGTTGTGCATATGGTACTGGTATACATATGGTATTGTGTGCATGGGTTACATGTTGTTTTGTGTACGTGTGGTTTTGTGAATGTGCATATCATGGTCATGGTATCGTGACATGTGTATTTGTTATGTTGTACTTTACGTATCTATTGTGTTAAGTTGTACACCGGATGAAAGTGTATGTATTATGTTGCACAACAGGCGTAGTTTTATGTATTGTGGTTTGTTGTACACCAAATGTAGGTGTATGTGTTTTGTTGTACACTAGATGTAGGTGTATGTGTTGTGTTGTACACCGACTGTAGGTATATGTATTATGTTATGTGTTGGGTGTGGTTGTATGTATTGTGTGGTGTTGTATGGCGTGTGTGGATGTATGTGTTGTGATGTACACCATGTGTATGTCAACATGATTGAAGGGAAGCAAAGGAAATAGGTGCTTGACAGGTATGGAAATCGATCTAGTGTTTGTACAGAAAGAGAAAAGGCATAAGTAAGGACTGATGAAGGATAAGTATCATTATTTTACTTCATTTTTATTATGCATGTGATCTACGATTCTGACTTATGATGGTCACATGTGATTTATGATTATGGTTTATGATGATTGCATGTGATTCATGATTTTTGACCTATGATGGTTGTGTTTTGAGCTAACCATATGTGATATGTTTATACATGATGATTTGATCGAACTGTTAGCTTGAATTGTTTGATAGGAAAAAAAATAGAAGTGAAAGTGTACATTATTGACGGGCTACCAATGAGGTATGATGTGAACTTATTTCAATTTATTTTGAATCTAATGGTAGTTATGTGATTGGTACAGGAAAGCATGTAATGCCTGGTTGGGTGTTTGAAAATGATTTCGAGCATTAGCAGCAACAACAAAAGGAATTAGAACATGGAGCAATATGTTGTAAAGCACTTTAGGAGCAGTGTCATTATGGGACAATGGTACCCAATAGTATCCATTTATTTCCATGGACATGTTATGACCTATATGATAGTTTTGAGGCAGGCATATGCCTTGGTTTTTGTATCTTCCGATGCAAAGAAGCCTTGCCAAGGGATGGACTCCCCAAGATGGGGATGCCAGCAGAACTTGGAAGGTGAGTGATTGCATGGAAGGGGTGATCAGATTTCTCGAGGGACTGTGTAGAAGAGAAGGGAAGGTCACGAATGGATTTTTTTTGGTCATTATCATTTCAATATGGAATCATATGCACATTGGCAGTTTCCCTAGAACAATGAGTCATTAATTGTTCACTAACATGACAGTAACACGGGATTGTATGACTCGACATTGGATGCGTATTTGACTTTAGCAGAGGATTTTGGACTTCTTGGGAAGGAGGTGAATCCTGGTATTAATTTTAGGGTGGAGTTGTGACCCTCTGGGTTCCCTTTTTGTGGATGCAGGCATCGTATCTTTGTATTTTCTGGTTGAAAAAATGTGCATGTGTATTTGTGTATATTATTGTAAATATTGTATTGAGTTGGATTTATAAATCTCCATAGACATTATGATTATTTTTTGGTTGAAGAAAATGTGGTTATTGTAAATATCACAATGAGTCATGTTATAAAGCTCCAGTAAACGGTATGATTGACATGTTTTCAGCAGTGGTCATTGTAAATACTGCAACGAGTTGTGTTATAAATATCCATAGGTAGTATGTTTTGTTTGAGCAGTTTTTTGGTTTGTAGGTGTCATTGAACACTGAGCATTGTGTTCCCCCAAGGGGGAGGGTTCTGTAATAGCCCTGGTGAAAATTCCATGTAATAAAAGTTAATAAAGGCAAAAATAACCAAGGTCATGGGACACGTATTGCAAGTTGAATGATGGGAAAAACATCCTAGTGGGTCTTCATTTGGTTTATTATGGCTAGATAAAATTAGAAAAGGCAATGGAAAAGGATTTGGAAAGGCATGAGGCATTTATTGGCATTTTATTTATGAAAATAAAGAAAAATAGGAGAAAATGAAGGTGAAAGGTTACAGGTTGCATGTGAGGAGGAAAATGAAGGAAAATAATGGTAATTGAAGAAAATAGAGTCCTCATTGATAAAAAGGCTTTTGAGCATCAGTTGACAAGATTTTAGTTAGTGCATTTTTGGAGCTCTCTCATTATTCTCTCTCTCTCTCATACTCTTGGATACTTAGAGTTTCTTGGAGCACTCTTGGAAAGTGTGGTATTCTTGGTGATTTTGAGAAAGAAGGTAAAGGAAGAGAAAGAAAGCACAAGCAGACATCAGGATCAGCAGCTATGACAGGTTTTGATTACAGGTATCGAGTTGCATGTATGTTTTCCTCACTAGTTTTGGCATGCATGGTGTATGCATGTGGTTTCTTGGTCATGATTTGTCATTGGCATGGAGGATTTCCTGGATTGATAGTGTATTTGCCTAGCCTTTCCATTTCATGGATAGCCATGGTGTTGTGGGTTCAGTTTCATTGCTCGTTTTCTAGTTGGTTCTCGTGTTCCTTTAGTTGTGGGTTGAGTTGTTAGTTCCTAGAAGCCTTGGTTGGAAAAATGCTCTAGAAGCTCGGCATAAAATTGTGGGTTGAGTTACTAGTCCCAGAAGCCTTGGTTGGACAAACGCTCTAGAAGCCCTAGGTGGGTTTAGTTACTAGTCCTGGAATCCCTAGTTGAAAAAATGGTCTAGAAGACCTATAACAGTGAAAACCCTGGTTGGAAAAAACACTCTGGAGCATTGGAAAATATTAGACAAAGACCAATCTATGATGGTTGTGATGTTCAGTCGTGAGTCAATTCAATGGTTGAGGGTTGAGGTGGTTTTGCCTCTGTAATCCCTGGATTGGTTTTGATTGATGTGTTTGATGAGATCCCACATTCATGCTTGCAATATGGCATGGGGTTGATTGGTTGAAGAGAGATTTGGCTCAACCAATCTATGGTCAGGTGGAACGTGGAAGTCCCATCTCTGGTTGGTTTCTACATTCATTAATGAGAAATTCATTCCCTTTGTATTTGATATGAAAATGTATTGATTTATATGTGGATTCTATTGTTGTTGTATCCATGGTATTTTTGTTGTTATCATGCTAGTTATAAGCATGTATGTTGATAGTGATGATATATGGATCTACCCATGTTTTTGGTTGTAATTGAATGCACAATGTATCTATGGTCAAATAGATGGTATTGCATATAATGATGTAGGGGAGTAATGCTTCTTAGCGATACTCAGATAAGTATGAGACCCCTATGCTCAGATCTGTTGTTTACACCTGTAGTTTCAATGTTTGTAACATGTTTGAAAAAATGTTTGTCAAGGCTAGGAGGGGTCTAGATGAGTTCTTGTTGATGTGATTATTTCTATATCATTGTCATGTTGTTATTTATCATCTTTAAACTTTTCATGAAGTTCTGGGCAGAGCACTGGGTTTTGGGCTTGAAAAGGTGGCTCAAATCCCAGGGACGCTGGCACAGAACTGAGGAATTGAGTCCTTGGATGCTAGCATGTAGTGTTATGACTACATCTACAGCCTTCTATATGTTGGCTTGCAAGCCTGTTCCTGCGTCTATGGCTCAAAGAGGTAAAAATTTCAGTGTGACACAGGGGTAAGAGGCATGAATGGTTGGGTTACCTCCTGGGGGTGATGTTGTCATTGCATAAGGTCTGTATGTTGTCTTTCCATCAGTTCCACTTCCTTAAGGTCACCTAGGAGGTTTAATCTAACTATAGTAGCCTCTCGTCACATGTTTACCTTGATTGACCTGTTACTTGGGTTTATGTGGGAAGAGGGCGTTACAACTATAATAAATATAGTCAACCATTTTCAACATAATCAATATATTCAATTATACTCAACATAGACATTTCGAATCCATGTGGTTAATTAGGGTCAATATAGTCATCTATGGTTGATATGTTGATTGTGGTCAATATGGCACTTGAACATAGAAAATATAATGAATTACGGTCAATGTATTTCATAAGGGTAAACATTGAACTTGATCAACATACTCAACCAAAAAACATTTGATATTGATTTTTTTATGAATATAAATATTAAAGAGTTATAAGTAATAATAAAACATAATTTTGTGTTGTATATTGTTCAGTGATATGATTTTTTTTATATAGATTAATAATGAATTCTATACATGAAAGAAAAATTGCAATTATTCTATAAGTTTCAAATCATCATCATGAAGATGAATTTTATGATGAGGAAAAGGAATTTGAGAATAAGGATGAGGACTCTAAGGAGGGGGAGGAAATCATGGATGGGGAAGAGAAACTTCCTAATGATGATAATATTTTGAATAAAAAAAAATTGAGATAAGGTTATTGAAGAGCTTCCCAGATTATCTACAATATTTTGGAACATTTGTCGACGTTTCGAATCCCAACGGGGATCCATCTTCAAGACATTTGAATGAAGGAATTGAAAGAAGGGTTTTAGGCTACTCATATTGAAAAGGAAGAATAAAAGAGCCGGCAAGAGTTTATTTATTTTTATTTTATTATTTATTATTTTAATATTTTTAATTAATTAAAAAAAATATCATTTTATTTTATATATACAATTTTTATATTTTATTGTTTAATATTTTTATTTAATTCAAAAAATGTATAATAGGAAATAATTTAAATTTAATTATTTTTATAAAATAAACTAACCTTAATTTTAAAATAGTATGTTTTAATAATAAATAATTAATATAATTAGTAATCAATATTATATATTATTGTTTATCCTTAATTAATTAATAATTAATAAAATAAACAAACTACTTCCTAATTAATATTAACATTTATTTAATAAATAAATATTAAAATAATTATTTATTTTTATTTAATAAATAAATATTAAAATAATTATTTATTTTATTTTATTTTATGATGTTATATGGTTACTAATTTAATTAATTTAAGTTGAATAATTCAATCATTATTTAATTATGTATAGGGTTAATATATTCAATTTTTAATAACTTAGAAATATTAATAAAAATCTAACTAACTAAAAACCCTAATTTTATTTTTTATTTTTTAAGATATGGTTAAGAATTATTATTATAATTATTATAATTAATAAGAAAAGACAAGAAAGACCTAATTTAACAATTATTTTTAAAACCAAATAAACTAATTATTCACTAATTAATATTAACATTTATTTAAAGACATAAATAAATATTAATAAAGTAAATAATCATTTATTTTTATAATAATAACTAATTAATTATAATTGGTTTTATTTTAATAATATTTATTTAATTTAATTTATGTTAGGATCTAAATTAGGCTTATTGTTTATTTATTTGATATTTTCAAAATAGTAGATACCCATAATAATTATTGCTAATTAATTAATTTTTAATTTTTAGACAAATAAAAATTAATTAATGAGGATAATTATTTTTTTTTTTCTAAGTGAGACTAATTTCTATTATGTATAAACATATATTCCAATCGTTAATTCAACGCCAAAATGTGGAAGCTCGGGAATTTGGGCTGACATTGCCAAAACATGCAAAGTTTGGACTGCCCGAGACGGGAAACCAGTCCTTTCAACCATAACTTCTGAACCGCCCAACAATGGGAAACCGGTTTTAAGTTTGTAGTAATAAAAAAAACACTATGTCTGAAAAACATACATTGCCTGTGTAACAAAGCAATATAACTGTAAAACAGAAGATTTCCACTAGAACAGAACAGAGGAACCTGATAAACCAAGCAGATGCTATTCATGAGTGGGTGAGGGCGATTCTTCAATAATTCTGCAGGTGAACATCTCGCCTCTGTCCGCCGGTTCCTCACTGAGAGCGCGACCACCTTCCTCACGTTCAATCTCCATGCTGGTCTCGTGCCGAGGAGCCGAGGAGGCAAGGTCAACAGGAGGCGGAGTAGGCCTGTTCGACGAACTGGGCGGGCCAAAATTCGGAACTTCTTCCCGGAGTGTGACCATAATAGCAGCAGTGAGGATAGCGTTGCAGGAGGTGCAGTCGAACCTTAACTCAGCACGTTGAGAGGTTTGACAGATGGATGGCCGAAGAGAACGCGGAGCAGCATCAGTAGCAAACCCAGTATCCATCTCAGACGCCGGAGCAGGAACAGGAGGCGGGCGCTGTTGGTTGAGCCGCCCACGACCAGAACTCCATCGACTTCTCATGCGCTCGCGGAGGCATGGCATGATGGTCGAATTGGAGCCGAATTGAGCAGGGCTCGTTCGACAGAGAGAGTTCAGGGTTGCGCTGGGAGGAGAATGAGAACCAGAAGCAGAACGATAAGGAGCTCTGGGCGAATCGACAGAGGAGGGGGCGATAATGCCGGACTGCGCAGGAGAAGCAGAATTGAAAACGGACTGATTGCACCAAGGACTGTGGGAAAAATGCAAATTGGGGGCCAGCTCGATGCAGGCTCCTAACGAGCTTCGTTTCCCTGTATGCGTCTTGAGGCTGGCTTCAGAAGTTGCAGAAGAACATATTGTGTGCAGAGGGATAGGCGAGACTGGATTGTCCATCCCACCATTCAGCCCTGCACAAATGCCATGCGCGCCTAGAATGACCGCCATGTCCATCATAACCAAGAGCCGAATGGGCCGATCGAGGAGAGGAGCTCTCACACAGTGCGAAGAGTAAATGCAGCGATTAATGGTGGTACCGGGAGCCATATGGGCTACACCGGCCATTTGCATTGGGAAGTGGCCTATGTGCCACACGCTCCTGCAGTGATTGCTTAACACCCAGCTGTGGGTAGAGGATAATTTATTAAAAAGGAACACTTAATATTGGTATCCATCTATTTCAAAGAACTTTAGATCATGCATAGCCTCAAAAACTATGTGGGAGCCCAGGACGCTTTGAGGACCCAATTTTGCTCAGAAGAAGAGGATGCCAAATCACTAATTACATCCCCCATCCCACAGGTTTATCCTGATGCACAGAATCTCAAGGCCCCTCTTTCCTTCTTTGATAGTGCTCCTCTCTCGCAATGATCCTTGCATCTTCAACACGCACTTGATGCTTATTTTTCGAGGAGTGTTCTACAAGGGCTGAGGTGCGAGATCACTGATACTTAATATCGGCTCTGTGTTCTTTGAGTCGTTTCTGAAGCGAATGCCCAATTTCACCAATATAACTTTTCCTGCATGAACAATCAATTTTGTACACTCCTTTAAGTTTTTCAAGGCTTATACTATATTTAACTAATCGCATTCTCTGTCTAATAGTTCCTGCTGTTGAAAATTGCATGAAAATATCATTCTTTCTCAAAACCTCGGCGATTTTATCAGTGACTCCCTTAATGTATGGTAGAAAAACCCTACCACCACTTTCTTGAGGTTCATGGTGCTTCTAAGGCAAGATCGAACCCTCTGTTCTTTTTAGGGATTTTTTGATATCTCTTTCTTTATAACGTATATCCCTAAATACAAATGACAAGTGATTGATTTCCTCGCTAAGGTGTTCAGCATCAGATATCCTCATGAGATAAGGTATCAGTTATTAATTATAGATACCAAATATTTAGGGAAAATGGACAATAATTAGTTTTGAAACTAGGTGTAGACAATAAACCTTTGGAATTAGAAACTTTAACTCCAAGCTATGTTTATGATTCTTGAACTCACATTATTCATGAAATAAATGGAAAACGTAAGAAAGAAAACCATTTCAAGAACATGATCTTATAAATATCAAAACCATGAAGAGTTAAGTACTCCTAATCCCCCTCCTTGGGATGATTCCTTATCTTCCCTAGTATTCATATGATCTTGCCCTTAGTATGTCAACAAAATATTGTTGGCATTATGGCTAATGTGTTGTCCTTGATGGAAACCTACTTGATAAATATGTCTACATTGTGATAATAGGAAGCTACAATCGGTATGATCAGAGAAAGGATAGTCCAGTGACAGATGGATGGTAAAGACAAAGCTTGAGAAAGTATATGAGTCATATGAAGCTAGGTCGCATAGATACGCAATTACTATGAAGAAAATCCATGTACATAAAATTTTTAGAAAGTATACGTGATTCTTGTGAAGCTAGGTCACGTACATATGCAGGTACTATGAAGAAAAGTCGCATACATAATCTGCAACATGGTAATTTTAATACCATGATTTTTTACCATGGTATTGGCCCATAGTAATGGGTACGAGAACAACTATTTGATCCCATCATGTGTTTTTGGTTTTTTTTAGTTTTTAAGTTTGTGAGGGATGAAACTGATCAAATACATAAACTGGATAACAAGATGTAGATAAATTGGGCTATGGGGTCAAACAGGTCAAGGAAGCTTATGAGGTGATGATGTAAAGCTGCTGTAGGGCCGATTTGATTCACAATAGAAGGGATCTCCGGGAAAAATGGATTAAATGAACAATAAGTTGGTGAAAGACAAGGGATTTCAAGTACTAACTAGTTAATAGCAGACATAAACATGTAATAGCAAGCCATTGATCATGCTAGGAATAACTATAAACTAATCAATACATAGAAATCAGACATTCCAGCCATACATAGAGGTATAAGACCCTCTAACTTCGGGAAAAGGCTATCAGATTTTGGGGAAAACACATGAGACAAACTAACAACTCATAAACTATGCCGGAATGCCTAAACATAGTCTCTAAGTCATTGGGCACTTGGACAAATAAGTTTTCATAGTTTTAGGCAAAGGGCTAGATCGGGACTAGGCCTCCTTGGTTCAACAAAATGATCAACAAATCAGTCAAAGAGAAAGTTTTATGGACAGAACTATGGGCAGCTGATAGGTAGGTAAGGAAAACCATACATCCTACTCAACATACATGGAACTGATGAATAAAACTTAGCAACAATACCTTAGATTACTAAAGAGCAGCTAAGAATTCTTTAGCATAACTAAGGGAGAAGAAAACATCAAGCTATGAAGATTCATGGATTTTGAGGTGCCTCCATGGGCATGTCTCAAAATCAATCTTTACTGATCTATAGCAGCAAGAAAAATGAAATATGAGTGAAAACTAGAAGACAAAACAACATTAAGAAGCACTATACCATTCTACCATGTCAAGGAATCCATCAACAAGCCTTCAACATTCCTCAAAAGCATCCAAGAGGCAATCCAAACATCATAACTCAAGTGTATTCTTCAAAGCTCATATGACCAATGCATGAATTCTTCTCTCAAGTTCAGCCTCCTGATTTACAATGAGAACCATGGGATAAATAGGCTTGAGGGAGGAAAACCTCATGGAGCAACTAGCTATCCCATTGGCCAAGTCTAAATATCTAAACTTGTCCTTGAGGCTTTGCAAAGCCCAAGGCACAAAATATCCCATAAAATATCTAAAAAACTGCTAAAAACGGAAATCATATTGACTTTACATGATTTTCCCATGATAAAAATAGCCTAACGCACATTTGGGAAAAGCAGATTTTTGGAGTTCAAAAATTGCAAAAATACTTCATATTTATGCCTGAAAAAGGTCCCCTGATTTGCTGGATGCAAATGGAAGCCTTCCCGATGTCGAAATGAGGCTCATGATGGCTCGTTGGAAAGCTCTATGTGTCTGCTTTCCAATGAAAGTTGAATCATCTCAATCTGATCTCTGAAAGTCCCTCAAAACTGTACCTGTGTGCAAAAACCCAGAAAATAGCAGGATGCTGATATGGCGGGCAGAACGTGCAAAATGAGGCTGTTTTTCGCCAATTTGAGGGGGTGAATGATCTTCAAATGCCCTGAAAATCGCTGGAGAGATGCTCATGAAATTATGGAATCCATTGGTATCACCCTCCTCCCTTGACGACTCATCAAACTGAAATGGCGTATTTATGAGTTTTTGGCGAAAACCCCAAAAATGCCAAAAAACAAAAAGTTTTCGAAACAGGCCCAAAATTGGCATGGATGACCCTCAAGGGTCCATAGAGACATGTTCCGAAGCTGAAGCTAAAATATCGAGGGCTGATGTGCTTTTTGCTTCTTTCCGTGCTAGGCGCCTCTCCTTCAATTTCTTCAATTTTTCTTGTGCCACCTTCAATTTGCGCCTGGCAAATTGATTTAGCTTCTGAAAGTGAAGAGTTCTCTTTCTCTGTAGCTCAAGATCCCTGTTTTCCTTCTCAAGCTTTGTTTCCAAATGCTGGTTGGCCCTCTCAAGCCATACTTCCTTTTTTTCCTCAATTTCCTGTTCAAAGAGGGCAGTGAGAGGAAAGGCATCGAACTGAGCTTGTTCTTCTGCTCTCTGTTTCTCCAAGGCTTTTCTAAGCCCGATGGTCCTAGGCCTCTTTCGCCTAGGTTGGTCCTCTTCCTCTTCATCATCAAATTCGCCAATGAGTTCTTCAATTCTTACTTGCGCCTTTTCTGCCTCCTTTTTATACTTGATCGCCCTTGCCTCATGAATGGCTGCATGATACTTCATTTGTTTGTTTTCAACCTCCAAGAAGTGGTTGAAATTCCTCGCCCTTTGAAGATCTTCTTGTAACACCTCAATTTGCCCTTCTTTGTGAATGAGGAGGTTTTCAAGGATGCGTGCCTCATTATCACTGTCATCGCTTGGGATAGGGATGACAGCTGACTTACCTCCATGCTTGGCACTTCCTCCAATCGCACTTTGCCCTGAAGGCCAATCTAAAGCTTCTTTTTCCCTTGGTGCTTAGAAGGGCGTTGGGTACTTTTTAGGAACAGGCGAACATCAGCCAAGGAGGCGCGCCTGTCGTCCCTCCCTCAACATCCTCGTCCAAATGTGGCCAAAAGTTGCTTTCCAATTGTTTGCTCAACCCTCACGCTCTCTTTCCATCTCTCGTCTCCGTCGCTATTCATCAACCTCTAGCCGTCGTTCTGCTGGTTCTTTTGCCGTCGTTCATCAACCTCAGTCGTTGTCCCTCTTTCCGGGACTTGTCGTTGTTCATCAACCTCTAGCTGCTGTCCAATGATATCCAACTGCTGCTGTCCCTCAAAATCTGGCTGCTGCTGCTCATCATCCTCCTTTTCTCTCTGTGGCTCACTGCCCTCTCCTTCTCCTTGTTTACTTGGCTGCCCAGTGATCATCTTGAGTTTTTCAGGGGTAGGCCTACTAGATAAAGGCACTGGGCGATGGACAGGCTGAGTAGGAGGCACATGAACAGGAGGGACAGTGGCGAAATCGGCATGGCTAATGAATGAATCCCATGAAACTCCTTTCTTCTCCAGCTGGTGTAAGAAGATGATTTTGATCAAGGAATGGTGAAAGAGAGAAGGGATTTGCTGAGGTGGAGCTTTCTTTTGGACAGTAGCTGCCATTTTCTCTATGCTTTTGGACAAAAAGTATGGAAGGTTTAAATGCCTGCTTCTAGTAAAATGCATCAACAAGCGAACATGATAGGCAAATATTTGGCTAAACCTTCCTTCACAAGTGAAATATCTCATTATGGCTTTCATCAGCGGGGCATAACTGTCAAGAAGATAGGAGAAAGGAAAAATAGCAGTGATGGTCTCCCTATGTTCAGGCTTGATGAAAGGTTTATAATCCTCCAGATCAAGATGCGCTTGCTTAAACCACTTTTCACCATGATACGGGATCTTAGTAGCCTTGGATACATACCTTGGGGAGATTTTGAAGTCAAGACCTGCAAGCTGGAAGTGTTTGTCCTTGAATCTCAAAGCACACAACTGTGTAAGTGGCGAGAAACTCTTGACTTCTACTATCCTTTGACAGAAATCAAGACAGCCTACTTCATGGAAATTGAAAAGCACTGATGGGTGAGCATTGATTTCTTCTATGGAGATAGGCTCATATCTCTTATGTGGTCCGCCTTTGTGATCTCGTTTTGGAGGCATTCTGACTTGAAACAGGCTTTGGAAGAGGCACACTGCCTTCAATGTATGAAAAATGTCACGGATTTGAACAAAGCCACTGCATCGTTTCGGGGACATAGGACACCGTGGTTTGGATGAAATGTTAATGCTTCCTTGAATAAGCTCTCTACACTTTGAAACCACAACAAAAACCTCAGAGGAATACAAGTGAGTAGGGCAGCATCTCTAGAACAGTTGTTGTGATAAGGTTTATTACCCCGCTTTAGAAGGACTTTCAAATATATCAACAATGTAGCTTCTTCAAAATGACACCATTCAGTGAAAGAAAAACAGAACTAGGCTAGGTGATATATCAGTGCACTATGCTTTTTAGGAAACACACCCTTGCCTGTGGGTTCAAAGATCTATCAATTCATCTATGCTCATGTCTCTGATGTTAGAATTCAACCACCAAAAACCTCTGCCCTCAGAAAAATGGCCTCTTTTACTCTCAGAATTTCTTTGTCAACAAATCTTCGGAATGATGTACTATAGTGCAAGGAGAAAACAGACCTAATTTAGGTGGAAATCAATGCAGACAGTGGTTTAGACAATATACTCTTTGCTTTTGAGAGATAATGATGACAGAGTTTTATAGGAGATGTCAAGCTCTTTGACAGAGATTATATGAGTTTTTTTTCGCAACGGAAATCCCCTCTTAATCAAACACTGCTTTTTACAGGAAGCTCCTCGGCCTTTTGATTGATTTGAGGAAGAGAAAAACTGACCCTCTACCTCAAAACCCGTAGCTCGACATGTGCTCTTCGAATGACCAACCTCGGCCTCTTATCATATTTCAAAACTTCAGCTTGCTGTGTAAAAATGACTGCTTGTGCCTTTAATTAAAATGACAAGGTCCAGGGTTTTAAAGCTTATTGTTTTTTATCAAAACCTTGAAAATCGATGGGGGAGTATATAAAATACCTCGAATTTTTATAAACACCTGCCTTCAAAAGCTAAAACGCTGCTGGGGACCCTTGACACTTGCGCGACATTCTTGATAACAAACCCGTCGCGCAGAAAAAACCCCTTGTCGGGCCTGTCGGGTCGACTTGTCGTGCGGTCGGGCGGCCACCTACAGGCACGTCGCGCCCACCTACAGGCACGTCGCGCCGGCGTTGAAAACCTTTATAAAATGATGCCCAGGCACGTCGCGCCGAATTCCAGGCACGTCGCGCCGCTGTTGAATGCAAATTTGTGAATTTTCGCCCGGTTTTTCTCGCTTGTTTGATGCTGGGGATGCACGGGATTTTGACTCTAGTTTTTGAAAGTGAATTTCCCACTCTCACACTTCAAACTTATATCATTTTTCAAACAAGCATCCCAACGGTCATTTGAACATTAATTTTTAACTTTGTTTAGTGTTCAAACCCTGGGTTTGTAACTTGAATATATACATCCGATCCTTGATTCTACCCCGGGGCTTTGAACCTAAGCAACTTCAACAAATCCTTCATTACTTCCGTCACAACGTTATAAAATTGCCAATGAGATACCTGAAATAGGTTTGTTGCTGATAGGACATGATTCTGTAGGCCTGTTTTGACAATCTTCGGTCCTTTGACTGCTTTCTCCAATATTTAACACAGAAGGTGCCAAGTTCACTGACCCAACTTGGATTTGCATATGGCTTCTCAATTTCAAAGGCGCCTCCTTTTTGTTTCAAACAACTTCCTGCTTGAAGGTACATCGGTGATGATATATCTATCTTTTGAATGGTGGGAGGAACGCACTTGCCTTAAACTCAAAGACTGACCATTTATCAAACTGCCTCTTTGTCTATTCATAGCATTTGTATACCTGTCATCATGCATTCTATGACTCAACCTTGGTCACTGTTTTACTTTCCTAGTGATAAATTGCTGCTTCTAGGTGTTTCAAAAGTTTTTCTCTGGACTGTAAATACACTTTTTTTAGGTTGCATCCTTTCACACTAGACTTCTCTGTTTACTCAGAAGGGATTTCCTTAGATTTCTGGATAGGTGATCATGGAATGTCTTTAACCCTTTTTAAATCAACTGCTCCTTTGGCATTAATATCATACAATATGTTCAATATTTTCTCCTTTCCACTAGATGTACAGTATGACAGATAGTTCTTGAAATAGGAGTATCAATACCTTTACATTATCAGCACTATCATTCATCTGTGAAATGACCTTTCTTCCTTTTTGGCATCCTTCCACTGCTTTCTTGTATCAATCAGTTTCAGCACCCTGTAGTAGTTTCGGCCCTCTACTCATGCATGGAGGAGGATCTTCATCAGATAAGGTGTCCGGAGACTTTTTGACCACTAGGTTCGACACAGCCTTTTTCTGAATGTAGTGGTAAGAAACCTCTTGAAAAACATCAGTCTTAGCATCTTCACTTGCAAGCATCATTGTGTGTCAGCAGAAACCCTAGCCAGAGTAATACTATTTCCCCGTACTGTCCTAAAGCTGATTTTAGATATTTGGCTTGTTCATCTCATGATTGATTACTTTGAAAAATAGCCTTTGTGACTATGAAGGTCAGTGATTTCTTGAAAAACCAAGACCTTTCTCCTGCTTGTGTAATGCCATTGGTTACCATCTGTTCTATTTGATTTTGAACAAAACAAGCCTCTTATGATTTGGATGTTTACTGATGACAGGTCCTTCTAGAGTTCAACAATCCATATGGTTTGCAAGTTTGAAATGAGCTCTCTTATCAGGCCAAACTCCCCTTTCCTTTGAGCTTATCATATTTCCACTATATTCCTGTTATGGTCAGCAATTACATTCATGAAACCTGAAGATATTGTTTCATTGTTTCAGTAAAGGCAAACCCGGACTTCTGCAACCTTCTGAGTCAACACTGGCCTGCGCCCTCTGCTTATGTATGAAGGAGGTTCTGGGCTTTGACAATTTACCATTTTGCTGAGACAGTGGCGACCCTTTCTTACTGTGATTTTCATGCTGGAAAGAGCTGTAAGGTCCCGATGAGTGACTTTTGTTTTGCAGCTTCATCTCAGGCTCATAATACATTTAGAAGCAGCTGTTCCTCTAACTGTAAACTCAAACATTTACTCCATGAGATGAAATATATTTCCTGTCTTTGTAGAACCATAGAAAACTGTGAAAAACCTAATAGTCACTTTGAGATTGTGCGCTTGAGGCACAGATCTAGGGGCCAAAGTGGCGACAATACTTGCTAATAATCTCATTGTACCAGGACTCACTGCAGGTCTTCTCATAGATAATGGCTTTGATGACGTTTAAAGGTGCGAGTTGTCCGAAATGCCTACTCAACATAGGTAGAATTTGAAATATGGATTGCTTTGTATTGTCAAGGTGTCAATAAAGTCAAGCTGTGATAGGATTGTGATATGAGGTTGATGTACATGGTGGACTGAATAGGTAGAAAGGCAAAAAAGTTTTGGGAGGGTTTTCTGGATGACATATTGACATAAGGAAATCAGTTTCTAGAAAACTCAGCTGAAGATATAGTCATCACTAACATGTAAAAAAAAATACTGATGGCTAACAGTGGCTCCATTTGGGGAGGGCAGCTCCTCGTCAGGAGGTGTCCAAAATTCAGATTTTTGGCTTATGAAGACCAGTGTCTTATCCATTGGCGCAAAATTTACCCTTCTCTTGATGTTATTTCTGAAAAAGTGACAGCATGGTTAACATCAATGATACTTCTACCTACCCCACTATTTTTCCTAACATTTTTTTTCTCTTTGGCGCATTTGAACTAGCAGCCTTTAGACAATGCATATTTTTCTTTTTGCAAAATGAAACTATCTATTTCTACTCTTATATCTGCCGGGAGTCCAGATTAAGCTGATGAACTCCTTCATTTCTCTACCTAAAACTAGATCGACTGTCAAGATTAAGCAGTTTGACAGGATTTCATTCTCTAATCTACAACATGGAATTGAAAAATGATCAAATCAGGATTAGGCAGTCTGATTTGTCATGCATTTGCGGCATAAAAGACAAGCTGCACAAAAATGTTATTCTGCAACAAAGGAAACTAGACAAGCGGGGCTAAGATGTACAATGTGTTTTTCATCCCTCGCTTCTCTCTTTGGTTCTGTTTTAGGCATGTGGAACCATAATCTCTCCCTAATCTAAGCTCTGTGATAAGTCAATCTTACACAATGTTGACTATCTTGACACTCACTAACTTATCAGCAAATAAATTTAAACATGCTCAGCTATGATTAGGCTAGATAGCTGAACAAGACATTGAAGTACCAGCAGCGGCATTTAGACTTGCTCGCTTTCCGAAAGACTATTTTTTGGAACATGGGGCATTTGTTCTATCTTCACTTGTCCTCTTTTCTGCTTTTTACTGTTTTTGACATTTCCATTTTTTTTTTAATATTTCAAACAATGGTATGTACAATGACTGAAAGTGTTTCAAACTAAAAAATGGAGTTCTTGACAAAAATAGTGTTTTAATGTCCTGCCATTCACAGGACCCCCAAAAATTTCATTCCCATCAGGTTCTTGTAAGAAGAAAGCATTGTTTCCACTAACTGAGCTGATGATGTAAGGCCCTTTCCATAAATTTTCAAACTTGCCATGTTTACCTTTATCTTCTCTTCTAGAATCCCATTTTAAAACTTTATCTCCAATCTGAAAATCATTTTCCTTAGTTCTTCTGTCAAAAATTTGTTTTATTTTGTCTTGTGCTAACTGAGCCCTTTGGTAAACTTCTTCTCTGGTTTGTTCTAAATGGATAGTCTGATTTACTCTTCTTTGTACGTCATTTTCTTCTATTTGGACTTCTTGTAATAGTTTCATTACTAGAACTCCTAGAGAGGTTGGGAAAATGGCGTCAACACCATAGACTAGCTGGTAAGGGGACATACCTATGGACTTCTTGGTAGTTAATCTATCAGCCCATAAGGCGTGCACTAGTTTCCCATGCCATGCTTTTTGATTTTGTTCCAGAAGTTTTTTGATAATGTTGACAAGGCTTTTGTTAGAAGACTCGGCTAAACCATTACCTTGAGGGTAATAGGCTGTGGAATGCCCTAATGAAATATGATACTTGTGATAGAAGTCTATCATCTTCTTGGAAGAGAAGGCAGCGGCGTTATCTGTAATGATTTTCCTGGGACAGCCAAATCTGGATAGGATATTGGTTTCTAGGAACGTGATGATGACTGAATCGGTGGCGTTCCGGGATGGTACGGCTTCTATCCATTTGGTGAAGTAATCAGTGGCTATGAGGATCCATTTATGTTGAGCGGAGGAAGAGGGGTGAATTTCCCCAATGAAGTCTAGACCCCATTGTTGGAAGGGTCCTTCAACTATGATGGGATGTAAGGGCAAAGGTAGAAGCTTTTTCTTGCCATCAAAAATTTGACATTTATGGCAAGTCATGACCAGTTTGTGAGTATCAGGGAACAAGGTGGGCCAATAATAACCGGCTCTAAGGATTTTGTTTGCAGTAGTTTTCTAGTAGAGATGACCTCCACATTCCCCTTCATGCATTTCCCGCATGATTTTCTCTGCATCAGGCTCAAGCAAACATTTAAGTAGCATACCAGTAGGATTCTTCCAATACAGAGAACTATCTATAATGCAAAACTTTAAAGATTTTTGTTTGAGGAACCTTGCTTTTGTTTTTGACAAAGACGGAGGAGCATTCATATAGGTTAATACATAGAGAATGTTTGCATACCAAGGTGAATCCAAAAATGTTTGATTTATAGGGGGAAGTGCACACTCTTCTTGTTCTTCTAAAGCATCGACAAAATTTATATCTAAAGCTTGAAGGTTGGTTTCAGCCATTAATCTCGCGAGTCCTTGTCCTTTAACTAGTTTAGTAGGCCTGATTTCTAGATCATACTCTAAGATGATAGCAATCCACTTTCCCCTTTTACCATCGGGATCTTGGTTGAGAATGTCCTTGACGACAGTATTAGGGACGAAGGCTATGACATGAGAATGTAAGATGTAGACTCGGAAATCTTTTAGTGCCTTTACCAATGCGAATGCCTGTTTCTCCATGATGTTATATTTCAAGGGAGCATCTCTTAGGGACTTGCTAAAAAAGGCAATGGGTTTCTCTTGTCCCGCCGCATTCTTTTGCAACAATACCGCAGCTATTGTATGTTCTGAGGCAAATGAGAAAATGTAAAAATCTTTAGTAAAGTCAGGGCTTATTAATACATGTGTTTCAGTTAAGGCCCTTTTAATTAGTTCAAAATATTTTTTGGCTTCTAAAGTCCATTTAACCCCGACCTCCTTTCTTAACATATTTGTGATCTCTTTTAGGAGCTCAGCAAGATTTGGAATGAATCTTCTTAAGAAATTTATCTTGCCGATAAAGGACTGTAACTCCTTTATGTTTCTGGGATGACTTATCTGTAAAATACCTTCAATTCTCTGGGGGTCTATTTTAATTCCTTCTTCCGAAATAATGTGACCTAGGAGTTTTCCTTCTTCTAGACCGAAAAGTGTTTTCTTGGGGTTTAGGGACAAACCATACTTCCTGCATTTGTTGAAAACCTTTCTTAAGTGAGCTAGGTGTTCTTCGTCAGATTTAGAATATATTGTTATATCGTCGAGATATATGACTATGAAAACACCTATGTCTTCTGAGAAGGCTATGTCCATGGCTCTTTGAAATGTGGCGCCAGCATTCATTAGTCCGAAAGGCATTTTAACATACATAAAAGTGCCCCAGGGGGTGGTGAAAGCTGTTTTATGCTGATCGGTAGGATAAACCAATACTTGGTTATAACCAGAAAAACCATCAAGAAATGAGATTCTTTTGGCGCCTACGACCTTCTGAAGTATGTGGTCCATTTTGGGCAGAGGGTAGTTATCTTTTAGACATGCCCTATTCAAGTTTCGGAAATCTATGCAAAGTCTGATTTCACCGGTCTTTTTTCTAACCGATACTAAATTTGAGACCCACTCAAAGTATCGGAGAGATACTATTATACCGGCATCATACATCTTTTTAATTTCTTTTTCAACCAATGGTAATAACACTGGGTTTATCCTTCTTAACTTATGTTTAAAAGGTTTTTGATTTTCTTTGAGGGGAATTTTATGTTGGATGATGCTGGTATCATATGATTTTAAATCTTGGTACCCCCATGCAAACACATCTTTAAATTCTTTGAATAGATTTATGTACCTTTGTTTTATGTCAGGTGGGAGGGTTTTGGATAGTTTAATGTTCTTAGGCTCTTCTGGATTTCCTATGTTGTATTCCTCTATGTCATCCTCTGTAGATTCCATTTTAGGCTTTTTGGCCACATCATTAAAGTCAAACAATTCTTCTAAGGGTGCGAGCCCTCTAGGTATGGTGTCATTTTCGAAGTGTAAGACTTCAAGTTCTCTTTGGTCAATGTATTCTTCTATCTCCCTGTCACATGGATGGTCTACCAGGTTTAGATTGGTCCACAAAGGTGGGTTTAGCTCTTGGTCTTGACTTATGTTGGTTTTCCTTTCTTCATTTCCTGAGTCTGTTTTGGTTATCTCAAACTCATTTTTAGATTGGAGGAAATCATCAATTTGATCATCATCTTGGAATACTTGCCAATGGTCAAGATTATCTGGTATAGTAGGGCGGTGTTTCACTTGGATGTCATATTTCTCACTCATACATGGTATTTGGCTAGTGCTTGCAGCAAAGGCGAGCTCATTTGCCAGATTGTTTTGAATCCTAGGGATATAGGTGAGTTCATATTTTTCAAAAGTTTTAAGGATATCCAAAGCCGCATTCCTATATTCTCTCAGTCTTGGGTTCTTGGCTGAATATTCACCTTTGATTTGCTTAATTACAAGCTCTGAGTCCCCTTGAGCTGTTATTCTATTGGCACCTAAGTCTCTAAGCATGTGTAGACCAATGAGAAGGGCTTCATATTCCACAATGTTATTTGTACATTGGAATTCTAATTTGAAAGAATGACCTTCCTTAGTGTTGTGTATCCAGATGCCTGCTCCTGAACCTGTCTTGCCACAAGAACCATCAAAGCTTATACTCCAAAGAGTTTCCTTTTCATATATGATACTAAGCTGTTTCTCAGGTTCCTTGGGACTTTGGTCATCAATTTCTTCACTCAGTAATGGTTTGGATATGTCTTTATTTTCTTTTATCTGCTTGTGTATATCACCTTCATTGTATAAGATAAAATAATCTAAATTGGAATGAATGGAATAGATGGGGGTATTGTTTGGCTTATCTCTGTTGCTAACCATGTATTTCATGCGAGCCTCCCGGTATAGTCTCCTAGTTTGGTTGAAAACTGGAATAGTAGCGAATGACATATCCATTTGAAGGCTACCTTGTATTTTGGCAGACCAGGCTCTTGACAGTAGCATTCCATATTTGGGTGTGATGTCAGCCACTACCACATCCATGACTAAGTTTTTCGCTGGTAGTTGTGTTAGGGCAAAGTCTAGATTCTTTATCAGACCTACACATTTGACCTGGCTTGAGTCGAAAGAATACAGGTTTTTGTAAGGTTGGGTCACCTCCAGACCTAAGTTTTCCATGACTGCTTTAGGCATGAGGTTATGGGAGGCACCGGAATCTAACATGGCATTATGTAATATTTTGTCCTGGATGTTCAAGCTTAAGTAGAAAGGAGAAATAGATCCTTCTTGATATTCACCTTCTACTTTAGGGCCAAATAAAAGCTCAGGTTTGTCGTCAGTTAGATTCAAGGTATCAGCTTTGTTCTCTAGGTCAAATACTTTGAAAATTTGAGATCTATACCTATCTATAGTTACTAGCTCTGTAAGGGGTATGGTAATTTTTATTTTGGAAATTTCTCCTTCGAAACTAAAAGGAGTGGGTAGCTTGGGCAGATTTGTTTCAGCTTTCTCAGACATAACCTTTTCTATGTTCTTAATTTGCTGACTTTGGCTCGGGACTTCTTTTGATACGGCCAACTTTGGGGTTTCTGTAGAGGTACTAGGAATATCTAAGCTAATACTTGTCTGAATGGCCTTACCTTTGTTTTGGTCAACCCTTTGGGCCTTAATTTTTCTTTTATTCATGGTCTCATTTAGGGTTTTATCAGGGACTTTGATATGGTCAGGGCTATTCTTTTTGGGATGGTTTTGGTTTTTTCTGCTTCTAAGATTATACTGCCGGTGAGCTTCTATAATGGCATTTTGAAAGTCTAAGGCAGGATCATCGGGATCTTCGTAGTTGGTCTCATCCTGGTTAGGAGAACATAGCTCTTGTTCTTCTGCAGTGAGGTATACCTCGCTTTCATTATCAGATCCTACGAGATTCAGATGACCTTCATCCAAAGGTTCTGTCTCCCTATCATCTTCTCCTACATAGTTTTCATTGAATGGTGGCCTGATCTGTTGGTCATTATCCCTTGGTCTGTTTTGGGGGTGTTCCCTCCTAAAGTTTTGGTTTCGGTTTCTGATTGGAGGGTTTGGCTGGTTGTCCCTAACAGGAGCTTTTTCATTGATCTTTTCCCACATTTTAGCCATGGATTTGACTAAGTCATCTATTCTGGGATATAGGGAAGGTGATGAAGTGGAGACCTCATCCCTATATGTGACCTTTCTTTCTGATCTAGTCCTAGCTCTTTTTTCAGCTAAGTTGGCATCTGCTTTTATAGCTATTTGTTGCATTTCCTCCAAGGTAGGGGGATCCTTATCTCTCAGGTGATATGTCATGTCCGGATCAAACCCCTCAGGAAATTTTGCCAAAGCTAAACCAAGTGGAGGTTTGAAATGAGGTGGGAGGGAGTTATATACACTGTTGAACCTAGTACAGTAAGCTTGGACACTTTCCCCATTTTCCCGTTTTAGGTTGTTATATTCTGACAGGATTTGAATGGGGTTTCTTCAGATTTCCCACCTATTTCTGAAGACTTGATGTAGTTATGGGATATCATGGATACTGTTTGGAGCCAAGCTTTTGAACCATGCTTTGGGTTCACCACCAAGACTTTGGGCAAATATTCTCATTCTGACAGTCTCGTCTTGTACCTCTAGGTATTCATAAGCATCAGTCATTCTACTTATATGCTGTTGAGGTGTGGTGGTGTCTTCTCCAGTAAAGTGTGGGATCTTGTCTTGATATTTGTTTGGGATAGGAGCTAAAGGTGGTGGCAGCACCAAAGGTGCGTACCAGGCTGCCATGACTGGAGCTAATGGATGATATACAAGATGAGGACTAGTAGGCTGAAATGAAGTGGTTTGAACAGTGGTGGTTTGACCAGGTGTAGCGGATGAACTTGGACTAGTGATCTGGTTTTGAGTAGATCTGGGATGATAGGAGCCAAATTTATAAAGAAGCTGGAAATCAGGAGGAGTGGCTGGTGAAGCTTCTCTAATAGGACTCTGTGGTGGGTTTAGGGGTTCAAGATCGTCGAAGTTTATCTTACTATATGATTTGCTTCGGGGAAGAGCTTGTGATGACTCTAATTCCGAAGGTGAATCTAGAAGGATATTGCGAGTTTTAGGTACGGATCTTGTTCTACGGATGGATCTATCGGTAGCTAGATGATCAGTTTCAGAAGCTTGCCACAGAATCTTCTCTGGGTCATCTACTATGATAGGGGGATTTGGGTCTGGATGGGATCTGGTATTGATTCTTCGGGAAGCCAGATTTTAGATTTAGAGTTTTAGAGAGAATGGTATTGGTGAATGTTCTGGATGAGGTGGGTTTTCTAAGGTTTGACTAAGGTGAAGGATGGTCAAAAGTAAAGGGATGGATTAGTGGAGTCGCCGGGTGGAAAATTAGTTGTTTTGTGAATAAAGCTATGGTCCACCACCAAGACTAATCCGAGAATGTTTTTTGGATTATCCGAGTTTTATGTGCGACTCTATGGTTTAAAGTATCCTAGGCTTGTTTCAACACTTTGCTAGGGTGATGAGAACAAAAAAGAGTTTACTCTAAAAAAATGAGTCTATGGACTCGCTTGCTTGTTTATGGTACGTAAAGGACCAAAGAGTCTATAAGAGTTTGTTGGACTATTATGTACTCGGTGTCTTACCATCTCCCACTATTTTAGTGAGTGATGGGAAAGGTTTATCGGATAGTAGCCTAGAGTTTGGTGAAATAGTAAGGCTTACTAGAAGCTAGTGGAGTCGCCGAGTGGATTTTTAATTGTTTTGAGGTATATGTGTATGGTCCACCACCGGTACTTGACAAAAAACCAATCTAAGGGAGTTTTTTTGGGGGTTTTTCTCGAGTTTTATGTAGTTCGAGGTTTGGAAGAGTTTCCTATAAGCTGACTCATCATTTTGCTAGGATGGTGAGACAACCAGATTCTACTCTTCTAAGTTTGATCGAGATTTTGAGAGTTCCTAAGGGGTACCTAGGATGTTTTGACTCAAAGTCCCACCGTGATCGCCATTATGTTAGAGAGCGGTGGGATAAGTCAGCAAGCTAATATTCTCAAAAAGTCTTTAAAGATGAGGGAAACTAAGTTTTTTAATCACTCGTAGTCCCACCGTGATCGCCATTATGTTAGAGAGCGGTGGGATAAGTCGGCAAGCTAATATTCTCAAAAAGTCTTTAAAGATGAGGGAAACTAAGTTTTTTAATCACTCGAGTCCCACACGTGATCGCCATTATGTTAGGGTCCCGTGATTTGGCCGATTGGCTAGCCAAATGACGATGTAACATCAAACCAAGCTTTGGAGCCCAAGGACCTAGCCTTCTCGGACTCGGGAGAGGGCTCTCTCTATAAGTGTAAAAGATGTCGGTGTGTTTACTTGCGATGTTCGATATTAGGCTAGTTATGAAGTATGTTTTTAGTTTTTTGGTTTTTTTAAGTTTGTGAGGAATGAAACCCGATCAAATACATAAACTGGATAACAAGATGTAGATAAATTGGGCTATGGGGTCAAACGAGTCAAGGATGCTATGAAGTGATGATGTAAAGTCATCGTAGGGCCGATTTGATTCACGAGTAGAAGGGATCTCCGGGCAAAATGGATTAAATGAACAATAAGTTGGTGAAAGACAAGGGATTTCAAATGAAAACTAGTTAATAGCAGAGACATAAACATGTAATAGCAAGCCATTGATCATGCTAGGAATAACTATAAGCTAATCAATACATAGAAATCAAACATTCCGACCCATACATAGAGGTATAAGACTCTCTAACTTCGGGAAAAGGTCATCGGACTTTGGGGAAAAACATATGAGACAAACTAACAACTCATAAACTATGCCTGGGAACGCCTAAACATAGTCTCTAAGTCATTGGGCACTTGGACAAATAAGTTTTCATAGTTTTAGGCAAAGGGCTAGATCGGGACTAGGCCTCCTTGGTTCAACAAAATGAGCAACAAATCGATCAAAGAGAAAGTTTTATGGACGGAACTATGGGCAGAGTGATAGGTAGGTAGGGCAAACCATACATCCTACTCAACATACATGGAACCGATGAATAAAACTTAGCAACAAAACCTTAGGTTACTAAAGAGCAGCTATGAATTCTTTAGCATAACTAAGGGAGAAGAAAACATCAAGCTATGAAGATTCGGGGATTTTGAGGTGCCTCCATGGGCATGTCTCAAAATCAATCTTTACTTGATCTATAGCAGCAAGAAATATGAATTATGAGTGAAAACTAGAAGACAAAACACATTAAGAAGCACTATACCATTCTACCATGTCAAGGAATCCATCAACAAGCCTTCAACATTCCTCAAAAAGCATCCAAGAGGCGATCCAAACATCATAACTCAAGTGTATTCTTCAAAGCTCATATGACCAATGCATTAATTCTTCTCTCAAGTTCGACCCTCGATTTACAATGAGAACCATGGGATAAATAGGCTTGAGGGAGGAAAACCTCATGGAGCAACTAGCTATCCCATTGGCCAAGTCAAAATATCTAAACTTGTCCTTGAGGCTTTGCAAAGCCCAAGGCACAAAATATCCCATAAAATATCTAAAAAAGCTGCTAAAAACGGAAATTATATTGACTTTACATGATTTTCCCATGATAAAAAATAGCCTAACGCACATTTGGGAAAAGCAGATTTTTGGAGTTCAAAAATTGCAAAAAATACTTCATATTTATGCCCGAAAAAGGTTCCCTGACTTGCTGGATGCAAATGGAAGCCTTCCCGATGTCGGAAATGAGACTCATGATGGCTCGTTGGAAAGCTCTCTGTGTCTGCTTTCCAATGCAAGTGGAATCATCTCAATCTGATCTCTGAAAGTCCCCTCAAAACTGCACACCGTGTGCAAAAACCCAGAAAATAGCAGGCTGCACGATATGGCGGGCGAGAATGTGCAAAATGAGGTCTGTTTTTCGCCAATTTGAGGGGGCGAATGATCTTCAAATGCCCCGAAAATCGCTGGAGATCTGCTCATGGAATTATGGAACCTATTGGGATCATCCTCCTCCCTTGACAACTCATCAAACTGAAATGGCGCATTTATGAGTTTTTTGGCGAAAAACCCCAAAAAATGCCAAAAAAACAAAAACTTTCCGAAAACGAGGCCCAAAATTGGCATGCATGACCCTCAAGGGGTCCATAGAAACATGCTCCGAAGATGAAGCCAAAATATCAAGGGCTGATATTCTTTTTGCTTCTTTCCGTGCTAGGCGCCTCTCCTTCAATTTTTTTCAATTTTTTCTTGAGCTACCTTCAATTTTCGCCCGGCAAGCGATTTAGCTTCCGAAAGTGAAGAGTCCTTTTTTCTCGTAGCTCAAGATCCCCTGTTTGCCTTATCAAGCTTTGTCTCCAAATGCTGGTTAGCCCTCTCAAGCCATGCTTCCTTGTTTTCCTCAATTTCCCGCTCAAAGAGGGTAGTGAGAGGAAAAGCTTCGAATTGAGCTTGTTCTTCGACTCTTCTGTTTCTCCAAGGCTCTTCTAAGCCCGATGGTTCTAGGCCTCTTTTGCCTAGGGCTGGTCCTCCTCCTCTTCATCATCAAATTCGCCAATAAGCTCTTCAATTCTTACTTGCGCCTTTTCTACCTCCTTTTTGTACTTGATGGCCCTTGCCTCATGAATGGCTCGCATGATACTTCATTTGTTTGTTTTTCAACCTCCAAGAAATGGTTGAAATTCCTCGCCCTTTGAAGATCTTCTTGTAACACCTCAATTTTCCCTTCTTTGTGAATGAGGAGGTTTTCAAGAATGCGGGCCTCATTATCACTGTCATCGCTTGGGATAGGGATGACAGCTGATTTACCTCCATGCTTGGCACTTTCTCCAACCTGCACTTTTGCCTTTGAAGGCCAATCTAGCGCTCTTTCTCCTTGGCAAGCTAGAAGTTGTCTTTTTGGGCAATTTCCTCTTTTAGGAACAGTTTTGGTCAGCATCAAGGAGGCGACTTCAGCTTGTTGTCCTTCCTCAACATCCCTCGTCCGACTTGTGGCTCAAAAGATGCTTCAATTGTTTGCTCAACCTCGCTGCTCTTCAACCTCTGTCTCTGTCTTGTTCCTTTTCCCTGTACTTACTGTCTCGTTCATCAACCTCTAGGCTGCTTTGTCCCTCAAAATCTGGGCCGCTCGTCTGCTCATCATCCTCCTTTTCTCCCCTGTGGCTCACTTGTCCTCTCCTTCTCCCTCTGTTTACTTGACGCCGGTGGTCATCTTGAGTTTTTTAGGGGTAGGCCTACTAGATAAAGGCACCGGGCGATGGACGAGCCGAGTAGGAGGCACATGAACGGGAGGGACGGTGGCGAAACTCAGCATGGCTAATGAATGAATCCCATGAAACCCCTTTCTTCTCCGAAATTTGGTGTAAGAAGATGATTTTGATCAAGGAATGGTGAAAGAGAGAAGGGATTTGCTGAAGTGGAGCTTTCTTTTGGATAGTAGTCTGCCATTTTCTCTATGCTTTTGGACAAAAAGTATGGAAGGTTTAATTTCTTGCTTCTAGTAAAATGCATCAACAAGTGAACATGATAGGCAAAAATTTGGCTAAACCTCCCTTCACAAGTGAAATATCTCATTATGGCCTTCATCGAGTGGATCATAACCGTCAAGAAGATAGGAGAAAGGGAAAATAGCAGTGATGGTTTCCCTATGTTCGGGCTTGATGAAAGGTTTATAATCCTCCCGAGATCAAGATGCGCTTGTTTAAACCACTTTTCACCATGATACGGGATCTTGGTAGCTTTGGATACATACCTTGGAGAGATTTTTGAAGTCAAGACCTGCTAATCGGAAGTGTTTGTCCTTGAATCTCAAAGCGCACAAATGTGTAAGTGGCGAGAAACTCTTGACTTCTTCTATCCTCCGACGGGAATTCAAGACGACCTACTTCATGGAAATTGAAAAGCACCGATGGGTGAGCATTGATTTCTTCTATGGAGATAGGCTCATATCTCTTATGTTGTACGCCTTTGTGATCTCGTTTTGGAGGCATTCGACTTTGAAACAAGCTTTGGAAGAGGCAAAGCCTGCCTTCACTATATGAACAATGCTCGTTGGATTGAAAGTCGGCCACTACACTTTGTTTGGATAGTTTAGACAATGTGGTTTTGAATAAAATGTAATAATGCTTCCTTGAATAAGCCACCTCCGCACTTATTAACAACGAGTCCTTCAAATCCGAATACACTTCGACTATGTAACCTTCTTAACAATGGTACCATGTGTAAAATATGAGGTAACCGCTTTGTAGATTCCCGTGCACGCTTTGAACAATCACCCCTCTTGTGACTTTGTTAGAGGCCAGCTTACACTTGTATTTGTGTCTTCAAAACCAAACTTCAAAAATTAACACCTCGCTCTTCGAGATCATTCATCTTGAAAAATACCTCTATTTAGCGAGTTTACGCAGAGACCACACGAGTGGAAAAGAAAGGAGATCTTTTGGTTAGGTGAAAAATTAGCCCACGAGTGTTAAGGAAAACACCTTCCACTCATGAATTTTGAGAAGTCAATCACCATCTTTGTACATCCGGCTTCAATGTAAACTTGATCATCAACAAGTGCCCAATCACTAACAACCCACTGCCTTTTTAGAAAATGACTACGCACCTTTGGAAATTTTTTGAGAAATACAATACCACTTTGGTATCTCTCGCCTTCAAAGTTTAGAAACCCATCCACGAACTATGCTCCTCGATATCTTGTTCACCTTGGGAAACTCTTTTTAACAAATTTACGGTGAGAGAATATAGTGAGTGAAAAAGCAATCCGCTTAAAATAGTGTATCGTGAGAAGATGCCATCGACTACTCTGCTTTTTAAAGTCTTTGATGTCAATCTTAACACAAAAAACTCCCCTGTTCAAGGAAACTTTCAAACATCCAACAATTCTGTCACGTGCAAGAGTGTGTCCTCCTTTCACTTGTTTGTTCATCAAGCAAGTCACCATACACAGAGTCTAGACAACAAGAACACGAGGGGACTGAGATAAAATGACGGAGCTTCTAGAAGACTAACAAGCTTTTTTAGACGGGGATTGCCGGAGTCTTCTCTTTCAAAACAATAAAAAATGTCAAACCCCCTCACTCGAGTATACTTCCTTGTTTTAGTAGTGTGGAAATGTATGGATGATAGCGTGAAAGGTTCTTCATTAGAATTAGGTCCGTATTTATCGCAACGAAAGTCCTTTTTTTAATTTAAAACACGATCCTTCACAAGACAACCTCTGCCCTTAGATTGATTTGAAAATGAACAAGCTGTTTCTCAACCATAAAACCCCGTATTGCAATTACCTCATCTCACTCTGTGTAGAAAAAGCTGCTTTTGTTTTTTAGCAATAATGGCAAGGTCCGGGGGTTTTCAAACATTTTGGTCACTTATCAACACCTTGCAATCGATGGGAGTTCATAAAAAATACCCTCGAATTTGATGGATGCTCGCTTGAAAGGATGCAAGAAACCCCTGGATAGCTTGGAAAAGTCGCGCGGCAACCTCCGGAGAAAACCCGTCGCGCAAAAGGAACGTGTCGGGTCGGGCTGTCCGTCGTGGTCGGGCGGTCACCTCTGAGCACGTCGCACCCACCTACGGGCATGTCGCGCGGTGTTGAAAGCCTTTGTAAAATGATGCCCCGGGCACGTCGCGCCAAATCCCGAGCACGTCGCGCCGCCACCGAGTGCAAATTTGTGAATTTTCGCCCAGTTTTCTTGCTTGTTTGATGCTGTGGATGCATGGGATTTTGACTCTAGTTTTTTTTGAAAGTGAATTTCCCACTCTCACACTTCAAACTTATATCATTTTCAAACAAACATCCCAACGGTCATTTGAACATTAATTTTTAACTTTGTTTAGTGTTTAAACCTTGGGCTTGTAATTTGAATATATACACCCGATCCTTGATTACGCTCCCGGGCTTTGAACCTAAGCAACTTCAACAAATTCTTCATTACTTCCGTCACGACGTTATAAAATTGCCAATGAGATACCTAAAATAGGTTTGTTGCCGATAGGACGAGATTACGTAAGCTTTGTTTTGACAATCTTCGGTCCTTTGACTCGCTTTCTCCAATCTTTAAACACAAAAGGTGCCAAGTTCATCGACCCAACTTGGATTTGCATATGGCTTCTCAATTTCAAAGGCGCCTCCTTTTTGTTTCAAACAACTTCCCTGCTTGAAGGTACCTTACCGATGATATATCTATCTTTTGAATGGTGGGAGGAATGCACTTGCCTCAAACTCAAAGATCGACCATTTATCAAAGCGCCTCTTTGTCTATTCATAGCATTGTATACACTGTCATCATGCATTCTATGACTCAACCTTGGCCATTTGTTTTACTTTCCCGAGTGATAAATTGATGCTTCCGGGGTGATTCACAAGTTTTTTCTCGCGGGATCGTAAATACACTTTTTAGGTTGCATCCTTTCACACTAGACTTCTTTGTTTACTCGGGAAGGGATTTCCTTAGATTTACGGGGCGGTGATCATGGAATGTCTTTAACTCTTTTTTAAATCAACTCGCTCCTTTGGCATTAATAGCATACAATATGTTCAATATTTTCTCTTTTCCACTAGATGTACTTGTCCGACGGATAGATCTTTGAAATAGGAGCATCAATACCTTTACATTATCAACACTATCATTCATCTGTGTAATGACCTTTCTTCCTTTTTTGGCATCCTTCCACTTGCTTTCTTGTATCAATCATTTTCAAACAACTTTGTAGTAGCTTTGGCCATCTACTCATGCATGGAGGATGCTTTTCATTAGGTAAGGTATTTGAAGGTTTTTTAACAATTCTTTTTCGAGACGACCTTTCTGCGAAGGTGATGGTAAGTAAACCACTTGGAAAACATCGGTCTTAGCATCTTCACTTGCAAGCATCATTGTGTGTCAGCGAGAAAAACCTAGCCAAAGTAATCATCTGTTTCCATGTCTTGTCCTAAGGCTGATTGAGATATTTGGCTTGTTCATCTCATGATTGATTACTTTGACAAATAACCTTTGTAACTATGAAGGTCGAGTGCTTTCTTGAAAAACCAAGACCTTTCTCTGCTGTGTAATGGAATTGGTTACCATCCTGCTTTTATTTGATCTTGTGGATAGACAGTGGTACTTATGCTTTGGAATGTTTACGATGACGAGGGCCTTCTAAAGTTTCAACAATTCACTTGGTTTGCAAGTCTGAAATGAGCTCCTTTATCAGGGCCAAAATCTCCTTTCCTTTGAGCTTTATCATATTTCCACTATATTCTCGTTATGGTCATCAACTATATTCATGAAACTCGAAGGTATTGTTTCATTGTTTTAGTAAAGGAAAACCTGGACTTTTGCAACCTTCCGAGTCAACAACGGCTTCGCGCCCTCTGCTTATGTATGAAGGAGGCGCCCTAACCCTCTCGCTTGTAAATGAAGGAGGTTCGGGCCTTGACAATTTACCATTTTGTTTGAGACGGTGGCGACCCTTTCTTACTGTGATTTTCATGCTCGGAAAGAGTCGTAAGGTCCCGATGAGTGACTTTTGTTTTGCGGCTTCATCTCGGTTCATAATACATTTAGAAGCATATTGTTCCTCTAAGTGTAGATCAAGCAATTCTTCCTCGAGATGAAGTTATATTTCACGCTTTGTAGAAACCATAGAACACTCGTGAAAAACCTACTAGTCGGCTTGAGATTGGGCTTTATGCGATCTCGAGACCTAAGGAATATGAGTGGCGCGACTTAAGGCTCGTTTTTGTCAACTTCATTTGCAAATTAAGGGATCGATCATGGTAGGTCTGCTGCAGATGGAGGCTTCTTGGCTTTTTGATGATTGCCAAAGGTGAAATGTCCTAAAACGCCACTTCCTAACATAGGGGAGACTATTGAAACAGATGCGGATTTTCCTTTTAAGGTCGATGGGCGACCAATAAGGTCTGAAGCTAGATAGGATTGTGATATGAGGTTTTTTGATGTTGCCGGGGGTGGATCGAAATAGGTAGAAAGGCGAAAAAAGTTTTGGGAGGGTTTTCTGGATGACATATTGACATAAGGAAATCAGTTTCTAGAAAACTCAGCTAAAGATATAGTCATCACTAACATGTAAAAAATACTGATGGCTAACAGTCATGACTGTCATGACACTAATCAGTCTCTTGGTGACAATGATAATGAAAGAAATAGTGCAGAAAATGATGAAAAAGAGGACATTAATGAGGAAAAAGGTCAAAGTGAGGCAAGTGCAAAGGCTAATGATAAATTTAAAGACCAAAGTGACAGTATAGAAGGTAGTGAGGAAGATAATGATGATGATGGTGCTGAAGGTCAGGAAAGTAGTGATCAAATGGAGCATCATGTGGCTGATGGAGACCATAATGAAAATAAAGGAGCTGATCACAACACCAAGGGTCACATCCATGATGAAAACACTCTCAAAACTACCATTACACCTCTTCCATGCACATATAAAAGGGGGTCAAGACAAGTGTTTTTTGCCTCCAAAAGGAAAGGGACCTTGTCATCTACACCAAATCCAAGGCTTGATAAGGGTAAAGAAAAAAAGGACAAGGTTAGGAGAAGTAAGAGAGGCAAGAAAACTACTCAAGAGCCTCAATTTATTGACCTAGATAGTGACACTGAAGATAAGGAGATGGCCACTAGACTGTTACTCCAAAGCAAGGATGCTCAAATCAAGTAATGGGAGAGGGATTTTGGTATGGCCCAATACATCATTCATTACTATAAGAATGAGAACAAACACTTCAAGAAGATAAAAAGAGGTTTGGCTCTCCAAAAGAAGATGACGAAGTATTATGCAAAGAAGCACAAGATTGTTTGTGCCAAACTGAAAGAAGCCCTCCATGAGGCCCAAACCCTAAAGAAGGAAAAAGAGCATGATAGCCTTGGAGTTTTGGTTGAGGCTTCTCAGAATTTTTCTAAAACCACTTAAGGAAGGTCTCCACCAAATTTGAGAGAATTTGGAGCAAATTTTGTTTTTTGAGATTTTTGAGCCTCATTTGCACAACACCACTGATGCTACGCAAACACATGGAGCATCCCCACGAGGATAACTTGAAATTTTTGGATTTCTCTCAAACTGCACATCATGCTCACCAAATTTCAAATGATTTGGAGCAGGTTTTACCCTCAAAAGGTAAAAAAGCGTCACTTTTTTAATGACAGTCTGGAGATTTTTTAATTTTTGACTAGGCCATAGGAGCTGGATTAGGAAAAAAAAAGCCTTTCTGAAGATTATACTCATCAAGCTTTCCAACGAGCCATCACGGAGCCAAATTCGACATCGGGAAGGGGTCCAAAACTTGATCACAAAAGACCCTATTTTTTGTTGGAAGTGGCGCTGCGCAAATGGGCTGTGTAGTGTGTTTTGGACCAAAAGTCAACAAAACACACTCATTTATTGCAAAAATATATTTTTGAGTTTTTTTAGGCAAAACACTCTAGAATTAGGTGTAAGTAGTTATTATTGCATTTATTTCTTAGGATATTATGTGCCTTGGGCCTTGCATGGTCTCTTGGCCATAAATGACATTTATGGATGAATTTGACATTTTCGTACCTTATTTAGGGTTTTTTCCCTCTCTTGCTAAGATAAATAGAGCACGAAGGCTTCAATTTAAATGTTGGATTTTGATGAAATTGGAGAGAAATACATGGTTTTTATGAGCTTGGAGAAGAAATTGGTTTTGTGAAGTTGATGAATGCCCTGCCTGGATTGATGATGGAGAAGCTTGTTTGCAGGATACCTAAGCTTGGTTAATGGTGATGTATTCTTAATTTGTTTATGTTTTCTTGTTATCATTATGTTTCACTCTTCTTAGTTGCTATATAACATAAAATTATAGGTTGAGAAATGCTCTTTGAGGCACCTTAGTCCTCCTGTTTGCTATAGCCTTGATGTTTTCCTCTGCCGGGTGTGTTTGAGGAATTCTTAACTATTCCTCAAGCCTCTTCATGCTCTTTTGTTTCAATTATGGATTGATATGCTAGTTAAAAAATATGATTCATGGTAATCCCTACGTATTTGAGACTATCTAAACTCTGTCTTGGAACCTTTCTTTGAAGTATTGCTTGCTAGGTTAAGTCAAAGAGATCTTGTTCTAATATTGCCCTTTGTCCATGCATATCAGCTTGCCTTAGAGTTATTTATAGCTTGATCAAAAATGTTTAGGAGTTCCCTCTTTGCTTGATTAAAGTTATTGTGCTATATTATATGTTTTCCCAAATTCTAAAGGTGAATTTACTAAAGTTAGAAGCTCTTATGCTTTCTATGTTTCATTGGAATGCTTAACATGGATATTTATTGGTTTAAAGTATTATCATTGAGTAAATGGTTTTCCCTAGCTCATGCTTAGTATCCTGTGCTAATCATATTTAAGACCTCCTTGTTCATAGGTAAATGAAAAAAGATACTTCACTGCCCTTTGCCCTACCTTGTTTTTCCCAAACTTGATGGCCACCCCACCTCACACATTACCTTAAGGATCCATTAACCTTGCTAGATTGGCCCTACAACACACTCTGATTCATCATTAAAACACTCATGAATTTCATTGAATCCATAGCCCAATGATTCAAATACCCCTCACTCCACCGATTTCCACTTGACCATCTTGCCCAACCAAAACAATCAACAAACCCTACACTTAACAACTAGCCTAAAATCAACCGTCTAAAGAAAACAAGAACACATATTTTGCATCTAATAGAGAGATCCCTCTACGAGTCCGGGAAGACTAGGTCCTAGGACTCGAAATATTGGTTCTATGTTGCTCATGTCATTTGGTATATCAATCCGCCAAATCACGGGACCCCAAAATTACGGCGATCACGGTGGGACCTTCTAAGTATGTTCATGCTTAAATATTCCTTAAATTATTTAGAAAACCTTGACTAATAGTATTTGGTGTTTTATCTACCACCTCATCGCCACCCCAACATTTTGGCGATCACGGTGGGACCTTCTAAGTATATAGTAGCCTACAAGAGCTGGATCGGGAAAAAACAAGCCTTTACGGAGATTAGACTCATCGGGCTTTCCAACGAGCCATCATGAAGCTAAATTCAACATTAGGAAGGGGTCCAAAACTTGATCACAAAAGACCCTATTCTCTGCTGGAAGTGGTGTTGCGCAAATGGTACGTTTGTAGTGTGTTTTGGACCAAAAGTCAACAAAACACACTCATTTATTGCAAAATGATATTTTTGACTTTTTTTTAGGCAAAGCACTCTAGAATTAGGTGTAAGTAGTTATTATGGCATTTATTTCTTAGGATATTATGTGCCTTGGGCCTTGCATGGCCTCTTGGCCATAAATGACATTTATGGATGAATTTGACATTTTTGTACCTTATTTAGGGATTTTACCCTCTCTTGCTAAGATAAATAGATCGGGAGGGCTTCAATGTAAATGTTGGCTTTTGATGAACTTGGAGAGCAATATATGGTTTTTATGAGCTTGGAGAAGAAATTGGTTTTGTGAAGTTGATGAATGCCCCTGCTTGGATTGATGATGGAGAAGCTTGTCTGCAGGGATACCTAAGCTTGGTTAATGGTGATGTATTCTTAATTTTTTTTATGTTTTATTGTTTTCATTATGTTTCACTCTTCTTAGTTGCTATATAACATAAAAGTATAGGTTGAGAAATGCTCTTTGAAGCACCTTAGTCCTCTTATTTTCTATAGCCACTGATGTTTTCCTCTGCTCGGGTGTGTTTGAGGAATTCTTAACTCGCTCCTCAAGCCTCTTCATGCTTGTTTGTTTCAATTATGGATTGATATGCTAGTTAGCAAATATGATTCATGGTAAGCCCCCGCTTATTTGAGACAGTCTAAAATGCTGTCTTGGAACCTTTCTTTAAAGTATTGCTTGCTAGGTTAAGACAAAGAGATCTTGTTACTGATCTTGCCCTTTTTCAATGCCTATCATCTTTCCTTAGAGTTATTTATAGCTTGATCAACAATGGTTAGGAGTTCCCTCTTTGATTGATTAAAGTTATTGTGCTATATTATATGCTTTCCCAAATTCGAAGGTGAATTTACTAAATTTAGAATCTCTTATGCTCTCTATGTTTCATTGGAATGTTTAACTTGGATATTTATTGGTTTAAAGTATTATCATTGAGTAAATGATTTTCTCTAGCTCATGCTTAGTATCTTTTGCTAATCATATTTAAGACCTCCTTGTTCATATGTAAATGACAAAGGATACTTCATCGCCCTTTTCCCTACCTTGTTTTTCCCAAACTTGATGTCCACCCCCACCTCACACATTACCTTAAGGATCCATTAACCTTGCTAGATTTTCCCCTGCAACACACTATGATTCATCATTAAAAAAACTCATGACTTTCATTGACCCCATAGCCCAATGATTCAAAGACCTCTCACTCCACCTATTCCACTTGACCATCTTACCCAACCAAAACAATCAATAAACCCTACGGTTAACAACTAGCCTAAAATCAACCATCTAAAGCAAAAAAAGAACACATATTTTGCATCTAATAGAGATATCCCTCTCCGAGTCTAGGAAGATTAGGTCCTAGGACTCGAAAGACTAGTTCCATGCTGCCCTGTCATTTTGTATAGCAATCTGCCAAATCACGGGACCCAAAAATTCTAGTGATCACGGTGGGACCTTATAAGTATGTTAATGCTTAAATATTCCTTAAAATATTTCAGGAACCCTTGACTAATAGTATCTAGTGGTTTATCCGCCACCTCATCGCCACCCCCAACATTTTGGTGATCATGGTGGGACCTTCTAAGTATATAGTAGCCTACGGGAGCTGGATCAGGGAACAAACAAGCCTTTATGGAGATTAGACTCATCAAGCTTTCCAACGAGCCATCACGGAGCCAAATTTGACATCGAGAAGGGGTCCAAAACTTTATCACAAAAGACCCTATTTTCTGCTGGAAGTGGCACAACGCAAATGGGTCGTGTAGTGTGTTTTGGACCAAAATTCAACAAAACACACTCATTTATTACAAAATTAAATTTTTGAGTTTTTTTTAGGCAAAACAATCTAAAATTAGGTGTAAGTAGTTATTATGGCATTTATTTCTTAGGATATTATGTGCCTTGGGCCTTGCATGGTCTCTTGGACATAAATGACATTTATGGATGAATTTGACATTTTCCGTACCTTATTTAGGGTTTTTTCCCTCTTTTGCTAAGATAAATAGAGCATGAGGGCTTCAATGTAAATTTTGGCTTTTGATGAACTTCGAAAGCAATACATGGTTTTTATGAGCTTGGAGAAGAAATTGGTTTTGTGAAGTTGATGAATGCCCTCGCTTGGATTGATGATAGAGAAGCTTGTTTGCAGGGATACCTAAGCTTGGTTAATGGTGATGTCTTCTTAATTTGTTTATGTTTTCTTGTTATCATTATGTTTCACTCTTCTTAGTTGCTATATAACATAAAAGTATAGGTTGAGAAATGCTCTTTGAAGCACCTTAGTCCTCCTTGTTTGCTATAGCCTTGATGTTTTCCTCTTGTTGGGTGTGTTTGAGGAATTCTTAAATCTGCTCCTCAAACCTCTTCATGCTTGTTTGTTTCAATTATGGATTGATATTATAGTTAAAAAAATATGATTCATGGTAAGCCCCTGCTTATTTGAGACTATCTAAACTATGTCTTGGAACCTTTCTCCGAAGTATCTCTTGCTAGGTTAAGTCAAAGAGATATTTTTTCTAATCTTGCCCTTTCTCCATGCCTATCGGCTTGCCTTAGAGTTCTTTATAGATTGATAAAAAAATGTTTAGGAGTTCCCTCTTTGCTTGATTAAAGTTATTGTGCTATCTTATATGTTTTCCCAAATTTTTGAAGGTGAATTTACAAAAGTTAGAAGCGATTATGCTTTCTATGTTTCATTGGAATGTTTAACTTGGATATTTATTGGTTTAAAGTATTATAATTGAGTAAATGGTTTTCCATAGCTAATGCTTATTATCTTGTTCTAATCATATTTAAGACCTCCTTGTTCATAGGTAAATGAAAAATGATACTTCACGCCCTTTTCCCTACCTTGTTTTTCCCAAACTAGATGTCCACCCCATCTCACACATTACCTTAAGGATCCATTAACCTTGATAGATTAGCCCCTGCAACACACTCGACTCATCATTAAAAAAACTCATGAATTTCATTGACTCCATAGCCCAATGATTCAAAGACCTCTCACTCCACCTATTCCACTTGACCATCTTACCCAACCAAAACAATTAACAAACCCTACAATTAACAACTAGCTTAAAATCAACCATCTAAAGCAAACAAGAACACATATTTTGCATCTAATAGAGATCCCTCTCTAAGTCCGGGAGAATACTAAGTCCTAGGACTCGAAAGACCGGTTCCATGTTGCCTTGTCATTTGGTATACCAATATGCCAAATCACGAGACCCCCAAAATTACGGCAATCACGGTGGGACCTTCTAAGTATGTTCATTCTTAAATATTCCTTAAGAGATTTAGAAACCCTTGACCGATAGTATCACGGTGTTTTATCTACCACCTCATCGCCACCCCAACATTCTCGTGATCACGGTGGGACCTTATGAGTATATAGTAGCCTAAATACATCTTAAGACTCATTTGACCCTCGGTTAGACTTAGAAAATCTAATGAATCTGCAACCTCATCACCACACCAACATTCTGGTGATCACGGTGGGACCTTGTGAGTAAGTGAAAAACTAAGTATCCCTTAGGACTTCGAAACCTTTGTAAAATCATATAAAACTCAATTGATAACCAAGAGTTGATTTTGTTTGTTTCAACATCTTAGCAAAATATTCGACCATAGGACACTCTTACAAACCTTAAAACTATAAAAATAAAACTCATAAAACCCAAAAACATCCCTAGATTGGTTTTTTTCCGGTTATTGGTGGTTGATCATAAACATACATCCTTAAAAACAACAAAAATACCCACCTAGCGACTCCACTAGCCTCCGGTAGGCCTATTACTTCACTAGTACTCATTTCACTTCTTGGGTTTGTGTCAAGCCAACCACGAGAAGTTTATGAACCTAGTTATATCTTGTGAGAGTTTACCAAACACTAAGAGAGTTTAGCCTTTCAAAGAAACAGTCCTAAAAAACTTTCGGCCTCTCTAATTTTTTAAGTTTTAAATCGGCTTCACATAAGATCGATACTAGATCTCATCTAGAACCAAACCCTCCCAACATAGTTGATGACCCGAGAGAATATTTTGTGGCAAACTTATAGATCTAGAAACTTAACCACTATTAAGACCATTCACGAGCAAGCTCGTACACGAACATCTTACAACTTTGCAAGATCCCCGAGTTTGACTTGCACCATAAAAAGAATCTTTTCGAACCAAGTCACAAAGCGATATTGACCAAACCAACTTTGAACCCATAGATTTGCGGCGAGTTTTAGTAGAGAAGCTTCTCCTTCTACACCACCTGGTTTTCAGCTTTTCCATCACTTTAACCCTTTCCATACCAAATCTATTCAAAATCAATTTTTCTGGTCCAAGTACTTACACCACACCCATCCATACTACCACTTGTGTAAACCACTCCTCTTCATCATACATCTACTTTCACCAACCCTCCTCTTGTAAACCCTCCATTAGTTCCCATCATGGCAACTTGGTAGGCCCCCTTGGCATTACCTCAACCCCTAATGCCTTTTCCAAATGACTATCAGTCCAAGATCCCTCATTTCACGGGGGCTAAATCCATCACTACCCAACAACATGTAGATAGGATTAATGATGCTTTTGATTACATGGAGACGAAGAAGAAACTATTAAAATGAATATCTTTGCACAAAGTGTAGGAGGAGAGGCCAAAAAATGGTTCAAGGCATTAAATCCTAATTCAATACATGATCTCCCTTCCCTCCACCAAACTTTCATAAAAAAGTGGGAAATCAAGAAAAAATCCCCTCCAAATCTTGTACGAATATAAAAATCTTAAAAGGAATATAGGGGAAAGTGTGAAAGATTTTTGCACCGGGAGTTTAACAGTGTGTACAATGCCCTCCCACCTCACATGAAACCCCCACAAGGCCTAGTGTTGGGGTTCCCATGTTTTGGCCAGGTTGACAAGACCAAAATATGAGACAACATAGAACCACTTTCAGACCTTAGGATCTAGCCCTCCTAGGTCCAGAGAGGGATCTCTCTATGATTGTCAAAGGTGTTTGTCTTTGAAGCTCACAATAAGGTATTAGGCTAGTTCTATGCGTAGGGTTTGTTTGTTTAATTGAGAGTTTGGTTGTTGGGAATCGGGGAAGGAAGAGTTCATCATGAGACGAGACTGGGCAAGGAAGAATTTAGGCAAAGGAGAGATAATCCGAAGAAAACCAAGTCCATTGGGTAATGGAGTCAAGAAAGGATTTACTTGCTATCAATATGCAAGCTTTCGGTTGGGCTAGTCATCTAAAGCCTTGGATCCTAAAGTGATAGGGTGGTATGGGACATTAAGGACCGAGAGTGAAGGGGGGGGAGAACCAACTAATCACATCTATAGATCGGGTCGGAGGTCATTTAACTCCGGACACCGCTTGGACAAAATCGGAAAGCAGCACAAGGGAACTTGGAAAGGCTTAATCGAATGGAAAGATCCTAGTGAGGTAGATACGGGGTTCTAGACCTCCCATTGTTATCAACACATTCCATTAAATCCTAACAAGAACATCTAAAACAGATTCCGTTAATTCATACATCGGCTAGTAGGCAACAACATCCACTACATTGGTTAAATCAATTGAAATCAATCTTTAGATAAACACATGAAGTAGAAAACATAAAGGGAGTAGGAAGAGCGACAACATAAGGCACCTAAAAAGGGTGAATCTTATGCCAAATTTATGATGTGAGCCGGATGAAATGAAATGAAATGGAAATAAACACGAGAGGTAGAAAAACATCACCGCGACTTTAGATTAGGATCCAATGAAATTTGCTCATTATATTAAACATCAACACCAATCGGGTACAACATAGCCAATATCCGGGTCATTCCATCCGAATACATCTTCCTCGACCTATCTTTCAACTATACATATAGAACTTATCTCAAGAGAAACTGTTGCACCTCTCTGCTATCTCATCAACAACCTTTACCACAATTTTTCTCATAGTTTTTATAGCTGAAAAAAGAGCGAGAGGAAGTAGGTAGAACACTAAATATAACATTAAACTCAAACAAGAAGGGGAGGGCCGAAGCCCATTCGTTTAAACTCGAGCATTAATTTTTGGCACTCTTTGGAGAAAAGAATGACCTTCATCGAGGCTTCATTGATTCCGGATATGTCTCCGATGCATTACGGTTCGTCGTACTTTGTGGTACCCTTGGTGAATAAACAAAATGACAATGAAAAGTGGAATGGTCCGCCATACTTGAGCGACAGAATGCTTTGAAAGCCTTGGGACTACGTTCAGAGCGGGGGATCTCCTCTAAAGCACGGCATATGATCAAACGGTATGGGCAATCCATCCTTCTTCGAAGAAAACATTCGGCATGGACGCCGCCCTTCATTAAATTCCTTGCCTCTGTCGAGTGGAAAAATTAACGATGCATCCATACTATGTAGTTATGGCGGTGTTTCAACTCTTGTACTCTACGAGAAACTCACAACTTGTGTGTAGACAATCAATGCAATGGAAGAGCTGGTGGAGCGAAGGGCGGAAAATATGATAGTGCGGCGGCGAAAGGTGGCTTTCACTAAACAATGGTGAAAAAATGTAATGAAGCTGGTGAAGACTCGCGAATAATAGGGTTTGATGGCGAGAATACGGCGCAGACCATTAGATCGTGGCCTAGAAGCGAAGATCAACGGTGGGGGTCGAGCGGCGGAATGATATATGAAAGTGGGCGGAACAACCATGAAACATAAGTCTTTAGACTTCGAGAAAAAATACAAAGAAATGTGAAAGGAATGCGAGGGAAATGCGATGAGGTGGGACCCGACGGGGGCGGATGGCGATCGAGATCTCAACCATTAGATCTTAGACCCGGTGGACGGTCAAGGCTTAGTCGGAGAATCGAAATCGCAATAGACAGAGAGGGACACATACTTATAGCTTCGATTGCGATCGAGGAAGGGGAAGCGGTTGGGAAGTGTGAGGCGGCGGCGAGTGCGATGAAGCGCCAACGAGTCAATTTGGAGGGCGGCCAGAGCGACGAAGGAGCAATTGGGAGATGCGAAGGGTTGCACATACGGAAAATGTGATTATGCGATCGGGCGGATCGGATGGTGCGATGAAACGGTGGCGCGATTAATCGCATCGCAAATATTTGCGACGTGATCAATCGCATCGCAAATATTTGCGACGGATGATTGGAATGCTAAAACAAACATGCGATGGGAGCGATGTGCGATATTGCGATTAGCACCTTTAAGGGGTAGCACTCGGTCATAGCACTCGACTACATGGGGGAAAGCTTGACTAAAGATTTTAGCGAGAAAGGGTCTAAGCCCTATTACAAAGTGGAGAATGGGTTTTGGCCCATTTTAATGCATTTTAAGGCCAAGGAGGAGTAACGATAGAGGGAATAAGGGGAATTTGGCTAAGCAAAGGATAGAGGAAGGATATAAAGGGGATTTGGGAGGGTTGAGAGGGTACAAAAGGGAAGTAGAAGGGGGGACAAAGGGGAATGGAATAAGAAGGGGAGGAGGCCCTTTGGGAATTTCTTCACAAACGAGAGAGGCTTGCAACGGGGAATCAAGCAAAGGGAAATTTATCAAAGGACACTAGGCACAAAGGGGCTTCAAGGAGGATGGGTTTTCGGGGGAAAGGCATTCCTTGAAGGCTCCAAAAGCAATCTAGCCTCGACTTGCTTGTCAAGAATTTCATAGGGGGGCTAACGGTGGCTCCACATGGGGATGGCTTCTTCTTGAAGGAGTCGAGAAACCGAGAGATGATCTTTGGAGTAGGTTAGATGCCCTGCTGCTCAGCACATCCCTTCTTTCTTTAATTTTCGAGTTGCCACAATATGTAAAGACACAAATCAAAGGAAATATTTCCCAACCAATCTACCTACCCGGACTACGGTTCTAACATTTCCCTTTGGGTGCATTTGAGCTAGCTGAGACCCTTTACATTTTATTTTCAAAACAAAAACAAACCTATTATGAATCTACCCTTATTTCTCCATGAGACAGATTAGATTGTTGGCCTCATATGCTTCTCTACCTAATCTAACATCTGCTGGGATTAGAGCAGTCCCAAATGATTTCTTCTCCTACATTCTAAACACGGGAAATTGATGACCAAGCCGAGGATTAGGCGTCCGGGCTTGTCTGGAGTGAAGAATTGTGGAAAAGCGAAGACAAAGCCGTGAAGGCATGAAATCTGCGGTTTTGAAACATCCTTCTTTTATTGTGACTCGGAGTTTTGAGAAAATTAGAGTCACTTCCTTTGTTCATTTCAGCTACTGGTTTTGGACATGTTAGAGTCGATTCTTCTTTCAACGCTGCGGTCCGAGGTTTGAGCATATCGGGACCATTTGTTACTCGCTTCTTTTGGCTCGGATTTTGATCATGTTTGAGCCACTCCTTTTCCTTTCGGAGGTTCAAGTTTTGAGCATGTCCGAACATCTCCCCCTTTTCTTTTCTTTTTTATAAATAAAATTACAATGATATATACAATGGAGAATGAGCGAAAGTGAAATTTAGCGAAGTAGTGCTTGAGCATCCTGCCATTGACGGGGACCCCCAAATAGCTCTGTACCATCAATTTCTTGTAAGAAAAATGCATTAGGACCCACGGTGGCTTGGATGATATATGGACTGCCATACGGCTGTCAAACTTGCCATGTTTACCTTTGTCCTCTCTCCTTGAATCCCATTTCAGAACTTTATCTCCAACATTGAAATGCGAAGCTTTGGCTCTTTTGTCAAACGAGTCTTTTAATGTTCTCTACGAACTCCGACGGCTACGCTATAAACCTGCTCCCTTGTTTTTACTGCAGATGGATAGTTTCATTGATTCTTCTCACCACATCTTTGTTTTCCTCTTGATACTGAATCTCCTGGACAAGCTTAATCACTTTGGAAATCCAGAAAGTGAGTAGGAAAAAGATTGTCAATTCAGTAAACCAATTTGGAATGGTGACATGCCAATAGATTTCATTCGTGGTGAGCACAGCCGGCCCCACAGAGCATGTACCAACTTTTTATGCCATGACTTTTTGTTCTCTTCCGGAAGATTTTTGATGATTGTGACCGAATTTTGTTGGATGATTCAACCAATCCATTACCACAGGGTAATAAACGGTTGAATGGCCAAGTGCTATTCCATACATGTGACGAAATCAATCATTCTCTTGGATCCGAAAGCGACTTAACATACATCGTAGTGATTATTTTCCTTGGACAGCCAAACCAAGATAAGATGAAGTCCTCTAGGAACCTAATGATGATACAATCGGTGGCATTCCTAGTGGGTATGGCTTCTATCCATTTGGTGAAGTAGTCTGTAGCAGTTAGGATCCATTTGTGTTGCCCCGAGAAGAAGAAGGGTGAATTTCCCCAACAAATTCTAGGCCCCATTGCATGAAGGGACCTTCTACGGTGATAGGTTGTGAAAGGGAGGGAAGGAGCTTTTCTCTACCCTCAAAGATTTGGCATTTATGACGGGCGGTTATAATTTTATGGACATCAACGAAGAGTGTAGGCCAATAGTAACCGACCATCGAGTATCTTACTTGCGGTGGCTTTCCGGCTCGGGTGGCCTCCACACTCCCCGGCATGGAATTCTTGTTTGAATCCTTCAACTTCGAGTTTCGGACAAACATTTCGGTAATAGGCCATTTTGGATTTTTCCGGTATAGATTCTCATTCAAAATGCGATAATTTCTAGCTTTGAGTTTTATGAATCTAGCCTTTGTTTTGGAGCCGATTCTGGAGGGCATTGAGATTGGTGAGCACATAAAGGATATCGAGTACCAAGGGAGAGTTCTGAAACTTCTCCTCAATAGTTGGATGGGGTAGTCCTTCCGGCTCATCTACAGGAATTTATCATGTTAATGCCAAGGGCCTGCAAGTTTGATTCAACCATTAGCTGGGCCGGGCCTTGACCTTCTGATTATTTTGGTGGGTTTTATTTCGAGGTCGTATTCCAATATTGTAGCAATCCATTTTCCCCTTTTCCCATCGGGGGTCTTGGGACAAGATATCTTTGACCACTATATTTGGCACATAAGCAATGGTTTGAGAATGCAAAATGTACACCCTAAAGTCTTTTAAGGCCTTTACCAGGGCATAGGCCCGCTTTTCCATATTGTTGTACTTCAAGGGTGCATCCCTTAAGGCCCTACTAAAAAAGGAAATTGGCTGTTCATTACCTTCTGAATTTTTTTGCAGTAAGACTGCAGCCATAGTATGCTGGGAGGTGAATGAAAAGATCAAAAAATCTTTTGAGAAATCTAGGCTGATCAGGACATGGGCTTGTGTGAGTGCAAGTTTTACTGACTCAAAATATTTCTTGGCTTCAACAGTCCACTTAATTCCTGCACCTTTCTTTAGCATGTTAGTCATTTTCCTAAGGTGCTCAGCTAGGTTGGGAATGAATCTCCTAAGGAAATTGATCTTCCCAATGAAGCACTGTAATTATTTGATGTTTCTCGGGTGTGTGATTTGAAGTATCCCTTGAACTCTTTGTGGGTCTATCCTAATCCCTTTCTCAGATATAATGTGACCAAGAAATTTACCTTCTTGCAGCCCAAAAACAGTTTTCTTAGGATTTAAGGATAGACCATACCTTTTACATTTTTCGAAAACTTTCCTTAGATGTTTGAGATGTTCTTCCTCAGTTTTGGAATACACTGTCAAGTCATCCAAGTATATAACTATGAAGTGTCCTATCTCATCTGAGAACGCTATGTCCATTGCTCTTTGGAAGGTGTCTCTAGCATTCATCAATCCAAAAGGCATTTTCACATACATGAAGGTGCCCCATGGAGTGGTAAAAGCTATTTTGAGTTGATCTTCTGGGAGTACCAACACTTGGTTATAACTCGAAAAGCCATCTAGCAGGGAGATTCTCTTTGAGCCCACTACCTTCTGTAGGATATGTTCCATTCTAGGCAAAGGATAATTGTCTTTTAGTGAGGTTTTGTTGAGATTTCAGAAATCTATACACAATCTGATCTCCCCTGTTTTCTTCCTCACAACCACTAAGTTTGATATCCAATCAGATAACCTTACAGGAACTATTATGCTTGCCTCATACATCTTTTTAATCTCCTTTTCAACTGCAGGCAATTGTTTTGGATTGATTCTACGGAGTTTCTATCTGAAAGGCTTCTGATTTTCCTTCAAGGGTATCTTGTGTTGTATGATGTTGGTGTCATAGGCCTTTAAGTCTTCATAGCTCCATGCAAACACATCAATGAATTCCTTAAACAGGTCAATGTATTTCTTCTTCATGTCTATAGGCACAGACTTATCTAGTTTAATCATTTTGGGCTTATCTTCAATGTCAATGTTGCATTCTTCTATATCCGAGTCTGCATGTTCTATAGTGGGCTTTTTTTCTACATCATCAAAGTCAAAAAGGTCCACCAAGGGTGCTAGGCCTTTGGGTATATTCTTGTCTTTGGCCTGCAGCACCTCTATCTCTTCGCTACCTGCATTTTCACATTTTTCGGTTGGATTTCCAGTTTCTTCATTCAGGGTGTTTATCTCTATGTTACAGGGTGTTGCTTGTTCATCTGGGGGATCCTCGCTTGGGCAGTTGTCATCAGATTTTGAGTCGGAATCAGAAAATTCAAACTCATTTCTGCCCACCAGAAAATCTTCAATCTATTTTTCTCCTTCAAAGAACTACCAATATTTTTCGTTGTCTGGAACTGCAGGTCTGAACTTGGTCTGAATGATGATTTTTTGGTCAGGGGGAGTCTTAGGATATGAACTAGCCAGGCAAGCTAATCCGTTAGCAATAACGTTGTGAATCCTGGGAACAAACACCAATTCATATTCCATGAAAGTTTTCAATATATCCATGGCATTGTTCCTATATGCCCTCAGTCTAGGTTGTTTTACTACGTATTCACCATTCACTTGTTTGATAACTAACTCAGAGTCTCCTAGCACAGTTACCCTACGGGCTCCTAATTTTTTCAATAGATTTAAGCCCAGGATAAGAGCCTCATACTCTGCAATATTATTTGTGCATTTGAAGTGCAGATTGACAGTGTGGCTCTCTGCATAATCACTCTCTACGTTACGTAATCACACCCCTGCTTTGGTAGTTTTCCTAGTACAGGATCCATCGAAATTCATTTCCCACAGGGGTTCGCCATTATATTGCGTTGTGGGGTCTGTGCTAGGTTGTGAATCGTTTTGTTCTTCGCGTGGTGGGTAGGTTTTAGGAGAGTTATTGATAGGTTGAATGCATTGAGTTTCCTGTTTACTTTGAGTTTCATTTTGAGTACTCTTCCCATGGTTTTCTTCATTGTATTCCTCCATAGTAGCAATTATTTTTTACGTTCATGGGCTCGATGCTGTCCTTTGCGCTTTCCTTTCCTGATTTTGGTTCTCCTACGGATTGGTCATTGTACAGGATGAATGAATCCAGATCTGTATGCACAGAGTATAAAGGGGAGTTTTTAGGCTTCTCGGGGCTACTGACTAGGAATTTCATTTGGGACTCCCTATACAGTCTTCTAAGTTGGCCAAATATAGGGACAATGGCATATGAGCCATCCATCTACATTGTCCCTTGCAGTTTGGCTCCCCATGATCTAGATAGTAACATGCCATATTTAGGTGGAACATCTGCCACCACCACGTCCATGACCATACACTTAGCAGGAATCTGGGGGAGGCTTACACACAAGTCTTTGATTAGACCTAGGCATTTTACTCTGCTAGAGTCAAACGAATACAAATCTTTGTAAGGGCGGGTTATCTCTAGGCCTAATATTTCCATCACCACCTTAGGCATTAAATTGTGCGATGCTCCAGAATCATGCATGGCATTGTGGAGTAATTTGTCATGAATGTTGAGACTGATATAAAAAGGTGGAACTACCCCTTCCTGAAACTTTCCCTCAATATTTGGACCAAACAGGAGGGTAGGTTGATCATCACTCAAATTCACAGTGTCGTTGTTTTCCCCCAGATTCAACGCTTTCAAAATTTGGCCTTTATATACATCCTAAGTGGTCAGCTCAGAGAGCGGGACAAAGATTTTAATTTTTTCAATCTCACTTTCCAAGTTGAAAGTGGACTGACTCTTGGAAATGCTCGACTCTGTTTTATTAGCCACCTTGGTGACCGAATTAGTTTGTAATTTCTCATTATGTACAGGGTTAGGAACAATTGTACCAGGAGTACTAACTGAAGTGCTAGTACTGCTAGTGGGCTCACCTTGTTTTTCATTCTTCTAGTTGTCTTTTTCTTTGTTTTTCCCAGAACTTTCTGCTGCTGATTTTCTATTTACAGCAGATGCTTTAGAAGTTTTATCAGGTCTTTTCTTGATGGTAACCTCAGGATTCTCAGTTTTGGAATTTTCTTCGTTCTTTTTTCTCCTAAGTTCATATTGTTCTCTGACCTGCATCATGGCATTTTAAAATCCTAATCTGTAATCTTCAGTTTCTAATTGTTCCTCATCCCAGTATGAAGGCGAGGGCGGATCTTCCCCTGAATCATAGTTAAGGACTGAGTCTTTTGTTTCAAACATGTTTATCACATTCCCTTCAGAATCCTCTATGACTCCCTCATATTCATCTAAATTTTTTTGGAAAGGGGGAATAACTTGTTGATCTGATTCTTTCTGTCTGTTGGGCGTGTTATTGTTTCTTCTAAAGTTTTGGTTCTGATTTATATTTTGATTGCTAACTGTGACAACCATGTTTTTCATCATTTTCTGTAGTATTTCCACGTTTTTAGATAATCTATCATAATTTGGGTCTGAAGTGGAAGCTACAGTGTCATCCCTATATGTTACCCTCTTCTCAGATCTCAGTCTTTCTCTTTTCTCAACCAGGTTTGCCTCTATGTTCACTGCTCCTTTCTGCATGTCCTCCAATTTTGTGTACTCTTTATCCCTAAGCTCATACGCCATGTCAGCATTAAACCCTTCGGGGTATTTTTCTAGGGCCATGCCTTGTGAAGGTTTCATATGTGGAGGGAGAGCATTGTAAATACTGTTAAATCTCGTTGTGTAATCATGGATGCTCTCTCCTACATTTCTTTTAAGGCTCGTGTATTCTGCTAGGAGTTGGCGAGGATTTTCCCTTGTCTCCCATCTGTTGATAATTGTCTGATATGGCGCAGGGAGGTCTTGGATGCTATTAGGGGGTAGGCCTTTAAACCATTTCTTCACATCACCCCCTAAACTCTGGGCAAAGATTCTCATTTTGATTGTATCATCATCTATTTCCATGTAGTCAAAAGAATCCTCCATCTTATCTACATGTTGCTGAGCTGTGATGGACTCTTTTGCAGTGAAGTGAGGGATCTTTGATTGATAATCATTTGGTAAGGGTACTATAGGTTGAGGTAAAACCAGAGGGGCATACCAGGCTGCCATGATGATCTGTTGATGATGTAAAGGGTTGACTTGGGCAGCTGGTATATGGATGACAGGAATATTAGGACTAGCAGAAGCTTGTTGAGTGGATCTAGGGTGACTGAGCCCCAAGTTTTGTATGAAATGTATATCAGGAGGCGTAGAAGGAGGGGTCTGTCTATTGCTTTGAGGTGGTGAACCAAGAAGCTCAAGATCTAGCTGGTCTAGATCACTAAATTACCTAGCTCTTCGTAAACTATTTGGACGGTCTAGGTCAATGAATGGGCTTAATAGAGTTGTAAGGTTTTCCGTTGCAGATTTGGCTCTATGGATGTGGCCGGAAATAGTTGGTCTTTTAGGTGTAGGAGCTCCCTTGAGGATACTCTCTAGATTTTCAACTATTTCAGGTGGGTCAAGGTTGGGATAAGCTCTTGTGTGAATGGTTCTAAAATCCAGAATGTTGTTTCCTAGCCAAGCAGCTTAACCCTACTTGTTACTTCTACTGTGGTTGATGTTGTCTCAGAGGCTAGTCTCCCAGTGGAGTCTACTGTGAAACCAAGTTAATTAGCAGGTCTACTGATCACCAGTGGAGTCTTTTCTTTTAGGAACAATGGAGTCTCCAGGTAGAGGGTTTTAGGGTTATCTAAGGGGTTACATTGTCCACCACAGTGCTCAGGAACTATCACCTTTCAGGAATCTCCTCAAGAACAGAAAACTCCAACCAGAGATTGACTGGGAGGGCATTTACCAGATATGTCACCTCCGAATAGGGTGAGATCCAGAGGCTACCTAGCCCTTTCTAGGCTCTGTCTGAGAGTATGATGGACACTCGACAATGGAGGTCGATTCAAGTTTTTTCCCCAGTGGAGTCGCCATTATGTTGGGGTTCCCCTGTTTTGGCCAGGTTGACAAGACCAAAAGATGAGACAACATAGAACCACTTCCAGACCTTAGGATCTAGCCCTCCTAGGTCCAGAGAGGGATCTCTCTATGATTTTCAAAGGTGTTTGTCTTTGAATCTCACAATAAGGTATTAGGCTAGTTCTATGCACAGGGTTTGTTTGTTTAATTGAGATTTTGGTTGCTGGGAATCAGGAAGGAAGAGTTCATCATGAGACAGGACTGGGCAAGGAAGAATTTAGGCAAAGGAGAGATAATCCAGAGAAAACCAAGTCCATTGGGTAATGGAGTCAAGAAAGGATTTACTTGTTATCAATATTCAAGCTTTTAGTTGGGCTAGTCATCTAAAGCCTTGGATCCTAAAGTGATAGGGTGGTATGGGACATTAAGGACCGAGAGTGAAGGGGGGAGAACCAACTAATCCCATCTATAGATCAGGTCAGAGGTCATTTAACTCCAGACCTGCTTGGAAAAAATCAGAGGTAGCACAAGGGAACTTGGAAAGGCTTAATCAGAATGGAAAGATCCTAGTGTGGCAGATACAGGGTTCTAGACCTCCCAGTGTTCTCAACACATTCCATTAAATCCTAACAAGAACATCTAAAACAGATTCCGTTAATTCATACATCAACTAGTAGGCAACAACATCCACTACACTTGTTAAATCAATTGAAATAAATCTTTAGATAAACAAATGAAGTAGAAAACATAAAGGGCTGGGAGAGCAGCAACATAAGGCACCTAACAAGGGTGAATCTTATGCCAAATTTATGATGTGAGCCAGATGAAATGAAATGAAATGGAAATAAACACAGAGGTAGAAAAACATCACCGCAGCTTTAGATCAGGATCCAATGAAATTTGCTAATTATATTAAACATCAACACCAATCAGGTACAACATAGCCAATAGCTGGGTCATTCAGTCTGAATACATCTTCCTCAGCCTATCTTACAACTATACACATAGAACTTATCTCAAGAGAAACTGCTTGCACCTCTCTGCTATCTCATCAACAACCATTACAACAATTTTCTCATAGTTTTTATAGCTGAAAAAGAGCAGAGGAAGTAGGTAGAACAATAAATATAACATTAAACTCAGAAAAGAAGGAGAGGGCCAAAGCCCATTCTGTTTTAAACTCTGAGCATTAATTCTTGGCACTCTTTGGAGAAAAGAATGATCTTCGTCAGGCTTCATTAATTCCAGGTATATCTCTGATGCATTCTGGTTCGCTGTACTTTGTGGTACCTTTGGTGAATAAAAAAAATGGCAATGAAAAATGGAATGGTCTACCATACTTGAGCAAAAAATACTCTGATATCCTTAGACTGCGTTCCAAGCGGAGATCTCCTCTGTAGCACGCATATAATCAAACAGTATGGGCAATCCGTCCTTCTTCGGAAGAAGACATTCTACTGGTGTGGAAACCCGTCCTTCATTAAATTCCTTGTCTCTGTCAGTGGAAAACTTATTGCTACATCCATACTGTGTAGTTATGGTGGCGTTTCAACTCTTGTACTCTGCAAAAACTCACAACTGTGTGTATACAATCAATGCAATGGAAGACTGGTGGAGCGAAGGGCAAAAAATATGATAGCGCGGCAGTAGAAAGGTGGCTTTCACTAAACAATGGTGAAAAAATGTAATGAATTGGTGAAGACTTATGAATAATAGGGTTTGATGGCAGAATGCAGCGTAGACCGTTAGATCGTGGCCTGGAAGCGAAGATCAACAACGGGGATCGAGCAGCGGAATGATATATGAAAGTGGGCAGAACAACTATGAAACATAATACTTTAGACTTCGAACAAAATACAAAGAAATGTGCAGGGAATGCAGTGAAATGTGATGAGGTGGGACCCAGCTGGAGGTGGATGGCGATTAAATCTCAACCGTTAGATCTTAGACCCAATGGACGGTCAAGGCTTAGTCAGAGAATCGCAATCACGATGGATGAGAGGGATGCACACTTATAGCTTCCGATTGCGATCGAGGAAGGGGAAGCGATTGGGAAGTGCGAGGCGACTGGCAGGGTGCGATGAAGTGCCAACCGTTCGATTTGGAGGTAGACTGACAGCGGAGGAGCAATCGGGAGATGCAAAGGGTCGCGCGTCTAGGAATTGCGATTGCGAATGGGCGGGGGGCGCGATTGAGCGCTGGCTGTTGGATCTGGTGACCAGATCAACGACTCACACCAAATCAGAGAGGGCAAGCGATGGCCGCAAGTGCGATGGAGGATTTTCGACGCGATCAGATCGCATCGCAAATATTTGCAATGGATCGATCGAATGAACAATTGAAAATGTGATCATGCGATGAGTGCAGTTTGCGATGGGCGGAAAGTGCGACGGTGCGATCAGATCGCATCGAAAATATTTGCGATGGATCGATCTAACGAACAAGTGAAAATGCGATGTGCGCTTTGCGATGAAAACAACAGCGGGTTACATATTATATAACATAAACTTTACAATAGAGTTTATTTGTAATACATGGCGGGGTATGGAAAGGGGAAGTGGTTATAAAGGATTTGGAAAGAAATTAAAGGGGATTTCGGGGGGATTTGAAGGGTAAGAAAGGAAATAGTAGGGGAGACAAGGGTGAATAAAATAGAGGCTAAGTGGGGGTGAAATAAGGGGAAAGGGAGATAGGCCTTTGGGCATTTCTTCACAAACAGAGAGGTTTTATAATGGAAATTAGCAGAGGGGACTTTATGAAAGGATAAAAGGCACAAGGAGGCTTCAAGGATGATGTGTTCCCAAAGGAAATGCATTCCTTGTAGGCTCAAAAACATTTAGCCCCTTGTTTGCTTGTCAAAAATTTATAGGGGGGCTAACAGGTGTATTTCTAAAACCCCTCTTGGGTTCTTTGTTTGAGGTTGTATAGAGCCTTGATATTCATTGTACATTAATTTTGAGGCATATATCAGCCATTTCATATTGTGTATATTCATTTGTTGTAGCAGTGCTCCTATGACTGTACTGTAGCAGTCTTGCGACATTTTTGTTATAGAAGCAACACCTCATTGTGAGTGATTTACTCATTGGAGGCTTGCTAGATCTTGTTGTATGGTTTGTGGCCCCTCATTATTTTGATTTACTCATTTTTCTTTTTAATTTGCTGAATAAGAGGGTATGGAGACCCATAAATCTCCTTAGTAGGAATAAAATCACTACCAATGTGAAACGAGGTCATCTTAGTAGCTTGATTAAGCACCCTTGTATGTGAAAAGGGGTTGGAGCATGACTGGGTCAACTTTGACCAAATCAATAGCTCTATTATGGAGGAGTGGACATTTATTGAAGGACAACGTAGTTTTTGAGGGAGATCTCATGCATGGAGATAATGGCTTTAATGAGTGGGGTCAAGGGTGAGGAAGCTCACCACTTATATAAGGAAGGGGATGGTAGCCATAGATCATTATGTTATGTTTTGATATTTGGATTTTATGGTTTGGTTAGACTTGTTGCTCTCTTCAGTTGTTTAGCTAAGATTGCAGTGGTGTTTAGCACAGGTTGTTCCCGAGCGGGAACCCCACCTCTACCCTTGAGGGAATTCTAGTGCCCACTTAGGAAGAGTATTTGCACTACATTTCCACATTCAAGCATCAAGCCAAGCTCCATCTTATTCTATAGCGTAGTTTCTGTTGAGAGATGTGCTGAGTTGCAGGGTGCAGCAGTGGAGAATACATTCATGTGATTTCTGATTCGTTTTTCAGTGGAGGAAGGTTTCCTTCCATTGGGAGGCTAGTGAGGAAGGCCCTTGAGCCTTATTGCAGCATTTGTTATTAGACCACTTTATCATTTGCCCCTACAAAGTAGTTTCTGTCTTGGAATGCGTTATTTTAGGGAGGAGTTGTAGCAGTGGTTTCAGTACACCATTTGGGGAGGAGGTTTTCAAGTGAAGGGATTAGCCTTTCATCTAGAGAGTCTATTGAAGGAGGCTATATTCTTTTCCATATCAGATCAATCACATCTTTCCAACTGTATTGTTGCAATGAATCTTCAGCCATAGGGCTTTGATTCATTTCTTGTATATTGGTGTATTTCTAAAAACCCTCTTGGGTTCTTTGTTGGAGGTTGTATAGAGCCTTGATATTCATTGTAAATTAATTTTGAGGCATATATCAGCCATTTCATCTTGTTTATATTCATTTTTTGTAGCAGTGCTCCTATGACTGCACTGTAGCAGTCTTGCGACATTTTTTATATAGAAGCAGCACCTCATTGTGAGTGATTTACTAATTAGAGGCTTGTTGGATCTTGTTGTATGGTTTGTGGCCCCTTATTTTGTACATGTTTTCTATTGTTATGATGAGTAAAAAAGCTCCATATTGGTATCTCACATTTATGCATTTATCTACATTGTTATTTCCATGTTTATGCACTATATTTTTGTTTTTCCCATTTGGGAATATTACAGTAGTATCAGAGCATAATCTTGGCTCAACCTATGCATCTTAAGTCAATATGTCATTAGAAGAAGGAGATCCTCTCAAAGATAGAGAGAAGAGGCATCTCAGAAGAAGAAACTAGAAGTATGATTATACGAATGATAAGGAAGACAAGGGTAAAACCCCTTTATCAGAAAGAGATGAGGAGAAGGAGTATCCAAAGCTTCTTCTTTGAACTATGCAAGACATTGCTACAGAAATAAAGCAGATGAGGCTGTATAGACACAAATAATCCCCTAAAGGGTTACTACATGCTGAAGGCTCTGACATTTCTCATCACTAGAGTGATCAACAAGTGAAGCAGCATGCTGCCCAATTCTCTACAATGCCTACATTTTTATCAGTGGGAAATGGAGGGTTTCAAGAAAAAGAAACTGTTGAATACTATTTCATGGAGTATGAGTCTCAATATCAAAGATTCAAGGATCATTTGATTTTTCAAGAATTTTGTCAAGTCAAGGACAATAGGAGACACCGAAATCACAATAGAGGTGGAGGATTCATATAGAATCATGATCTACATCGGACTATGAGCATATTTTTCCTACCCAAATTTTATGGGCCATCAAAATGCATTGCCAAATCATGGGTAGAGAATCTAGGCATCTACTTCCAGCTGAACCAAGTACCAGAGATGGAGGGCATCAAGATAGCAGCACTGCACCTTGAGGGTGAAGCACATGATTGGTGGTTTCATGGCTTGTTTACATTGGGTCATGCCAATGTGACTGCATATTCAGAGTTCACAAGGAGGTTGGTGGATAGGTTTGATCGAAGAGACCTGGAGGCACGTTTCATGGGGCTAGAAAAGCTCAAACAATCATGTAATCCAGAAAATTCTATTTCTGAATTTCTGAAACTTTCTGTTACGGTTCTAATTTATCTGCAACAAGAAGGGTCTATATGTTTATTGATGGGTTAGAAAAAACTCTTCATGGGTTGGTTAAGTATACCAAGCCCACTACCCTTCAAGATTCCATTGAAAGGGCTAGAGATCGACATGATGCCTTTCCAAAAGCGAAGGAAACATTTTAGCAAAATCCCACTTTTCCATCCAAGGGAAAAGATGAGAAGGATCTTCTTTCAAAGGAGATCCAAAGTAAATTACCTCGTAGTGATGATGTCTGAAGAGATTTGAGAAGAGGGAATATTTTCTTCACATGCCAAGAATCATGGGCACCCAGACATAGATGTGCAGCAGGAAAGGCACACTGTATAGAGGTCTTGTCAGATGATGAGGAGGAAGAAGAAGAGGAACCTGAAGGAGGTCATAGTGTTGGATAACAGGAGAGGATCCACCACCACCAGGAGGTGGGAATGGAGCATTTTATCCAGTTGGATGGGCCCTTTCATCATTAAGAGGAGTGCCCAAGAACTTGAACTTGAGGGTTCATGGTTCCATCTTAGATCAGAGGGTTTTAGTTTTTATTGACAGTGGGGCTACGCACAACTTTATTGATGCCCAACTAGTGCAGAGGAGGGCAATACCTAGTGATGATTTTGAGGGATTTTATCTTTTGGTCCCAAGAGCTAGAACTATGCAGTGCATGCATTATGTTCCATCTTTATCTGTCACCATGGGTACATATACATTGACTGATCACTTCTTTGTGGTTGACATACCTGACACCAATGTGATATTGGGTGTGCAATGGTTGATTACTTTGGGGAAGCTCACCATAGATTGGGAGACTTTGTAGATGGAATGGGTGGATAGAAAAATTGGAAAAATTTAGATGATTAAGGGCATGCACACATATCCTTCACAAAAAAATTCCACACAAAAAATAGAGATGGATTTGCGTAGTGGAAGAAAGGACCTAACAGTCCCATTTATTATTCACATGACTTTGGCCCATGAGACATAACTATTTTGTGGCAAACCACTTGGGAGGCCACCTAATCCAGAGTTGGTGAGGAGTGTCTCACATCATGGTTCACCATTCATAGATCCAGGAGGAGTGGGAGCATTGGGAGATCATGGTACAGTGCTAAGAGTCTTGGGTAGACTCAAGGAGGAGGGAGACATTCTCCCAACATCATCACTACCCACTCTCATCTCAGATCTTACGCTAAGAAAGGAGAAGCAGAGGGAGGATAACAGCCTTCCAGTAGGTGAATTTGGCATAGGTGATTTAAAAGAGGAGGTCAGCCATATCACAGATGTTTCACATGATATATCATCAACACTGTAACTATGGAGGATAGATCCATATTGGAAATCCCAATTGTTGGTGGATTATTCCAAGGATCTTTTTACATGCATGATACTTGATGACCAAATATTAGAGGAGGATATTCAGTCAGAGATGAGGTAATATAATATCATAGTAGGATCTTCTTATCTAGAGCATCCAAGATCAAGGAGAAGATACTCCAAGAAATACATGAATATTTTCTCTTAAGCCATATTTATTCCATGAGAGCATACAATACCATCATGGAGGGTTATACTTGGGAAGGCTTTGAAGAGGAGATATATCAGAATTCGAAGAGATGCATGGATAATGTGGAGTTGGAGGAGATACGTAACCATTTTATGGAGTTATCACAGCCATCTCTTTCCTATTGGGGAATGAGAGGGGATATATCTATGATCCACTTCATTCATATGAATAGGGTTTATGGTAAGGATCATGTTTATATGCATAATGATTTATTTGATGTTTATTTGCATTCCTTTACCACATATGTGTAGGAAATTTCTCCAATTAGGAGCATTCTTCCTTATAAAATTCATGGCAAACTTTGGGCCATAAATTGTGTTGAGCATGGCCACTCCCTGGGAGGATTTAGGGAGATGATGTATCATTCCGAGTGTGCACAAAAGGCACCAAACATTTCTCACCTTCTCAAATCATGTGAGAAGACTATGGCAGCAAGTAAGTGGTGGGGAAACCACTAACCATATCATGATTTGAGGCAATTAGGAGATATACTGTGCTGGTTCCACATGTGGGACTATGATCCACCTCCATTATTGCATATGGTTGTTTATGTGTACTTGGTTTTGATCCCATACATTTATTATGTTCTTATGCTTATTATGGAAATGAATGGAGGAAGGATGGGAGGATTGGATGTGCCCTTTGGGAGAGATACTCTCCATATTTCTTATGCTACATGTTTTAGGGAGAAAATTGGGCAAACCATGATTGCTTCATTGGGTCTTTTACTTCCTTGTGGGATGAGTCATTTGCATCTCATGAGAACTTGGGAGGAGCATTTCATGGAGGGATTGATTGGGAGAAACTTGGATTATGAGGAGAACTTATCACATGGAGGTGTCACCAACGGAGGAGGAGAAGAGTTGTAGCACTCACCTTTTCAGTTGCTTGAGGACAACCAACATTTGGGCGGGGAGGACTGTAGTATTCCCAATTTGCCATGAGCTAATTCGAATATTAATTTTTGCTTTTTCTTCTTAATTTACTGAATAAGAGGGTATGGAGACCCATAAATATCCTTAGTAGGAATAAAATCACTGCCAATGTGAAATGAGGTGATCTTATCAGCTTGATTAAGCACCTTTGTGTGTGAAAAGGGTCTGGAGTGTTAGCCACCTATAAATTTTTGTCAAGCAAACAGGTGGCTATATATTTTTCTGAGCCTTCAAGAGATACATTTCCTCTGAAAATCTCTCATTCTTGAAGCCTCTATGTTCCCTTCTCCTTTTAAAATATCTTCACTGCTGTTTCCATCAAAAAGCCCACTGTCTGTGAATAAATTATGCTCAAGAAAGCCTCCACTTGCTCCCTTGTATCCCTACAAATTTCCCATTTTAACCCTTTTTTTTCCCTTCTCAAAATTTCCCCTAAAAACCCCCAAAATCCTTTCCTAAGTCTTCTAAACCATCAAATTCCCCTTTTTAAATCATGTGAATCCCTTCATTTGATGAAAAAATCCCTTTATTCCCCTACCAGAACCACTGTTTAGCCTTAAAAAACGTTGTTTTTAGGCCTAAAACCCACTTTTTACCATATATCAGGCTAAGCCCCTTTCGGCCCAGCCCTTAGCACCTTCTCCGCATATAACTGGTGCCAATACCAGTTGCTAAGCCCTTGAGGTCCAATCGCAATCAAGAGTTTGTTATGTGCGCATTTCCTTTGTCACTTGAAATTTCCCGATGCGATGAAGTTTTGTTCTATTGACTGCGGGCTCAATATGAACCGTCGATCTGTCCAACGATATAATGGTCCGTGCTAATCGCCTTGCGCCCCGCCAACACCTTTCATCAACCTCTCCAATTGCATACAGACCGTCAATTTCCATTTAAATCCGACGACCATCGCACCATCACACCATCGCCAATTACAAAATCTTAACGCGCTACCCTCCATTCTCCCCGATTGGAGATCCTCCAATTCGATCCTGGCCGTTGAATCCACAAGAACCAATGGCAAACATTCAATCGCACTCCACCCTTTTGCCCTCCATTACTTACCCTCCAATCAGATCTCCACCGTTGATCTCCCCACCGATCCAATGGTCCGCGCATAATCGTAAATCGCAAACCTGGAGACCTCACTATTGTGGTCCCTCTCCTTCTTCCTGATGCGATTCAATCTTAGCTGTCCATCCCTACAGATCCGACGAATACGTTATAATCATGCTCCGCTCATGATTCTGTATCATTACCCCTGCCAATTTAATCTCCACCATCGATCTTGTTCCGGATCAGACAGATAGCGCTTAGTCGCGCATCGCAAAATCTTAGGAGCCACCCCGTCGCCTCCTCCGATTTTCAATCTCCAACCAAATCATGACCGTCTATTTGATCTATATTGACGGCTCCCATTGCATCGCATCTTTGCCCATATTTCTTTCATCGGCCTTCTTTAGAATTTCATCCAAAGATCTCCACCGTTGATCTCCTTCTGATATCCAACAGTCCACGTTCAATCACCCTTCACCTTCCGGTCCCACCATTTTAGGCCCTGCTTTCATTCATTTTTCTCCTTTTCCTTTGTAAATCACCCAAACATTAAACTTTTGGGTCTTAATGGTAAATCTTATTTTCTTCGCCTAACCTTCTGAAAACACCTCCCCTGGTGAATCCTGACCATTGATCACTACTGTTAGATCTAATCCAATGGCCCGGAATCATCATCGCCCCAAACTTTCATCATATTGTTCTTCCTCCATTCCACATGGTTTTTCACCTATTTCCACCTACATCCACCATTTCCACCACCATTCCACAATCCTCTACAGCATCCATCATCCACCTCCATTGATTTCTTAACAAGTTTTTTTTGTTTATCAGGGTTATAGATGGTGAAAACCGTTCTTGCTCACAGTCACAGTCATAGTGACACAGAGCGCAGAGGAAGATTTCTCAAAGCCAGAGATCGCAGGAAAACTCCTGAGGGGGTTTTAAACACATGTTTTATATCTAAATCGGGGTTATTAACTCTGTTTCAAACCCTCTAGCACCATTAAACCTGTAGTATTCACAGAAACAGTAAATGAAGCAACAAAGAGTATCAGTGAAGGTTTAAAGTGATTTAAAGCCTATTATTGAATATTTAAAGCTTTAACCTAGGTATAGAGGGAAAAATATGCAGATTGAAGACCTTATTTTTGACACAGAAGGCCTAATAAGGCCTAAAGCACATGAAACAAGCCTATCAGTGTCCCACATCAGCAGAAGTTTCTTTCCCGAGAAAGGAGAAAGTCCCCATAATGTTTTTTATTCTCCATCAATGTTCTCGAGAAGATCACCACCCTGACAGGAGTCTTGAGATTTCACGATCATTTTTTACATAGCATGGAAGGCCTAAAATTCATTTAACTGCCTTACTTTCCCCAGATTACTATAGAGTACTACAGCCAAAAAGTACATCAATGAACATACCTATGAAGTTATAATCAGCTTGTTGAAGACCACACTTTCATCCAAAGAGTACTAGAAATCAATGGAGAGATATTAAAACAGAATGGGCCTCGAGCCACTCTTATTCTTTTTTTTTAATGTTTCATTTAAAACTCTATCTACCTCTTTTACCTCTCTTTCAGCTACAAAACTCACGAGAACACATTGTAAAGGTTGTTGTTTGGATAACCGTGGATTGTAAACTGTTTCTCTTGAGATAGAGTTCTGTGTGTATCAGTTATAAAATAGGTTGAGGAGATGATTTCAGATTTAATATCAAGCTATTGGATGATGTTGTATATGACTGGTGTTGCTCTTTAATGTGACAAGAATTTTCATTGGATCCTGATTTAAAGCAGTGGTGATGTGTTCTATCTTTGTCTCTGTTTTCCTTCTGTAATTCATCATATTCCTTTTCTATGATAAGAAATTAGTAATATGGCTTAGGATTTACCCTTGTATGGTACCCTAATGCTTCATGCTCTTCTTATCTTTGATGTTTTCTACTAATTTTTCTATCTGAGAATAAATTTAAGATAATTTAGCCAGTATAGTAGTTGGTTTTTCCTGCTTGCTGATGCATGAATTTAGACTTTGTCCTTAGATGTTCTTGTCTTGTTTTAATTGAAAGAATTGGGATACTAGGAGATTAGAGTTGATTCTATCTCACTATGTCCCTTTTCTAATAGTTAATCTTTTCTAATATCCCTTAAGTTTAATTTCAAAGCATTAAAATTTCAAAGTCTTTCTCTGATCTCAGGCTTCACCTTTGTGTTAAATCTTTAATGTTTTCTTTTGTCTGAAGAGTTAGCCTCATTAGGAGTTCGATCACAGACGGTTAAGGCATGCCCTATCCCTGGATTAGCTCTTAAGGTGGTCACCTTGGAAGGTTTCCTTTTCATTCACCTTCATTCCTTATCAATTCATCCCACACTATCATCTTTAAAGATCCTCTATTTTAGATGACTAGCCCATTTGAAAGCCTTGGATATTGAATTGCAAATAAACCATTTTATGAATCCATCACCCAATGGTCTTGAGATTCCTTTAAATTGTCTCCCATTGCCAAAATCCTCTTTTCTCACCTCTTTGTCTTATATTGACCCTTCTTTCATGTTTCCCAACAACCAAACAAACAAACAAACAAAAAAAAACAACCCTTGTGCCATATAACTAGCCTAATACCTTAAATTTGAACTTCAAAGACACATATTTCTTTGCCTTTATAGAGAGATCCCTTTCTGGATCCAAGAGGGCTAGATCCTGAGATCCCAAAGTTGTTTGATGTTGTCTTATCTTTTGGTATTACCAAATCTGCCAAAACATAGGAACCCAAACATAATGGCGACTCCACTGGGGATCTCTTTGAGTAAAACACTCCTTGAAACATATCTTAGAACTCAAAGAAGACCATAGTAGCCTTGGTTTGGTAGTAAACCACTGTGGTGGATAGTAAAATTTCTTAAAACATTCTAAACCTTCCACCTGGCGACTCCATAGCTCCTGAATGCCCATAAGACTCCACTGGTGATCAGTAGGCCTGCTGATTATCTTGGTTTTCACAAGACTCCACTAGGAGACCAGCTTTCATTACAACATCAGCCATATTAGAAGAAACACATAGGATTAAGCTTCGTGGTTTGAAGATAGTTTGCCTCTTAAAGTCTGTCATACCTGGATAACTTCCTTCATTGAGGCCTAACATACTGGCTTCAAGATCAATCCATACCAGGGCTTATCCTAATCCAAACCCACCTGAGGTAGTTGACAACCTCGAGAGTATTCTTAGGAAGCCTTATACATATAGGGATCCAACTATTATCAGACACATTAATAGATTAATTCTGCACCAAAACACTCTACATCTCTATTAGACACTCATTTTGACTTAGACTTACCAAGTAGTTTACCAAGAACTAAGTCATTTAGTGTTTTAGATCAGAGAGACCTTGAGCATCCAAGTTCACCATCTCACAGTGGTCAGCACATTAGGGATGAAGAGACCCCTCCGTCTACACCTCCTGATATCCATTTCATTCATAACTTGGGCCTCTATCACCCTAAATCAGCCCAACAGTGTGTTCTTGGTCCCAACATTCCTGTCATCCATATACCTGCTGCTCAAGCCAATCATTTACCTCCACAAAACACTATCATGGAAGCATGGTATGCCCCCCTAGTTTTGCCATAGCCGCTGGTTCCTTTACCAAATGATTATCAGGCTAAAATTCCACATTTCACTGGAAAAGAGTCTGCAGCTCAACACCATGTAGATAGGATGGAAGATGCCTTTGACTATATGGAGATAGATGATGAGACAGTCAAAATGAGGATTTTTGCTCAGAGTTTAGGAGGAGAAGTGAAGAAGTGGTTTAAAGGCCTCCCTCCTAATAGTATCCATGCTCTGCCCTCTTTACATCAGACCTTCATAAACAAATGGGAAGTCAAAAGAAACCCTCTCCAAATACTGGCTGAATATAAGAACCTTAAGAGAAATCAAGGAGAGAGTGTCCATGACTATTCTACGAGATTTAACAGTGTCTACAACACTCTTCCACCACACAGGAAACCTCCCCAAGGAATGGCCTTAGTGAAATACCCTGAAGGATTTGATGCTCACATGGCCTATCAGTTAAGGGAGAGAGATTATAACACACTAGAAGACATGTAGAAAGAAGCAGTGAGTGTAGAGGAAAACCTGATTGAAAAAAGAGCTAGAATGAGGGCTGAAAAGAAGGTAACCTATAGGGAAGATACCTCGGCTTCAACATCTGATCCCAGAGTTGATGATATAGTCAAAAATATGGATAGTGTTGGAGTTCCCATGTTTTGGCAAGTTTGGCAATACCAAAATATGAGACAACATCAGAACCACTTTCAAACCTCAGGATCTAGCCCTCCTGGGTCCAGAGAGGGATCTCTCTATGTAGGAAAAATTTTAAGTCTTTGAAGTTCAGTTTTAAGGTTTTAGGCTAGTTATAGGCACGTGGTTTGTTTAGTTTTGTTTGTTTGGTTGTTGGGAATCAAGAAGGAAGGGTTCAATATAAGACAAGGATGAGCAAAGAGGATTTTAGGCAAAGGAGAGATATTTTAGAGAACACCGAAACCATTGGGCAATGGATTCAGGAAAGGGTTTACTTTCTATTCAATATGTAGGCTTTCAATTGCGATTGTCATCTAAAGCATATGATCTTAAAGATGATAGTGTGGTATGAAATGGTAGTGAAGGAAGGTGAAATAACAAGGAAACCTCCAAGGTGACCACTTAAGAATCATATCCAGGGACAAGACATGCCATGAGACACCTGTGATCCAAATCATAAAAGGTTAACTCTTCAGACAAAGGAAACATTAAATATTTAAACACAAAGGTGAAGGCCTGAGATCAGAGAAAGGCTTTGAACTTTCAATGCTTTGACATCCAACTTAAGGGAGCTTAGGAAGGTTAAATTGATCGAAGAAGACCCTAGTGAGACAGAATTAGCATTCTAAACTCCCAGTATCCAAATTCTCTCAATTAAAACCCAACAAGAACATCTAAGAACAAATTCATTAATTCATACATCAACTAGCAGTAAATATTAGCCACTACACTAGTTAAATTAACTTGAATCAATACTCAGATAACACAATTAGTAGAAAAAATCGAAGGTAGGGAGAGAAGAAAAATAGGGTACCATGCAAGGGTATATCCTATGCCAGATTTCTGATGCGTACCAGAGAAATGAAATGTGATGAATTACAAAGGAAAACAAAAACATAGTAAGAAAAACATCACCGCTACTTTAAATTAGGATCCAAAGAAATGTGCTTGTCATATTAAATAGCAACACCAGTCATGTACAACATTGTCCAACAGCTTGATATTCAGTCTGAAAACATCTCCTCAACCTACCTTACAACTTTACACAAAGAACTATATCTCAAGAGAAACAGCTTACAATTCACAGATATTCGATCAACAACCAACAACCTTTTACATGTGTTTTTCTTGAGTTCTTATAGCTGAAAGAGAGGCAGAGGAGGTAGCTGAAACACTAAATGAAACATTAAAACAGAGTAGAAGAAGAGGGTCAAGGCCCATTCTGTCTTAATATATATGCATTGATTCTTGGTACTCTTTGGAAGAAAGCGTGGTCTTCGACAGGCTGAAATTTACTCCAGGTATGTTCGTGATGTACTTTGGCTGCAGTACTCAGTAGTACTCTAGTGAATAAATAAAAAGGCAGATAAATGAACTCAAGGTCTGCCATACTGTGAAAAAAATGTTTTGGTAACATTAGGACTTTTGTAAGGGTGGAAATCTTCTTAGGAACACGACATAGAATAAATACAGCATGGGTACTGTGTCCTTTCTCGGGAGGAAACTTCTGCTAATGTGAAACACTGTCATATTGCTTCCTGTGCATTAGGCCTCATTAGGCCTTCTCTGTTAATCGTAAGGTCTTAATTATGGTACGTTTTCCTTTTAAACATTGGATTAAGGCTCAAAATATTCAATTACAGGCCTTAAAATCTCTGATCTTTCACTGATACTCTTTGCCGCTTCATTACTGTCTCTGTCTGTGAAATTGGAACTTTAATGGTGCTAGAGGGTATTTACAGAGTTAATACACCTGATTTGAATAAAATGTGCACTTAAAACACTTTTTAGGAGTTTTCCCTGCACCTTTGGCTCTGGAAACAACCTCTTCTACGCTGTGTGTCACTATAACAGTGACTATGAACAATGGTGGTTTCCACCGCCTGTATCCCGCAAAATCACACAAAAATGTTAAGAAAATCCATGCATGGGGGGGATGGTTGCGGTGGAATGCTGTGGAATTGGCAGTGCGGCATGGTGAATGCTATGGATGCAACGGAAAGCGGTGGAAAAATGCAATGAAATGGTGGAAAAATGATCAAATGAAGGTTTGGTGGAGATATGCATGTGGACCGTCCGATCATATCTAGAGGTGATGATCGACGGTGGGGGTTAATCAACAGAATGACTTTGGAAGGTTGGGCGAAAATGAAATAAACTCCACTGTGAAACATTAAAGTTTAATGTTAGGCGGAATGATTATGTTAAATGCAAAACATATGTTTGGACCTTTGAATGCAATACATGGGAGTGTATGAAAATGCAACGAAAACATATGAAATGGACCTTAGGTGGTGGGACCTGGTCATGGCGGAGGACGATTTGATATGGACCGTCAGATCTCAGGAGGAGATCGGCGGTGGCGATGATCCGATGAGATGCCATGGTCGCGTGATGAAAAACAATGAAGAGAACACGAGATGCAATGAGGGCTATTGATCAAGACAAATCAACGGTAGAGATCCCTTAATGAACCTTCGCGCATAGAAGTGGGGAAGTGGATTTCGGGATCAAAACAACTATTTTTGCATGGCCAAAAGCGGGTAAGGTAGTTTTTTCTTTTGGAACGCGATATGGGTCCCTGGCTGACACGTGGCTCTGGAAAACTACCCATATCGCGTAAATTCTGACTGTTAAACACCGGACACAAAAATTGCGTGATATTGCTGTGGACCATTGGATCTGGGCCCATGAGATCTGACTACGATGGAGGAGCGCAATCTGAGGAGATGCAAGGTCGGTTAAAGTGGGGTCAAGTGGACGGTGATTTCGCTGTGAACCGTCCGATCCATGCGATGGATGGCTAGGATCTGGAGAGAGAAAATTAGGCAGAGGATATGGTTAGTGGGCGGGAGTGATATGAGCTGTCAGATGAGCCAGGATGAACGGTCAGGATCTAATCAGAAGCGGAGGAGGCAGGGGCCAAATCTCTGGCTGGCGATGAATCGATCGGCTTTGGACCATTAGATCTGCGGGGAATCGACTGCTATTATTGGATCGGGGATCTGCCAATCGGGGCATCAAAAGGGTGGCATAACAAAAGCTCTGATTGGCGATGATGGTGGTGCTACGATGGCCGTCGAATTAGAATGGGCGAACGACTCTGATTCAATCGGGATCGACCAATCAGGGCATCGGAAGGGTGGTGCATTGTGGAAGCTCCAATTGGCGATGGAAGCGGTGCTGCGCTGGCCATCGGATCGCTTTGAAGATCAACGGTGGAGATTGTTACACAGGCCGACAGACAAAATACACTATCGCATCGGAGATTTTAACTTTGCAAAGAAAATGCGCTCCGCTCCGAACTTCCGATGCGATAAGCTCCATATGCGTTAGCGCTTGGTCTTAGCACTCGATTTTATGGGGGAAGTGGTTAGGGGCTGGCAAAAAAGGGGCTAAGCCTGTTTTATAATAAAAATGGGCTTTTTAGCTTAGAAACAGAGTTTTTAAGGCTAAAACGAGGCTTTCGGTAGAGGTAACAAGGGGATTTAAAATCAAATGAAGGGATTTCACTTGGTTTGAAGGGGGAATTAGATGGTTTGGAAGACTTAGGAGGGATTTTTGGGGTTAAAGGGGAAACTTTGAAAATGGGAAAAAAGGCTAAAATGGGGAAATTTGCAGGAATGCAAGGGGTAAATGGAGGCCTTTTCTGAGCACTATTTTTTCACAGACAATGAGGCTTTTTGGATGGAAGCAACAGTGAATATATTTTCAAAGGCAAAGGAAACACAGAGGCTTCAAGGATGAGAGATTTTCATGGGAAATTTATTTCTTGAAGGCTCAAAATAATTTAGCCACCTGTTTTCTTGGAAAATTGGCTAACAGTGGCTCCACATGGGGATGGCTTCTTCTTGAACGAGTCAAGAATTCAGAAAATAAATCTTTAGAGTAGGCCAGATGCCTGATCTTTGAACCATATTCCTTCTTTGATTCAGCTGTACAAACATGATGGAATTAATCAACAGAAACATTCCCCAAACAATCTACCTACCCATCCTACAATCCTAACATTTTTTCTTCAAGGTGCATTTGAATTTGTAAACTTTCTTCATCATTTTTTTTTAATTGAAAGTGGAAAACAAACTAGTCTAATTCTACCCTTATTACTCCATGAGACCAAATTAAACTGTTGGCCTCATAGCTTCTCTACCTAATCTAATATCTTCTAGGATTAAACAGTCTAGCAAATTTCTTCTCTACATTCTACAACAAAAATTTAAAAACAGTCAAACTAGGATTACACAGTCTAGTTTGTTGTGGATCCACAGCATAAAGACAACTGCACATGGACTGAAATTGCAGAAAATTTAAACAAAATCTGAAGGCTTGAAATTGTGAACTTTGAAGCATCCTTCTTTCTTTGTGACTCAAGTTTTGAGCTTGTTAGTGTCATTTTTTCTTCACTTCAGCTCTGGTTTTGGGCTTGTTAGAGCTGATTTTTTTTCTTCTTTGCTGGTTCAGATTTTGGGCATGTTAGAGCCATCTTCTTTTAATTTCTTTGGCTCAGGTTTTAATCATGTTAGAGCCAATCTTTACACTTCTGAGGTTTAATTTTTGAGCATGTCTGAACCTCTCTTTCTCTGTTTTTTTTTGAACATTTTTTCTTTTTCTTGAAAATAAAACACAACAATGGTATTTACAATGGAAATGAAAATTGGAAATCAGAAATCAGCAGTAGTAATGCTTGAACATCCTGCCATTGACAAGACCCCCAAACAGCTCTGTACCATCTAGTTCTTACAGAAAAAAGGCATTTGGACCCACAGTGGCCTGTATGATGTAAGGACCCTGCCACAAACTGTCAAATTTTCCATGCTTTCCTTTGTCTTCTCTCTTAGAGTCCCATTTTAAAACTTTATCTCCAATTTTGAAGTCACAAGCCTTTGTTCTCTTGTCAAATAACTTCTTTATATTTTCCTGAACTTTCAGAGCTTTGTTATAGAATTATTTTCTGGTTTGTTGGAGATGAATTGTTTGATTTATCCTCCTTACCATACTGTCCTCTTCTATCTGGATCTTTTGGACTAGTTTGATCACTGGTACCCCAAGGCTGGTAGGAAACACTGCCTCTGTTCCATAGACAAGCTGATATGGGGACATGCCAATGGACTTCTTTGTTGTAAGCCTGTTAGCCCACAGAGCATGCGCTAATTTATTATGCCATGACTTTTTATTCTCTTCAAGAAGTTTTTTGATGATGGTCACCAAGGTCTTGTTGGATGATTCAGCTAACCCATTACCTTGTGGGTAATAAGCAGTTGAATTACCGAGTGTTATCTGATACCTATGAAAAAAATCAATCATTTTCTTGGATCCAAAAGTAGCAGCGTTATCAGTGATTATTTTTCTTGGGCAGCCAAACCTAGAGAGGATGTGGTCTTCTAGGAACTTAATGATGACAAAATCTGTGGTGTTCCTAGAAGGTATGGCCTCTATCCACTTTGTGAAGTAGTTTGTGGCTGTAAGGATCCACTTGCATTGTGCAGAAGAAGTAGGGTGTATTTCTCCTACAAAATCTAGGCCCCACTCCAAAAAGGTACCCTCAACAGTAATGGGTTGTAATGGTAAAGGGAGGAGCTTTCTTTTGCCCTCGAAAATATGGCTTTTATGGGAGGCAATTATCATTTTGTGGATGTCATTGAAAAGTGTAGGCCAGTAATAGCCAGCTCTGAGTATTTTTTTAGCAGTGGCTTTCCAGTTTAAATGGCCTCCACACTCTCCTGCATGGAACTCCTGTTTAATCCTCTCAGCTTCAGTTTCAGGTAAACATTTAAGCAATAGACCATTTTCATTTTTCCAGTATAAACATTCATTCAGTATGCAATAGTTCCTGGCTTTTAGCTTTAGGAATCGGGCCTTAGTTTTTGATAGTTCAGGAGGGGCATTGAGGTTTGTGAGCACATATAGGATATCAGAATACCAAGGAGAATTTTGAAATTGTTCTTCAACAGTAGGATCGACCAATCCTTCCTATTCATCCAAGGCATCTACCATGTTAATGTCAAGGGCTTTTAAATTTGATTCATCCATTAGTTGAGTTAAGCCCTGACCTTTGATCAGTTTTGTGGGTTTTATCTCCAGGTCGTACTCAAATATTACAGTAGTCCATTTGCCCCTTTTTCCATCAGGATCTTGGGACAAAATGTCTTTAACCACTATGTTTGGCACATAGGCTATGATGTGAGAATGCAGTATGTACACCCTAAAGTATTTCAAGGCCTTTACCAAGGCATAGGCCTATTTTTCCATTATGTTATATTTCAAGGGTGCATCCCTCAGAGCTTTGCTGAAGAAAGCAATAGGTTGTTCCATTCCCTCTAGATTTTTCTGCAGCAGAACCGCAGCCACTGTATGCTCAAAGGCAAAGGAAAATATCAGGAAATCCTTTGAGAAATCTAGGCTGATTAACACAGGGTCTCGGGTGAGTGTAAGCTTGACTGATTCAAAATATTTTTTAGCCTCTACAGTCCATTTAACTCCTACACCTTTTTTTAGCATGTTAGTCATATTTCTGAGGTGCTCAGCTAAGTGGGGAATAAACCTCCTTATGAAATTAATCTTCCCTATAAAGGACTGTAACTCCTTAGTGTTACTCGAGTGTGTGTAATCTGTAGTATTCCCTCAACTCTCTTTGGGTCTATATTAATTCCCTTCTCTGATAAAATGTGGCCAAGAAGCTTACCTTCTTGAAGCCCGAATACAGTGTTCTTTGGATTTAATGACAGACTGAACCTTCTACATTTTTCAAAAACCCTTCTCATATGTTTTAGGTGCTCCTCATCAGTCTTTGAATAGACTGTTATGTCATCCAGATAGATGACAATGATGTGCCCTATTTCCTCTGAAAAGGCTATGTCCATTGCTCGTTGGAAGGTCACACTAGCGTTGATCAGTCCAAAATTTATTTTAACGTACATAAAAGTGCCCCATGGAGTGGTAAAAACTGTCTTGAGTTGGTCTTCTAGGAGTACTAAAACTTGTTTATAGCCTGAAAAACCATCTAACAGGGAGATCCACTTTGAGCCAACTACCCTCTACAGGATATGTTCCATCTATTAAGGTTTCTAAAATTTAAGTGAGGCTCTATTAAGGTTCCTGAAATCTATGCACAGTATGATCTCACTTGTTTTCTTTGTCACAACTACAAGGTTTGAGACCCAATGAGAGAACCTCACAGGAACTATTATTCCTACCTCGTACATATTTTTAATCTCCTTTTCAACTGCAGGCAGTTGTTTCGGGTTTATTATGCGAAGTTTCTATCTGAAGGGTTTTTTTATTTTCTTTCAAAGGTATTTTGTGCTATATAATGTTTGTATCATAGGCCTTTAAGTCCTCGTAGCTCCAGGAAAACACATCGATGAATTCCTTGAATAAGTCAATGTATCTCTTTTTCATGTTTGCGGGCAAGGACTTAGCCAATTTTATCATCTTAGGCTTATCTTCAGTGCCTATGTTGCATTCCTTGACATCAGAGTCTCAGTGTTCTATAGTGGGTTTTTTCACTATATCGTCGAAATAAAAAAGGTCCTCTAAAGGTGCCAGACCTTGAGGTATATTCTTATCCTTTGCCTGTATCACCTCTATTTCCTCTTTATCTATGTTTTTTTACTCTTCGGTTGGATTTTCAATCCCTTCAGTTAACACGTTTATTTCTATGTCATAGGGTGATTTTTCTTCATTGGGGGGCTCTTCACTCAGGCAGCTATCATCAGATTTAGGGTCTGAATCAGATAATTCAAACTCATTCCTGCCCATCAGGAAATCCTCAATCTGCTTATCGCCCTCAAAGACCTACCAATATTTTTCATTATGAGGCACTGCAAGTGTGTATTTTGTCTGAATGGTGATTTTTTTGTCACTGGGAGTTTTATGATATGAACTAGCTATGAAGGCTAATCCATTTGCAATTATGTTTTGACTCCTAGGAACAAACACGAGTTCATATTCTACAAAACCTTTCAGTAAATCCAGAGCATCATTCCTGTACACTCTCAATCTAGGGTGTTTCGCTATATACTCTCCATTCACTTGTTTTATGATTAACTCAGAGTCTCCATGCAAAGCTATCCTATGAGCTCCTAGTTTTTTCAACAAATTCAAGCCAAGGATGAGAGCCTCATACTCTGCGATATTGTTTGAAAATTTGAAGTTCAGATTGAAAGCATGACTTTTTGCATAGTCACTCTCTGTGTTATGTAACCACACTCTTGCTCCTGCATTCTTCCTAGTGCAAGACCCATCGAAATTCATTTTCCATAAGGGATCATTTTCAGGTTTATCATTATTTTCCTCCTTGACATTGGCTTCACTGTTGTGCTGTAATATGGGGTCTGCATCGTGGCGTGGAGGGTTCTGTTCTTCATGATGTGTGTGGGGTTCAAAGATATGACTAGTTGGCTATTTGGATTCCATTTCTTGCTCACTCTGAGTTTCTGTTTCAGTGCACTGTCTAAAGGTTTCTTCTTCATTTTCTTCTAAGTCTAGAGTGGCCATTATGTTAAAATCTATGGACTCTGTCTCATTGTTTGTATCTCTATTTTCTAGTTCTAGCTCTTCTAAGGATTCATCGTTGCAAAGGATAAAGGAGTCCAGATCTGTGTGTATAGAGTACAAAGGTGAATTTTCAGGCTTTTTAGGGCTGCTGACCAAGAATTTCATTTGTGCCTCTCTGTACATTCTCCTAAGCTGGCTAAAGAGAGGGATTGTGGCATATGCCCCATCCATCTCCATTGTACCTTGCAGCTTGGCTCCCCATGACCTTGATAATAACATACCATATTTAGGTGGCACATCTGCCACTACAACATCCATGACCATACATTTTGCTAGAATCTGGGTCAGGTTCACACACAGATCTTTGATTAGGCCAAGGAATTTTACTCTGCTAGAGTCAAATGAATATAAATCTTTATAAGGACGGGTTATCTCTAGGCCTAACCTCTCCATAACTACCTTAGGAATTAAGTTATGTGATGCCCCAGAGTCATGCATTGTGTTGTGAAGGATCTTGTCATGGATATTGAGACTGATATAAAAAGGAGGTACTACCCCTTCCTGAAACTTCCCTTCTATCTTTGGACCAAATATAAGGGCTTGTTGATCATCACTCAGATTGACGGTGTCACTGTTTTCACCTAGATTTAATGCTTTCAAAATTTGGCCTTCATACACCTCCTAAGTGGCCAGCTCAGAGAGTGGGACAAAGATTTTAATTTTAGCAATCTCAATCTCCAAATTCAAAAGCGGTTGACTCTTTGTAACACTTAACTCTGTTTAGTTAGCCACTACCTTGGTGGCAGAATCAATGTGCTAATTCTCACTATGTACAGTGTTAGGGACTGTTTTATCAGGAACACTAGCTGCAGTGCTAGTGCTACTAGTTGATTGACTTTGTTTATCGGTACTTTGGTTGTCTTTTTCTTTGTTCTTCCCAGAACTCTCAGCTGCTGATTTACTCCTTTCATCAGTCACTTTAAAAATTTTCTCAGGCCTTTTCTTGATGGTAATCTCAGAATATTTGGTTTTGGAAGTGTCTGAGCTCTTTTTGCTTCTAATTTCATACTGTTCTCTGACCTGCATGATGGAATTTTCAAATCCTAGCCTGTAATCCTCATATTCCAACCTTTCCTCATCCCAATATGAGGGCGAGGGCCGATCTTCTTCTATGGAACAGTTGTGGACTGAGTTGCTTATTTCAAACATATTTATTGTGTTTCCCTCGGACTCTTCTATTATCCCCTAATCCTCATTAAGGAAGTTCTCTTGAAATGGGGGTATGACTTGCTGATCAGAGTCTCTTTGTCTGTTTGGAGGGTTGTTTCTCCTGAAGTTCTGGTTCTGGTTATGATTCTGGTTTCTACTCTGATTACTAACTGAGACAACCATTTTTTCCATCATTTGTTGTAGCCTTTCCATGTTTTTGGCTAGATGGTCATACTTGGGATCAGATGTGGAAGCTGCAGTGTCATCCTTATATGTTACCCTTTTCTCAGCCCTCATTTTGGCTTTCTTCTCAATCAGGTTAACCTCTACACTCACTGCTCCTTTTTGCAAATCTTCCAATGTTTTTTCATCTCTCTCCCTAAGCTGGTAGGCCATGTCAGCATCAAAGCCTTCAGGATATTTAACTAAAGTCATACGTTGGGGAGGTTTCATATGTGGAGGAAGATCGTTATAAATGCTGTTAAACCTTGTAGAGTAGTCATGGACACTCTCTCCTACATTTCTTTTAAGATTATTGTATTCTGCTAAGATTTGGAGAGGGTTGGTCTTGACTTCCCATTTGTTTATGAAGGTCTGATATAAAGAGGGAAGATCCTGGATACTATTAGGAGGTAGGCCCTTAAACCATTTCTTCACATCACCCCCTAAACTCATGGAAAATATTCTCATCTTGACCATCTCATCATCTATCTCCATACAGTGAAAAGAATCTTCCATCCTATCTACATGGTGTTGAGCCATGGTAGAATCTTTTGCAGTGAAATGCGGGATTTTTGATTGATAATCATTGGGTAGAGGCACTAGAGGTTGAGGTAGCACTAGAGGCACATACCAGGCTTCCATTATGATGTTTTGATGAGGTAAAGGATTGGCTTTAACAGTAGGTATGTGTATGACAGGAATACTAGGACCAACAGCAGTCTGTTGAGCAAATTTAGAATGACAAAGCCCTAAGTTATGGATGAAATGAATATTGGGAGGTGTAGATGGAGGGGTTTCTCTATCCCTAATGTGTTGACCACTGTGAGATGGTGAATCAGGAAGCTCAAGGTCTGACTGCTCTAGAACACCAAATGACCTAGTTCTAGGTAAACTACTTGGTAAGTCTAGGTCAAAAAGAGAGTCTGATAGAGCTGTAAAGTCTTCTGATGCAGAGTTAGCTCTATGGATATGTCTAAAAATAGTTGGTCTTTTAGGTGTGGAAGATTTCCTAAGAATGCTCTCAGGGTTGTCAACTATTTTAGGCGGGTTTGGGTTAGGATAAGCTCTTGTGTGAATGGTTCTTGGAGCCAGAATGTTGTCTTCGAACCAAGCAGCTTAATCCTACTCGTTACTTCTAATATGGCTGATGTTGTTATGGAGGTTGGTTTCCCAGTGGAGTCTTATGTAAAAACTAAGACAATCAGCAGGCCTACTAATCACCAGTGGAGTCTTTAAACGTTGAAGAACTATGGAGTCGCCAGGTGGAAGGTTTAGAATGTTTCAGGAAGGTTACTGTCCACCATAGTGATTACTGCCAGACTAACCAGAGATTTTGGTTTTCTGAGGTCCTAAGGATGTATAAGATGAAAAAACTCAGATTTCCCCTGCGGAGTCGCCATTATGTTGGAGTTCCCATGTTTTGGCAAGTTTGGAAATACCAAAAGATGAGACAACATCAGAACCACTTTCAGACCTCAGGATCTAGCCCTCCTGGGTCGAGAGAGGGATCTCTCTATGTAGGCAAAATTTTATGTCTTTGAAGTTCAGTTTTAAGGTTTTAGGCTAGTTATAGGCATGGGGTTTGTTTAGTTTTGTTTTTTTGGTTGTTGGGAATCGGGAAGGAAGGGTTCAATATAAGACAAGGATGAGAAAAGAGGATTTTAGGCAAAGGAGATATATTTCAGAGAACATCCAGACCATTGGGAAATGGAGTCAGGAAAGGGTTTACTTGCTATTCAATATGCAGGCTTTCAATTGGGCTAGTCATCTAAAGCATAGGATCTTAAAGATGATAGTGTGGTATGAAATGGTAGTGAAGGAAGGTGAAATAACAAGGAAACCTCCAAGGTGACCACTTAAGAATCAGATCCAGGGACAGGAGATGCCATTAGACACCTATGATCCAAATCCTAAAAGGTTAACTCTTCAGACAAAGGAAACATTAAAGATTTAAACACAAATGTGAAGGCCTGAGATCAGAGAAAGGCTTTGAACTTTCAATGCTTTGGAATCCAACTTAAGGGAACTTAGGAAGGTTCAATTGATCGAAGAAGACCCTAGTGAGACAAAATTAGCATTCTAAACTCCCAGTATCCAAATTCTCTCAATTAAAACCCAACAAGAACATCTAAGAACAGATTCATTAATTCATACATCAGCTAGCAGTAAATATTAGCCACTACACTAGTTAAATTAACTTGAATCAATACTCAGATAACAAAATCAATAGAAAACATCGAAGGTAGGGAGAGCAGAAACATAGGGTACCATGCAAGGGTATATCCTATGCTAGATTTTTTATGCGTACCAGAGAAATGAACTGTGATGAATTACAAAGGAAAACAGAAACAGAGTAAGAAAAACATCACTGCTGCTTTAAATCAGGATCCAAAGAAATGTGCTTTTCATATTAAAGAGCAACACCAGTCATGTACAAAATTTTCCAACAGCTTGATATTCAGTCTGAAAACATCTCCTCAGCCTATCTTACAACTTTACACAGAGAACTATATCTCAAGAGAAACATCTTACAATTCACAGATATCCGATCAACAACCAACAACCTTTTACATGTGTTTTTCTTGAGTTCTTATAGCTGAAAGAGAGGTAGAGGAGGTAGCTGAAACACTAAATGAAACATTAAAATAGAGTAGAAGAAGAGGGTCGAGGCCCATTCTGTCTTAATATCTATGCATTGATTCTTGGTACTCTTTGGAAGAAAGAGTGGTCTTCGACAAGCTGAAATTTACTCCAGGTATGTTCGTGATGTACTTTGGCTGCAGTACTCGGTAGTACTTTAGTGAATAAACAAAAAGGCAGATAAATTACCTCAAGTTTTTCCATACTGTGTAACAAATTATTTTGTAGCATTGCGACTGTTGTCAGGGTGGAAATATTCTCAGGAACACGACGTAGAATAAAGACAGCATGGGTACTTTGTCCTTTCTTGGAAGGAAACTTCTGCTGATGTGAAACACTGTCATATTTCTTCCTATGCATTACGCCTCATTAGGCATTCTGTGTTAATCGTAAGGTCTTAAATCTGGTATGTTTTCCTTTTAAACACTGGATTAAGGCTCAAAATATTTAATTACAGGCCTTAAACTCTCTGATCTTTCACCGATACTCTTTTCCGCTTTATTACTATCTCTGTATGTGAAATTGGAACTTTAATGGTGCTGGAGGGTATTTACAGAGTTAATACACCTGATTTGAATAAAATGTGCACTTAAAACACTTTTCAGGAGTTTTCCCTACACCTTTGGCTCTGGAAACAACCTCTTCTACGCTTTGTGTCACTATAACAGTGACTGTGAACAATGGCGGTTTCCACTACCTATATCCCGCAAAAGCACACAAAAATGTTAAGAAAATCCATGCATGGGGAGGATGGCTGTGGTGGAATGTTGTGGAATTGGCAGCGCAACATGGTGAATGTTGTGGATGCAACGGAAAGCGATGGAAAAATGCAATGAAACAGTGGAAAAATGATCAAATGAAGGTTTGGTGGAGATTGCATGTGGACCGTCTGATCATATCTAGAGGTGATGATCAACGGTGGGGGTTAATCAACAGAATGACTTTGGAAGGTTGGGAAAAAATGAAATAAACTCCAATGTGAAACATTAAAGTTTAATGTTAGGCGGAATGATTATGGTAAATGAAAAACATAGGTTCGTACCTTTGAATGCAATACACGGGAGTGTATGAAAATGCAACGAAAACATATGAAATGGACCTTAGGTGGTGGAACCCGGTCATGGCGGAGGGCGATTTGATATGGACCATCAAATCTCAGGAGGAGATCGACGGTGGTGATGATCCGATGAGATGCCATGGTCGCGCGATGAAAAACAATGAAGAGAACGCGAGATGCAATGAGGGCCATTGATCAAGATAGATCAACGGTCGAGATCCCTTGATGAACCTTCGAGCATAGAAGTGGGGAAGTGGTTTTCAGGATCAAAACCATTGTTTTCACGCGACTAAAAGCGGGTAAGGTGGTTTTTTATTTTGGAACGCAATATGGGTCCCCGACTGACACGTGGCTCTAGAACTACCCATATCGCTTAAGTTATTACTGTTAATCACCGAACACAAAAAATGCGCGATATTTTTGTGGACCGTTGGATCTGGGCCCGTGAGATCTGACGGAAATGGAGGATCCCAATCTGAGGAGATGCACGGTCGGTTAAAGTGGGGTCAAGAAGACAGCAGTTTAGCTGTGAACTGTCTGATCCATGCGATGGACGACTAGGATCTAGAGAGAGAAAATCAGGCAGAGGATATGGTTAGTGGGCGAGAGTGATATGAGCTGTCAAATGAGACAGGATCAATGATCAAGATCTAATCAGAAGTGGAGGAGGCAGGGGCCAAATCTCCAACGGGCGATGAATCGATTGGCTTCAGACCATTAGATCTGCGGGGAATCGACGGCTATTATTAGATCGGGGATCGGCCAATCGGGGCATCGGAAGGGTGGTGCATTTTGAAACCTCCGATTGGCGATGGAAGCAGCACTGCACTGGCCATCAGATCGCTTTGAAGATCAATGGTGGAGATTGTTACACAAGCCAACAGACAAAATACATTATCGCATCTGAGATTTTAACTTTTCAAAGAAAATGCGCTCCACTCCGAACTTTCGATGCGATAAGCTCCATATGCGTTAGCGCTTGGTCTTAGCACTCAGGTTTATGGGGGGAAGTGGTTAGGGGTTGGCTGAAAAGGGGCTAAGCCTTTTTTATAATAAAAATGGGCTTTTTAGCCTAGAAACAAAGTTTTTAAGGCTAAAAAGAGGCTTTCGGTAGAGGTAACAAGGGGATTTAAAATCAAATGAAGGGATTTCACTTGGTTATAAGGGGCATGTAGATGGTTTGGAAGACTTAGGAGGGATTTTTTGGGTTAAAGGGGAAACTTTGAAAATGGGAAAAAAGGCTAAAATGGGGAAATTTGCAGGAATACAAGGGAAAAATGGAGGCCTTTTCTGAGCACTATTTTTTCACATACAGTGAGGCTTTTTGGATGGATGCAGCAGTGCATATATTTTCAAAGACAAAGGACACATAGAGGCTTCAAGGATGAGATATTTTCATGGGAAATGTATCTCTTGAAGGCTCAAAAAAATTTAGCCACCTATTTGCTTGGCAAAAAATTCATAGGTGGCTAATAGATAGGATAGGAAAAATGATGGAAAAAATGTATGTCGAAATCAATAATTAGAACATAAATCAGAATCAAAACCAGAACCAAAAATTTAGGAGAAAAAATCCCCCAAACAGACAGAGAGACTCTGATCAACAATTCATACCCCCATTTCAAGAGAATTTCCTAGATGAAGATGAGGGGATAATAGAAGAGTTTGAGGGAGCTACTATAAACATGGTGGAAGTGGATAACCAAGATCACACCTTTCCCACAGAAGACAACCAGACGTTATACTCACATTGGGATGAGGAAAGGTTAGAATCTGAATACTACAGGTTAGGATTCGAGCATGCCATCATGCAGGTCTGAGAACAATGTGATCTCAGAAGTAAAAGGAAACCAGAAGCTCCCAAAGCCAAAACCTCCAAAATCACTATTAAGAAAAGACTTGAAAAAACTCCTAAAGGGACTGCTGAAAGCAACAAAACAACAACCGAGAGTTTTGAGAAAAATAAAGAAAAGGACATCTAAAATACTGATAAACAAAGTCAAGAAACCAACAACACTAGCACTGCAGCTAATGCTCCTGATAAAACAGCTTCAAACCTTGTACATAGTGAGAATCAGCAATCTGATTCTATCAATAAAATGGTGGCCAAAAAAACAGAATTGAGCCTTTCAAAGAGTCCATCTCCTTTCAATCTTGAAAGTGAGATAGCCAAGATCAAAATTTCAGTGCCCCTCACTAAGTTGGGCACCCAGGATGCATACAAAGGTCAAATTTTGAAAGCTTTAAATCTAGGAGAAAACAGCGACATTGTCAATTTAAGTGATGATCAACCAGCCCTTCTGTTTGGTCCAAAGATAAAAGGTAAGTTTTGGGAAGGGGTAGTACCTCCTTTTTATATCAATCTCAATATCCATGACAAAATCCTCCACAACGCAATGCATGACCATGGGGCTTTACACAACCTTATGCCTAAGGTAGTTATGGAGAAGTTAGGCCTAGAAATAACTAGACCTTATAAGGACTTATATTCCTTTGACTCTAGCAGGGTGAAGTGCCTTGGCCTAGTCAAAGATCTTTGTGTGAATCTGACTCAAATCCCACCCAAGTGCATGGTTATGGATGTTGTAGTGGCAGATGTGCTACCTAAGTATGGCATGTTGTTTTCAAGGTCATGGGGTTCCAAGCTACAAGGTACAATGCAAATGGATGGGTCATACACCACAATAATTGTATTTAGCCAGCTTAGGAGACTATATAGAGAGGCACAAATGAATTTTATGGTTAGCAACCTAGAAAAACCTGAAAATCCACCTCTATACTCTATCCACATGGATCTGGACTCTTTTATCCTTCTCAATGATGAATCCATATATGAGCCAGAGCTAGAAGACAAAGATGCGAAAAATAGAGTAGAGCCCACTGATCTTAACATAATGGCCACTGTAGATATGGAGGAAAACGAGGGAGAAACATTAGAACAGTGCGCTGAATCAGAAACTCAGAGTGAAAAAAACCAAGACTGCAAACTGCAGATTAATCATCGCTCTAAACTCCATGCACATCATGAAGAACAAAACATTCCACTCCATGGTGTAGACCCCATAATACAACATAATGATGAACCTAGCATTAGGGATGAAAATGATGATAAACCTGAAAACAACCCCTTATGGAGAATGAGCTTTGATGGGTCTTGCACTAGGAGTAATGCAGGGGCTGGAGTGTGGTTACATAATACTGAGAGTGACCATGCTGAGAGTCATGCTTGCAAACTAGATTTTAAGTGCACTAACAATATCGCAGAGTATGAGGCTCTCATCCTAGGATTGAATCTATTGAAAAAACTAGGAGCCCGAAGGATAGCTGTACATGGAGACTCTGAATTAGTTATCAAACAAGTGAACGGAGAGTACACTACAAAGCATCCTAGATTGAGGGCATACAGAAACAATGCCATGGATTTATCGAAAAACTTTGTAGAGTATGAGCTTGTGTTTGTTCCTAGGAGCCAGAACATTATTGTAAATGGATTAGCCTGCATTTCTAGTTCATATAAAAAATCACCTAGCGACAAATAGATCATCATTCAAACAAAATATAGACCTGCAGTGCCTGATAATGAGAAATATTGGCAAGTCTTTAAGGGAGACAAGCAGATAGAGGATTTTCTGATCGGCGGGAATGAGTTTTAATTCTTTGATTCAGACTCTAAATCTGATGAAATTTTCTTGAGTAAAGGGCCCCCTAATGAAGAAAAATCACCCCATAACGTAAAAATAAACATGTTAACTGAAGAAATTGAAACTCAAACTAAAGAGTACAAGAACGCAGAAAAAGAAGACATTGAGGTGCTGCAGTCAAAAGATAAGAACATACCTAGAGGACTAGCACATTTAGAGGACCTTTTTGACTTTAACAATGTAGCGAAGAAACCCACTATAGAACACATAGATTTGGATGTTGAGGATGTTAGTGTCCTATGATTTGGCTGATTGGCAAGCCAAATGATAGTGTAACATCAAACCAATCTTTGGAGGCCAAGGACCTAGCCTTTCTGGACTCAGAGAGGGCTCTCTCTATTTGTGCAAGGGATATCTGTGTGTTTGCTTATTGTGTTATGATTTTAGGCTAGTTATGAAGCAGGTTTTTTGGTTTTGGTTTTTAGGTTGTGAGGGATGAAACTAATCAAAGATATAAGATAGGTAAAAAGATGTCAGATCAACTGGGCTATGGGGTCGAAAAGGTCAAGAAAGCTATCAGATGGTGATACAAGGCTGTTGAAGGGCCGATTTGATTCGAGGTAGAAAGGATCTTTGGGAAAAATGGAGTAAAATGGACATCAAGTTTGTGAACAACAAAGGATTTCAAGCATAACTAGTTTAATAGCTGACATAAACATGGTAGGGAAAACCATTAATCATGAGAAATGTAACTATAATCTAATCAATACATAGAAATAAACATTCAAGCCATGCATAGAGATATATAACTCTCTAACTTTGGGAAATGGCTATCAGAATTTGGGGAAATACACTTAAGACAGACAAACAACTCAAATCACTATGCCGGAACGCCTAAACACAGTACTTCAAGTTATTGGGCACTTTGAAAACAAGATTGCATAGTCTTAGGCAAAGGGAAAGATCAGAACAAGACCTCCTTGGTTCAACAAATGACAATCCAATCAGTCAAAGAGAAATTTCATGGATGGAGCTATGGCTAGCCATGAGTAAGCAGGGCATACCGTAAATCATACTTAGCATGCATAAAACCATGAATGAAAGAAGCAACAATATCCTTAAGTTATTAAAGAGCAATCAAGAATTCTTTAATGTGACTAAGAATGAAGAAAACATGGAAGCTATGAAGAAACAGGAAATTTGAGGTGCCTCCAAGGGCATGTCTCAAAATTTTTCTCTACTGTTCTATAGCAAGCAAGAAACATGGATTTATGAATGAAAACTAGGAAACAAACAAAGAGAGAGACACTATACCATTTTACCAAGTCATGGAATCCAACAGCAATCCTCTTTCATCATCCAAGAACATCCAAGAGACTATCCAAAAGCATGAGACAAGTATTTCTTCCAAAGCTTATATGACCATATATTGCTTCTATCATCAAGTTCAGCCCCGTTTTACAATGAAAGCCTTTCGAATATATAGGCCCAAATGAGGAAAACCTCTTAGTTCAGTTCGAAATCTCATTGGCCTATCCAAGATATCTAATCTTGTCCTTGAGGCTTTGCAAAGCCCAAGGCACAAAATATCTCATAAAATATCTAAAAAATGCTAAAACAGGGAAATAAATTGACTTTTCATAACTTCTCATGTGCAAAAATAGCTAAACGCACATGAGGAAAAAGAAGTTTTTAAAGGTTCAATTTTTACAAAAATACTCAAAAAATGCATCAGCAAAAGGTCCCCTGACTTGCCGGCAACTTTTTGCAGCCTTCCCGATGTCAAAACAAGGCTCATGATAGCTCGTTGGAAAGCTCTGATTGTCTAATTTCTAGAACGACTTGAATTTTCCCAATCGGATGCCTAGAAATCCTCCAAAAATAGGCCTATCTGTAAAAAACCAAAAAATAAGGTTTGCTAATAGACCGGGCAAAGTGTAGAAAAAGCGAGCATTTTTTGACATTTCTAGGAAGAAAATGATCTTCAAATGTCCTGAAAATTACTAAGTACGTGCTCCTAAAATTATGGCATCTGATGATACCATTATAATCCTTTGATGATCCCCCAAACTGAAATGGTGAAGCCCATGAGTTTTGGCCAAAAACCCAAAAATGACAAAAAACCAAAATATGTCGAAATTTGCCCAAAATTGGTGAGCATGACCCTCAAGGTTTCTCAGCAACATGTTGTGAATCAGAGGAAAAAATATGAAGTCCTGATGTATATTTCCTCACTTTCTGTTTCGGGCACTTCCCTTTAGCCTCCTTGAGCTTTTCTTAAGCAGCCTTCAACTTGCGCCGGGAAAACTGATTTAACTTTTTATAATGCCCCATCATTCTCCTTTGAAGGTCTAAATCCCTGTTTGCCTTCTCCAATTTCTTCTCCAAGTGGTCATTGACTCTCTCAAGCCATGCCTCCCTATTGTTCTCTATCTCCTATTCGAACAATTCAGTGAGAGGGGTAGATTGGAGAAGGGCATTTTCCTCTTCTTTTTGCTTCTCAAGGGCCTTTTTAAGCCCCATGGTTCTTGGCATCTTTTTCCTAGGCTGATCTTCGCCTTCACTTTCATCGAACTCACCCATAATTTCTTCCAACCTTGCTTGGGCTTTGGAGGCCTCCTTCTTGTACTTGGTTTCTCGTGTCTCATAAACAGCCATATGGACATTCATTTGCTTATTTTGAACTTGCAAGAATTGATTGAAGTTCCTAGCTCTATGAAGATCAGCCTTCAAGGCATCAATTTGGCTTTCTCTATGGATCAAGAGGTTTTCTAGAATCCAGGCCTCATTATCACTATCATCACTTTTGATTTGGATGATGCCGAATGCACTCTCCTATTCATGACTTCCTTCTTCTTTGCCCTTCCCCTTGCTTTGGGTGGCTTTTATAGTACTCTTTCTCCTAGGCAAATCAATCATGGGCTTCTTTGGCAATTTTCCTTTACTTCAGAGGGTCCTTGTCACATTTGGAGTGACAACTCTAGGCACTCTTTTCTTTGTTGTTCAGGTCTTGGCGACTTTCGGAGAAGAGAGCATGGCCCCTTGCCTCAGAGAGGCAGCTAGCACATGCTCCATGGGTTCTTTACCCTTGTCACTTTTACCTTTTTCTTCTTGAGGATGTTGTTCCTCATGTTGTGGCTTATGTGTAACATGTTGTGGCTGCCCTTGTTTATCACTTTCCTATCCTTGCTCATCATCTTGATGTTGCTGTTCTATCTCACCTTCACTGTGTTGCTTTTCCTCATCCCCTTGTTGCTACTCATCATCACTGTCATGCTATTGTTCAACACTTTCTTCGTCCTCCCCTTGCTGTTGTTCATCATCACTGTGATGTTGTTGTGTGTCATCATAAGGCTACTCACCCTCATCATAAGTCTACACGCACTCACTGTGTTGTTTTTCATCATCTCTTTGTTGTTGTTCATCATCATTGTGATGTTGTTGTTCAACGCTTTCTTCTTCCTGTTCATGTCCTTCTTCCTCTTGCTGGTCACTTTCTTCTCCTTCTTCATGTTCCTTTTTTTGTTCTGTAGTAAACTTGAGCTTTTTAGGAATAGGTCTACTAGAAGAAGGTGAGGGATGATGAGTAGGAGGTGTAGGGGATGTATGGATTGGAGGGAAAGTGGAGAAATACGGATGAGTGATGAAAGTATCCCATGAGACCTCTCTCTTTTCAAGTTGATGAAGAATGATGATTTTGATGCGAGAGTGATGGAAGATACAGGCTACTTGCTGTGAAGGAGGCTTCTTCTGAACAGTGGAGGCCATTTTCTCAATGCTCTTGTGTAAGAAGAAAGGAAGATTTAGAAGCTTTGTCCTTGTGAAATGCATGAGTAGTCGAATGTGATAGGCATAGATTCAGGAGAATCTTCCCTCACAAGTGAAGTACTTCATGATAATCTTCATGAGAGGGGCGTAGCTGGCTAAAAGATATGAGAAAGGGAAAATAGAAGGACATGACTCTCTGTGCTCAAGCTTCAGAAAGGGATTGTAATCATCTGAGTCCAAATGGCTTTGTTTAAACCATTTCTCGCCAATATAGGGGATTTTAGTGGCCTTGGAGATGGACCTTGGAGAAAATTTGAAGTCAAGGCCTACCAACTGGAAATGCTTATCTTGAAACCTCAAAGTGCAAAGGTGTGTCAAAGGAGAAAAACTCTTCACCTCTTGCACCCTTTGACAAAAATCTAAACATCCCACCTCATGGAAATTGAATAAGACTGATGGGTGGGCATTCACTTCTTCAGTGGAAGTAGGCTCAAATCGCTTATGCAAACCACTCCTACTGTCCTGCCTGGGAGGTATCTTGTTCTGGATGCTCTCTGCAAAACCAAACTGCCTCAAATGGTTTTTTTTTAAATGCTCTCTCAAACACAACTCTGTCTTCTTGGTTAGTCACTGTTTGACCAAGGTAGAATTCTTCAAATGCTATGTGAAATGACTTTTTAACACAAAAATCCCTGCTCTTTCCAAAACACTGTTTGTTTCCCTTTGTATGCCAGTCAACAAACAATTTATAATGACAAGCACACAGTCAAACAAAAGGTACACACAGTCAAAGTGATTTTCTGTGTTTGGATAAGGTCATAGGGCTCTTGGTGTTTTGGTGACAACAAGACATCCTTGTAGCAAACAAAAAGCAAAAACTCCTCATAATCAACACAACCTCCTTGTACTTCACTGTTTCTCACACCCAGTTTTGACAAAAACACCTTTGAATTGCAAGGGAAGCTCCACTCGCCAAAGTCTGTTTCATGGAAAAAAAGGCAGCAAGACTGGTTTTTGCTTTCTTACCACACAGGGGAGACTTTTGAAATGACAAAAACACTTATACAATGATCACTGTTCATGAAATTAGGCCTACTGTTTCACTTTTCAAACATTGTGTTTCTCCTTTAAAACACTGTCTCTACCTTTTAACACTATTTTTAGGGCAGTTTATAAAGTCCTTTGACATCAATAAAAACCCACCATTTTCACTATGTCAGTGTTGGGCAATCATAAACCATAGCAGCTCTTGAGTTTTAAACCAAAATATCAAACCTCCCAAGCACTGTTTTCTCCACTATATAGCTGACAGAGTTTAACTTTGTTTTACCATAGTAAGGTTATCTTCACAATTTGACAAAGCCTTCACTATTATGTATATTTTGACTTGTAGGTTTATGTTGATGCACTGTTATGAGGGCAGCGTTTAGGCCTTTGACATAAAAAATGACCACTTCACTTTCAACTAACTATAAAAATATTTTTCAACCTTTTGCCCCCAACATACCTTGAAGATCGATAGCAGCCGTTGTTTGAAGGGTTTTAGCAGCTTTGAAAGCTTTTGGAGGCATTTTGATGGCTTGAAACATGTGCGACACGTTTGAAATGAGAGAGTGCCGTGCACAAGAAAGCTGTCGAGTCACCGTCGGGCCATCGTGACCGGCGCTAACAGGCGCGTCGCGCAGCAGTGCATCCTTTGAAAAAATTTCTCCTGAACGCGCAAAAATAGATTTTCAACGGTCCTTAAACCCCTTTGAAAGGGAAAAAGCCAAAGTCCTCTTCACACTTGATCGGTGAGGGTTTTTTTTAAGAGATGTTTGAAAAAGCCTTTGTTTTTAAACAAAACTTGAACCCTTATCCCTTAAAACATAACCTGATACTTTTTTGTCTCGATAAATTTCATAGTGGTAATGAGCATTTATTTTATAAGCCTGACCCCATTTCTGAAATGAAACAACCTTTTTGAGAGTTTAAAACTTTGACTGTTTCTTATTTAAGGAATGAAAAATTGTCCTCCTTTTCTGATATCTGTACTGTGGAAGGAAGTTCTGCTCTGAGCCACAATGGCTCATCTTCTGTCACTTTTTATCAGTTTGAAAAAGGTTTTATAAAATAGAAAGAGCAGCATCTTTAAATATTAACATCACTTAGTGTTTTTCTTATTTGAAAAAGGACATCTGTAGAAAACACCCTGTGTTATGTGAGGCTTTCTTTGATACTTTGAAAGAGGTATTTTCACCCTTTTGAAACCTAAACTGACCATGTCTACTCCTGATGCTTTGGATATGGTCATGCCCATTGTGAAAACTAAATGAGATGGCAGGTGTTGTTTGAGTTTCTTTTTGACTGTGGGTAAGAATAAAACAGGAGATGAGGTACTAGAGTTGAAAAGTGAACAAGGGAAAGCTACCCCTTTGTTCTTCTGTTAAGGAGGTCTGCAAGAAACCTGGGCTTTACTATAATCTATCCATCAAGAGGGAACTTCTTTTGAAAACTCCTTCTCTACTCAAACTGTAACAGCAAGGTACCTTTGACCTATTTTCATAAGGAGGATGCCTTCATTTGTATCAGTGGCATGCAGGTATCGCTTTTGAATGTTTGTTCCAGAACCTTTTGAAAAACAATTATCACCTTTAGTGGTTTCTCTTTTACATGATGGCAGAGGTCAGTTTGGGACCAAGACCCTTTTGGCTCCTTTGGCTTTCAGCTTAATAATATTTCTCCATTGATGATCAACTCATTAGCTTCATATTGTAACTCAATAACAATGGATCTTATGCAAACAATCTTTGAAAAGCACCACTGCTTTGCCTCATAATTCAAATGATAGTGAAACTCATGCAGACCATTTTTAAAGCCCACTGATTTTCCTCTGCCTTTTAATCATAATTTTCATGCAGATACCTTCAGTTGTTGTTTCACTGTACTCAAAAAAATTGCCTTACAGTCATTTTTATTCTAAAAATCAAACTTTACCCTTGGCCCTCTGCTTATAGATGAAGGAGGTGCTCTTTGTCTTCGACACTCCACTTATAAAATGAAGGAGGTTTTTTCAGTATTCAATCCCTATGCTTATAGATGAAAGAGGTTTTTCAGTCTTTCCATTTCATCATCTTTTGACAGTGTTATTTTTCATTTCATTGTCCTTTCATGGTTTGACTGTGATCATAGGAGCTTAATGAAACCACTCCCTACCCTGTAGTTGCATCCCAGGCTCAAAATCACATTGAGAAGTAGCCGTCTTCTCATGTGGAACCAAATACTGTCTCCTGGGAATGCTAGTGTACTTATGTTCTTGAAAGATCCATTAAGACACTATAAAACCACCTAAAATCAGTTTGACTTATGGTACATGTATTGCTGAGACTTGAGGGTTTATGAGTGGCGCGACCTAGGGTTGTAACCAACTTTATTTGCAGAATGGGAAGGTCTGTTATGACTGGTCTATAGCAGATAGAGGTTCTTTGGCTTTTAGGATAGTTTTCCAAGGGAAAAATGCCTAAAGCGCCACTACCTAACTTAGGGGAGACTTTTTGGAAATATTTGGATTGTTTTCTTTGGCGCTGATGGACAAGCTAGTGTGGATTAGGCTAGATAGGACTTGATAATGAGGTTTCATCTCATCATGGGTGGACTGAAAGGTAAGAGGGAAAAAAATTGTATGGGTGTTTTCCAACTGGAAATTTTTTTAGATTAGCTGCTAGAAAACTTGGCTGTTACAACTAGTCATCACCAACAAGTGAAAAATACTAATGAATAACAGTGGCTCCATTTGGGGAGGTCATCTCCTTTTCGGGAGGTGTCCAGAATCTCAGATATTTAGCTTATGAAGACCAGTGCCTTATCCATTAGCGCAAATTTTACCCTTCCTTGATTCTACTTCTGAAAATTGACAGCATGATTAGCATCAATAATATTTCTACCTACCCCACTATCTTTCCTAACATTTTTTCTTCCTTTGGGTGCATTTGGTCTAGCAACCCTTTTGACAATATATATTTTTTTCTAAAAATGAACCTATCTAGTTATACACTTATATCTGCCAGGAGTTCAGATTAAGCTGATGAACTCCTTCATTACTCTACCTATGCTACATCAATTGTCAAGGTTAAGCTGTTTGACAAGATTTTGTTCTCTAATCTAAAACACGAAATTGAAAAATGATCAAATCAGGGTTAGACAGTCTGATTTGTCATGTACTTGCGGCTTGAAGGACAAGCTGCACACAAATATTATTTGGCATAAAATGGAAACTAGGAAAAACGGGGCTAGGATGCATAATTTGTTTTTCATCCCCGCTTCCCTCTTTGGTTCTGTTTTGAGCATGTGGAACCAGTATCTTTTCCTAATCCACTCTCTTTGATAAGTCAAGCTTACACAATGTTGACCATATTTTCCACTCACTAACTTATCAGCAGATAAATTTAAAACATGTTCAGCGATGATTAGGCTAGATAACTGAACAAGACATTTGAGCACTAGTAGCGGCATTTATACTTGCGCGCTTTCGGAATGACTGTTTTTTTAACATGGGGCCTTTTTTCTATTTTTCAACTGCCCTCTTTTCTATGTTTCTATTGTTTTTTACTTTTCTGCTTTTTATCTATTTTTCAACAATGGTATATACAATGATTGAAAATGTTTTAAACTCAGAAATCTTGGAAATGGAGAAACTTAAGCATCTTATCCTCATAAGGATCTCCTACCACTCTTGGTCCACTCAACTCCTGAAAAGAGAAATTTGGAAAATTTTCTCTTTCCAGCATGACATAAGAATTCATGCAAGAATCTCTGAATGAACCCGTATCTTCCCGCTGTACCTCTTTATACCTTTTATTTCTGCTCCTTCCTTTACTGTACATCTTCTTTAAGTAATGCATATATTCTTTGTCATTTTTGAAATAAATAATGACATCATCAAGGTATGTTAAAATTCATAAATTCAGGACTGGAAACATGGCTTTCAGGAGCATATTTTTGATATCCGGTGGTTTTGCAATTCTGAGTCTGAAACTGGAACTACTTCCAGCATACTGGAAAAAAAATTTGAGCTGTCTGCTTTGCAAGGGAATCATTTGGCTATAACCTGAAACATCATCTTGCAAAGGTATATGATTAAAACAACTTATCATCGGCATATCATGGTCTTGGGCAGGAAGGATAAAATTTCTGTTATAGGGATGTGTATTAGTGTTTCTAAAATCAAAACAGATCCTATGATCAGCTATTTTATCTTTGATTATTACTGATTGGTTCATATTTTTGTATTTTCTTTTGTCAAAGTTGTTTATTGGAGTGATGGTAGTGGCATAGTGTTTCTCATTGTTTTCTCTGCATGAGATTTCCAATTCTAGCAGTTCTAAGTCTTTGATGGAATGACAGGATATTAGCCAGTTCAAGTAACTCAGGTATATTTGGACTGCAGTTATCATGTTCACTCATAAGGAGTTTATCAGGCATTTTTTCTGGATTTTGAGCTGTTATGGCTACAGTCAAGGTTTCACTTGCAGTGGAAGATTTATGTGATGGTAAATCCTTGAGGTACGGTAAAAACATTAAGTTTCCCTGCTCCTGAGTTCTGAAAAGGTTTGTGATATGTAAGTCTTCTAATGCCTCTATTCTGAAAAAGTTTCCTGATGTTACTGCTGATGTTTGACTAAGGTTTGAGAAATTTTCTTGATAGTACATAATGGTTTGTGCTTCTTGCTCTATTCCTATTTCAAAAGGAACATACTTACTTTCCTCAAGACATAGCTGTTCATGATCATGGTAGTTTTGAGTGTCTAGTTTTTCATAGAGAACTAGGGGTAGCTGACGTGGTGGGTCTAAGTTTGTTTCAATTTCTTCTGACTGTTCTTCAATGTCCTCATCGGTGTGTAGAATAAAAGAGTTCAAGTCGAAATGCAAGGAATACATTGGGATGTTATCTGGCCTCTCTTGGCTACTAATCATGTATTTCATGTGTGACTCTCGATAGAGTATTCTTGTTTGGTCAAACACAGGAATAGTGGCGTAGGACATATCAAGTTGAATATTCCCTTGGAGCTTGGCTCCCCAAGATCTGGATAGAAGAATTCCGTACTTGGGGGGAATGTCTGCTACCACTATGTCCATGATCAGGTGTTTTGTAGGTATTTGGGCCAAACTAAAATGAAGATCTTTGATCAAGCCTAGACATTTGACTCTACTAGAATCAAATGAATATAATTCTTTGTATGGTCTTGTGATTTCTAGGCCTAATCTTTCCATTACAACCTTCAACATAAGATTATGCGAGGCGCCGAAGTCTAGCATGACATTGTGAAGGATTTGGTCATGGATATTCAGACTAATGTAAAAGGGAAGAGTGGTTCCCTCTTGGAATTTCCCTTCTATTTTCGGACCAAACAACACTTCAGGAGTGTCATCAGCTAGATTAAGGGTGTTGGCATCATTTCCTATATTTAGGACCTTTAACACTTGGGATTTGTAAGAGTTTTGGGTGATGAGCTTGGTAAGCAGCATGGTGATATTTATTTTGGCGATTTCACCCCCAAAACTAAAAGGTAGCTGTAGTTTAGACATGTTTGCTTCAGCTTTTTCAGCCATGAATTTCTCTATGTTCTGAGTTTGCTGGCTCTATTTCAGGATTTTGTTTGCCACAGCCACCTCGGGAATCTTTGTGGAAGTACTAGGAGCATCTGAGTCAGGACTAGTTTAGGTAACTCTATCTTTGTTTTGGTCATTCTTTCCGACCATGATTTTGTTGTTGTTCACTGCTTTCTTAAGGATGGTATCAGGGGTTTTAGCAGTGTCTGAGCTACCTTTCTTGGAGTTTTCTTGATTTTTTCTGCTTCTAAGGTCATATTTCTGGTGAGATTCTACTATGGCATTCTGAAAATCTATGGTAGGATCCTCTGGATCTTCATAGTTGGTTTCATCCTGATTCAGAGAGAAGAATGCTTGTTCTTCTTCTGTGAGGTATACCTCACTCTCATTATCAGATCCTATGAGGTTCAAATGATTTTCATCAATGGGTTTTGTATCCCTATCATCTTCTTCCACATAATTTTCATTAAATGGTGGCCTAATTTGTTGGTCATTTTCCCTTGGTTTTTTTTGAGGCTGTTCCCTCCTAAAATTTTGGTTCCAGTTTCTATTTGGAGGGTTTGGCTAGTTGTCCCTAAGAGGGCTCTTCTCACTTATCTTTTCCCACATTTTTTCCATGGACCTGACTAAGTCATCTATTCTAGGATCTAAGGTAGGAGCTGACGTGGAGACTTCATCCTGGTAGGTGACTTTCCTTTCTGATCTAGTCCTAGCTCTTTTTTCGGCTAAGTTGGCTTCTGCCCTTATGGCTACTTTTTGCATTTCCTCTAAGGTAAGGGGTCCTTCTCTCTTAGCTGATAAGTCATGTTTGGGTCAAAACCCTCGGGGAAATTTGCCAAGGCTGAATGAAGTGGCGGTTTGAAGTGAGGTGGGAGGGTGTTATACACACTGTTGAACCTAGTGCGGTATCCCTGGACACTTTCCTCACTTTCCCGTTTTATATTGTTATATTCTGACGGGATTTGAATGGGGTTTTTTCAGATTTCCCAATTTTTTATGAAGACTTGGTAGAGTTCTGGGAGGTTGTGGATGTTGTTTGGAGTTAAGCTCTTAAACCATTTTTTGGGTTCCCTGCTCAGGCTTTGTGCGAATATTCTCATTCTGATGGTCTCGTCTTCTATTTCCATGTATTCAAAGGCATCGCTAATCCTATCTACATGTTGTTGAGCTGTGGTAGTCTCATCTTTGGTAAAGTGTGGGATTTTGGCTTGATATTCATTTTGTAAGGGAGCCAATGGTTGTGGCAACACCAAGGGTGCATACCAAGCTGCCATGACGGGAGCTAATGGATGATGTACAAAATGAGGGCTTGCGGGATGAGCTGAGGTGGTTTGGATAGGTGTGGTGGATGTACTTGGACTAGTGATTTGATTTTGAGCAGATCTGGGATGGTAGGAGCCAAAGTGATGGAGAAGCTGAAGGTCGGGAGTTGTAGTAGGTGAGGCTTCTCTACTAGGACTATGTGGCAGATCTAGGGGCTCAAGATCGTCAAAGTCTACCTTACTTTGTGACTTGCTTCTAAAAAGAGTTTTTGCTGATTCTAAGTCAAAGGGGGAATTTGGTAAGGCAGTGAGATGTTCAGGTACTGATCTTGTTTTACGGATGGACCTATCGGTAGCTAAATTTCCAGTTTCGGAAGCTTGCCACAGAATCTTCTCTGGGTCATCTACTATGATAGGGGGATTTGGGTCTGGATGAGCTCTGGTGCTGATTCTTCGTGAAGCCAGATTTCGGGTCTAGAGTTTAGAGAGGATGGTATTTGTGAATGTTTTGGATGGATGGCCTCTCTAAGGTTTTACTAATGTGAAGGATGGTCAAAACTAAAAGGATGGACTAGTGGAGTCGCCAGGTGGATTTTTATGAGAACTATGGTCCACCACCAACACTATCAAAGATGCTTTGGGAAAACATTTTATAGCAAAATTTGAGATGGAAACTTGCAAAGAAGAGTGATTCACTTGGTTTCAATAGTTTTCTAGGCTGTATGGACAAGCTAATGGTTCTCTTCGCAAGAAGGCTTCTGCTTATCTCCTATGTTTAGGTGAGGTTTTCTGAATCACTAAGTTATACTTAGTTTGTCACTGATTACAGAGTTTCCACCCTAAGTTTAAGTTTTTGGAAGGATAAGTTAGCAGAAAGGTATGGTTTATGAATTTTTTGGTCTTTTATGGAGTTTTTAGGCCTACTAGAGGCTAATGGAGTTGCCAGGTGGAACTTGGTTGTTTTTGTAAAGATGTAGCTATGGTCCACCACCAGTAACTAGGGAAAACCAATCTGGGAATTTTTTTGGGGTTTTTCTGATTTTTTATGTGCAGCCTATGGTTTATTAAAGTATTCTAAACTTGTTTCATCACTTTTATAGGGTGGCGATAACAAAAAGAGTTTTCTTTAAATGATTCCATGGACTGCTTGCCTGTGAGGTTTGGAAGAGTTTCCTACAACTAAATCATCATTTTGCTAAGATGGTGAAAGAGCTAGATTCTACTCTTCTAAGTTTGACTGAGATTTTGAGAGTTCCTAAGGGATACCTAGGATGTTTTGAATCAATGTCCCACCGTGATCGCCATTATGTTAGTGAGCGGTGGGATAAGTCAATCAGATAGTATTCTTAAAGGTCTCTAAAGGTTTATGGAAACTAAGCTTGTTTATCACTCAGAGTCCCATCGTGATTGCCATTATGTTAGGGTGGCGATGAGGTGGCTCAATCGGATAGTAGCCTAGATTTTAGTAAATTAGTAAGGCCTACTGGAGGCTAGTGGAGTTGCCAGGTGGATTTTTAGTTGTTTTGAGGTATATGTGTATGGTCCACCACCAATACTGACAAAAACCAATCTAAGGGAGTTTTTTGGGGTTTTTCTGAGTTTTTATGTGTAGCCTATTTGTAAGAGTGTTCTAAACCTGATTCATCACTTTTCTAAGATGGTGAAACAAAGAGTTTACTCTAAATATTTCTATAGGCTGATGGTCTGAGTTTAATGTTGAAGGACTAAAGTGTCTATAAAGGTTCGCTAGACGATCATGTACTTAGAGTCCCACTGTGATCGCCATTATGTTAGTGTCCCGTGATTTGGCTAATTGGCAAGCCAAATGACAGTGTAACATCAAACCAATGATTGGAGCCCAAGGACCTAGGCTTCCTGGACTCAGAGAGGGCTCTCTCTATTTATGCAAGGGATATCTGTGTGTTTGCTTATTATGTTCTGATTTTAGGCTAGTTATGAAGTAGGTTTTTTGGTTTTGGTTTCTAGGTTCTGAGGGATGAAACTGATCGAAGATATAAGATAGGTAAAAAAGATGTTAGATCAACTGGGCTATGGGGTCGAAAATTTCAAGAAAGCTATCAGATGGTGATGCAAGGCTATTGAAGGGCCTATTTGATTCGAGGTAGAAAGGATCTTTGGACAAAATGGAATAAAATGGACATCAAGTTTGTGAACTATTGTCGATAGATGTTGTCGCTCCTAGAGACAGCCTAGAGTTCCCATAGACCAGTGCGTAGGACATCTTATCATAGCAAGGAGCATATAATAAAACTTGGGTGTCAATCCAAAAACTCTCCTGCTATCTCTTGTAAACAAGGAAATTGATTTAAATAGGACTAGAATTTACAGAAACTGCCACATGGAAAGTATTGTTGCAGAGACAAGATGCAAAGTTCCAATGCAAAAGCATCAGACAGTTAAGAGACAATTTACTGTAAAGAGGGCCGATTCAAGTAATATGCCACAGAAATCAAATATCAGAAGGTGTATGCGGTGAAATAAATATAAGAAGATATTAGTTATCTTTGGTCTGATACCCAGATACACAACAGAACAATATATGGGCTTATCAATCTAAGAATCCATACATGACAATGGAATTTTAAAAGCACCCTCCCAAAGCAACTAATATAGCAGAAAAATTGATGAAATGAACATGGAACATTATATCATGCCTGAGCCATATTTAAAGCGCTTGACTGATCTAAGTATGGGTATCAACTAGGATAAATCCTTACCTAAAATCAGTGAGCCACTCGCATTCCAGTACATGATACAAGAAGAGGGATAAAATTAAATGTTGTATTAAACACATAAAAGGAATTTACATACTGTGGGATACCAAAGACCAGAATCCTCTAATACAGATAGAACTCCTCCTCACTGAAACCCTACGGGCTCTGAGCCTTCATACAAGAGCTTTTACAAGATGTATACAAAAATACCTTTCACTGCACAATTATCTGATAAGAATCTGGAACCCTTACAATGTCTTTCTTCCCCCTTTTTATAGGAGAAGAAGAAAAGAAACTAACAAAAGAAGTTGGTGAAAACAATTAATTGTTTTATTAAAACAAAATGGCGGAAACATTCGCGCCCATACTATTTGATAGCTATGAAATAATGAATGTACTTGACAATCCGCTTACAGAAATAAATGCACTGAGTAGAAAATATCTTCAGGAACCCAGTATAGAGATACATCCACCTGAAAATTATGTCCTTTCTTGAAGAAAATTCGGCTGAAATAAAACCTTGAGAGCATTTCTTTTTGTGCTTTTGTACTTTCTGCCTTCTGAACCATGAATTAGGATTTAAAATCCTCAATGCCGGACGCTGAATCCCTTGATTTTCAACTGATACTCTTTGCCGCGACATAAATGTTTTCATCTACTAAAATCTGCCTTTTGAATTACTCTGAGGGGATTGAAAAATTCACAGCCTGCTTCATTAATGAAAGCCATGTCACAACAACTACCCAGGGCTTTTCTTCATAAATTCTGCCTTCGCAATCTGATCCCTCGGTGCGTCTTTGATTTTTGTAATGGAGGCGATAATTAACTTGCAATTTTCCATCGCTGCAAACCTGCAAAACCCACAATCATATTAAAGAAAACCAGGCACAAGGGTGGCAGATGTGGCAGTGACCACTGAATGGTGATGTAGACTGGGAGAAATGATGAGAAGATGCAGGGTGGCGGCAAACGCAGATAAATAGTAGAGGAATGAAGGGTGGAAATGAAACATATAGTGGAACGACGATGAATGAATGAGGCGGAGGTACATAACATAAACACTGAAATATGACACATAACGAAATATATGAATGGGGGAGGAAAACGAAAATGACACGTGGGCGTACAAAAGGCTAAGCGGAAGGGACGACATGGAGGCAGACTTGGTCAATCAGCGGGATGTGTAAATAATCCTGGGCCATACGATCCAAAAATGAAATCAACGGTCAAAAATTCACCGGAGGGTGATGGACTGCGGGCCCAGAGCACCGTATACTTAAGTTAAAACTCGTGCAGCTACAGAAAACGACCGTCGTTGGATGAAGGCTTATAGATCTGACGGCTAACATAAATTTCGCTGCGCGTCCTGGATCGAGCGTTAATGCGCGGGAGAGGGCGGTATTGAGGCCGTACTCTGGGACACTTGTCATGCAACGTATGGAATTGTTGGCCCAATGGGGAATACTGCCTGCCCTGGATAAATGTTACGGAAAAAACAGGCTGGTTTTTGCAATGGGTGCAGGCGCGGGGACCACACGGCACGGACAGGCTGCGGACCGTTGATCTCTGGTTTGATCGGACGTTTGAGAATATGCACAATGGCTTTATGCGGTAAGCGTCTTCGGGTTTGGCGTTTGGTCTCGGTCTGCAGTCACGTGGGGAACGGAACAAAGGGGCTATAATTGAAAGGGGCTGGGTTCTAAATATGTTTTCAAATGAGAATTTTGCGGTCACCTTAGTGCATTTTGGGACTAATGAGAGAGTAACGATAAGTAGAAAAACGGATGATTAGGCCAGACAGAGGGGTTGCGGATGGCTCAAGAGGAATGATTATCAGAATTTAGGCATGATGCTGATATGATCAACATCGGCTCCATCTGGGGATGGCACGTTCATCCTTGGGCATGTTGAGAACTGCGCAGACCTTCGTGATCATCTTTTAAGCTGACTCTATTCTCCAACATTTCTATTTTTCACCTGATATTTCATTTAGACACCCATATTATTCAAGTAAAGGTACAACAAAACTAATATACACTATGGTACATCAGGCTCTCGCTGCCTGAATTAGAACTGGAAATAGGGCTTTAGAAATTGGCCGTTTACAGGGGCATCCAACAAGTCACCCTGTAAATTCTCCAATGTGAACGTGTTATTTCCTCCCTGTTCCACAATTTTAAATGGGTCAAATGAGAGTGGGTAAAACTTGCCATGTTTTCCTTTTTCAACCCTTCGGACATCCCATCTGAGCACCAGATCTCCAATCTACAACTTTCTGTCTTTAGCATGCTGATCAAAAATGTGTTTCATTTTCTCCTGATACTCAGCTAATCTCTAATTCACTTGGCTTCGTGTTTCTTCTAATTCTACCAATTGATTGATCCTCCCGATCATATCATCAGGTTCCTCCTGATTTTCTTGCACGAAACGTGCCACTGGTAAGGCCAGCTGCATAGGAAACACTTCTGCTCATCCATATACCAACTCATATGAAGATTTCCCAGTTTCTCTCTTGCTGGTGATTCTATTAGCCCATAGAGCAAATTTCAATTGGGAATCCCAATTCTTCTGATTTTCATTGATAGTTTTCTTCAAGGCCCTCACTAAAGTTTTATTAGAAGATTTTGCCAAGCCATTCCCCTGTGGATAATAGGCTGTGGAATGATTTAGTGCAATATTATACTGCTGGTAGAAATTTACAAATTTTGTAGATTTGAAGGCCTGTGCATTATCAATCACTATTCTAGCAGGGCAACCAAACCTAGATATGATGTTTTCTTCCATGAACTTTATGATGACAGTGTCAGTGGCATTCCTTGCAGGTATGGCTTCCACCGATTTTGTAAAATAATATGTGGCTGTTAATATCCATTTATGCTGTCCACTTGAGGGTGGGTGAATTTCACCTATAAAATCTATTCCCCACTGCTGGAATGGTTCATTTACACAAACTGGAATCAAGGGTAGAGCTGCTAATTTTTTCCTTTCAGCAAATTTTTTACACTTATCACATGCTCTAACCCAAACAAAAGCATCTCCAAATAATTTTGGCCAATAGAAACCGGCCTTCAGGATTTTATGGGCTGTAGCCCTCCAGCTATAATGTCCTCCACAGATTCCCTCATGAAATTCCATCATTATACTCTCTACTTCATCCTCTGTGAGGCATAGGAGTAGGATTCCAGAAGGGTCTCTCCAATATAGCTGCCCATTTGCAACTATGTACTTATGTGATTTCAGTCTCAAAGCCCTGTATTTTGATTTATCACAGCTGGGTGGACAGCTGAGTGTTAGGAGGTATTCTACTATCTCCTTATACCATGGACTAGTGAGGTATTTTATATGTGTTTTCTGAGAAGCAACTTCCAGTCCTTGCTGCTCCATTTCACTCTCAGAATCTTCACTTGAAATCATAGACAAATTTATGCCTAGAGCTTGATAATTTGATTCAGATAGAATTTTTGAAAGCCCCTGTCCTTTGATCAGCTTGGTAGGGTGGATATCTAGATCATACTCCTGTATTTTCGCAATCCACCTTCCCCTTTTCCCTTCACTGTCTCCCTGGATAAGAATGTCTTTAACAGCTGTTGTAGGGACAAAAGCAGTGATGTGAGACTGCAAAATATATATACGAAAAGCTTTGAGGGATTTCACCAGGGCATATGCCTGATTCTCCAATATATTATATTTCAATTCTGCATCATGAAGCACATGACTGAAGAAGGCAATAGGTTGCTCATATCCTTCTTCATTTTTCTGTAGCAGAACTCCAACTACTGTATGAGGTGATGCAAAAGAAAAGATCATAAATGGTTTAGTATAATCTGGCCCAGCTAGTACAGGAACTTCAACAAATGCAGCTTTAATTCTAGCAAAGGCCTCTCGTGATTCTTGTGACCATTTCACCTCATTATTCTTCTTCAGCATATCTGTTATATGCCTAACTATCTCAGCATAGTTAGGGATAAATCTTCTCAGGAAATTTATCTGGCCTAAAAATACCTGCACTTCCTTCTTATTTCTGGGGAGAGAGATACTATTTATAACCTCTACTCTTTGGGGATTTATCCTTACCCCATCTTTAGTTACAATATGCCCCAAAATTTTTCCTTCCTCTAATGCAAACAAAGACTTTTGTGGGTTAAGAGAAAGACCATACCTTCTACATTTTTCAAAAGTTCTTCGTAAATGCTCAATGTGCTCAGCATCATTTTTTGAAAACACTGTAATATCATCAAGGTACACCACCAGAAACTTATCTTTCTCTCCAACAAAAGCAATGTCCATGGCCCTCTGAAAGGTGGCCCCTGCATTAATCAATCCAAAAGGCATCCTGGCATACATAAATGTGCCCCATGCTGTGATGAAAGCAGTTTTCTTCTGATCCTCTGAAAGTACGACCACCTGATTATAACCAGAAAAACCGTCCATCATTGACATTCTTGAGGCTCCCACCACTTTCTGCAAAATGTGATCCATCTTGGGGAGTGGATAATTATCTTTTAAGGATGCTCTGTTTAAATTTCTGAAATCCACACACAACCTTATTTCTCCATTCTTATTTCGGACAGGGACCGGATTTGGCACCCATTCGGAGTATCTCAAGGGCACAATTATTTTGGCGTTCAGCGGCTTCTTGATTTCTTGTTCAATGGAGGGAAGTTGTAGAGGATTTATCTGTCTAAGCCTCTGCTTATAAGGTTTTGCATCTTCCCTCAGAGGAATTTTATGCTGCATTATACTAGTATCAAAAGTTTTAAGGTCCTGATAGGACCATGCGAACACATCTTTATAATATTGAAATAATTTCAAGTATTTATGCTTGTATTTTTCTGGGACCTTCTTGGATAAATTTACAATTTTAGGATTAGCCTCAATTCCCAGATTCAGATCTTCCACCTGATTTTCTTCTACCACTTTACTAGGCTGCAATGGGACATCATTCTTATCAAATAGTCTTTCTAGAGGCACCAGACCTCTAGGAATAACATTTCCTTTTAGCTACAACACTTTACTTCCTACCATTTTCTCTTCCCATTTATTTTCTGAAGTATTCTCAGCCTCATCTTCTTCACAATCATCAATCTCCATATTAGATAATTCTCCCACTGTTTCCAAGAATTTCTTCATCTGTTCATCATCCTCAAATACCTGCTAGTGCTTAATATTATCTAGGATTGATGGTCTATAACGTAGCTCAACTTCATACCTCAAGAGAGGGTTCTGGGGAGGACGGAATGTACTAGCAGCCAGAGCAAGTGAATCAGCCATCCTATTCTGATCTCAGGGCATGAATTGGATATTAAATGCTGAGAATAAATTATACACCATGTCCTAGAATTCATTCCTGTAAGCCCTCAACCGAGGATGTTTGGTTTGACATTGATTCCTGACCTGTCTGACCACCAGCTCAGAGTCTCCCAGGACCTTTAGACATTGTATGCCCATGCTCCTGGCTATTTTCAATCCCAATAACAGTGCTTCATATTCAGCTACATTATTAGTAGCTTCATATTCCAATTTAAAAGATAGTGGAATCCATGCTCCTGTAGGAGAAATTAACAAAACTCCAGCTCCATTTCCTTCTCTTGAATTTGCTCCATCAAAATGTAAAGTCCAGATTCCTGCTTCATGATTCTCTGAAGGCTGGTCAGTTTTAATTTGACAAAAGGAAGGTTCATGAGGAAAGTCTTGATCTTCTTCCAACATCAAGCATGAAAAATTTCCTTCTTGACTATAGATTGGTGAGTTCTTAAAGTTGTCAGCCTTAGTCACCATCTTGACAAATCTGGTTTCTCTGTATAACCTCCTCTCCTGGCCACCAAAAATTGGGATAGTGGCATATGTTAAGTCTAATTTGAGTGACCCACCAATTTTCATTCCCCGGGACCTTGACAACAGCATGCCAAAGCGAGCTAGGATATCAGCCACCACAATGTCCATTACTACACTTTTTGCTGGAATTTGGGCCAAGTTGACCACTAAATCTTTAATCATCCCCAAGCATTTAACTCTTTCGGAATCAAATGAATAGAGGTATTTGTATGGGCGCGTGATTTGTAGTCCTAGTTATTCCATGACTGATAGGGGCATAAGATTATGGGAAGCTCCAGAATCTAACATACAATTGTGTAATAGCAGGTCATGAATCACTAGAGACACATAGAAAGGAGGAGTAGAGGGGTCTATCTCCTCGACATGTGGGCCAAAAACTACCATGGGTATTTCTTCTTGGAGGTTGAGGCTGTCTGGGATTATTGGTGCTTCACGAGGAAATAATAAAGAAGTGACTTGAGATTGATATGCAGGTTGTCTCAACAGTTCAGTCAGGGGAACTGGGATTTTGACTTTTTCAAGTTCCTTTTGCAGATTGAAAGCAGGAGGGGGCTTTTCTATTACAAATTATTTTGACTCTTTATTTTCAGCTGAAGGTTTAACTTCTTTTGATACAGACTCAGCATTAGGAGGAGTGACTACTTTTGAAGAAGAAGGAATTTTATCATTAGACTGCAAAGTTTTGTTCAGAGGACTCTTACCTTTATCTATAACTTTCTGCACTATTGATTCTTTTTGAGCAGGTGCTTCCTTCTGGAGAGGCTTTTCCTCTTGATCCTGAGTTCGATTCCTCTTCCTGGAAGATCTAAGATAGTATCTTCTATTGAAATGTGCTTGCATGAAATGATTAAACTGTTTGCAATAATGATCAATTTCTGCATCTTTTGTGTCTCTGATCTCTTCCTCTTCTTCGTGCAATGGACATTCGACTTCATCATTGTTTGCGAAAGAAAGATTTGCATCTTGCAGTTCATAGGCAGCATCTTCAGTGGAGTCATATACTGGACCTTCCAGGTATAATGGGTGTGGTACCTAATCATGCTGCTCCTTTGCTTCCCTTGGAAATATTTGCAGGGGTGGCTTTCTATACTTAGGATTGTAACCCCTGTTTGGAGCATTTTGGAAGTTCTTGGAAGCTGAGTTCTTGGTCTCCAATTCAAGCTTGAACAGTTTATTAGAAATACTCTTAATCATTTTGTTCATTTCTTCAATTTTATCTATATCCTTGTCCTGATTAGAGGTAGAGACCTCCTCTTTGCCTCTTCTTCTGGTATCTTGTTCATATTTTCCTTTTAATTTTCAGTGGATGCAAAATTTGTTTCCAACTCAAGAGCATCTGACTGAGCATCATCCAGGGTGGCAGGCTTTCTTTCCCTAAGAGAGAAACCGAAATATGAGTCAAAGGCTGCTATAAAAACAACTATGGAAGCATTCTGATGAGGCTTCATATCAGCAGGAAGGTTTAGATATAACTTATTAAATCTTTTGATAAATTCTGACACCCCTTCATTTTGTTTCTTCTTGAGTGTATTGAACTCAGTAAGACACTATCCATGATCTTTATTTTCTCCCCATTTCCTGAGAAAATTATTTTCCATATCGTCCCAAGTGGTTACGGAACGGTCTCCTAATGTTTTGAACCATTTTCTGGCTTCACCATCCAAATATTTCACAAATAGTCTTAAGACCACATCCAAATCTTCTACATTAAATTTCTCTACAAAAGAGCAAAAAGTCTCAAGATGTTTTTGAGCATCAATTTCATTCTCCCCAGTGAATCTGGGCAAGATCTTCAAATAATCCTGTGGCATATCATTCGACACTTGAGGCAATGCCAGGGGAGCATATTTGTTCAACAAAAAGGCTGGAACATTAGCCATTGGGGGAGTTGGGGGTTGTGCAACAATCTGGTGTACAAATCGAGGAAGAGGCGGAGGTGGAAGTGGAGTATGAATAACAATAGGAGTATACTATACATCAGCCTGAGGCGTGGATGGGAACAGTTCACGGTTAATAGCAGCTACTTCGGTGACTTCTTTAACCTCTTCGACCTTAGGAGTAGGGTGAAGATTAGCTTTAATTCTAGCACTTCCCTTGGGTGGGATATCTGAATAATAGTCCGTGTCTCCCACAGTGGAGTCGAGATTTTCTACTAGAACTTCTTGAGAAGAAGGAGATGGATAATATTATATGGAAAACTCAGGGATTTCAGCACAGACTGATTTCTTTTCTTTCCAACTTCTTCTATGTATAATTTTCTCAGGGTCAGACACTGAAGGTGTCTTTGACTGTGATGTATCTGACCTCAGGTATGGCTTACAGGGAGCCAGGACTACAAATAGATTTATCAAATAAAAAAAAGTGGAGTCGCCAAGGTGAGAGATATGCAACTCTTCAACTCTCTGTGCTCACCTGATTAGAGAGTGAATATGACTTGTCGAGGCCCAGGGATAATGATTTTCTTAACTTCGGTCCTTGGCAACGGCGCCAGGAAAGATGTTGTCGAAAAATGTTGTCACTCCTAGAGACAGCCTAGAGTTGCCATAGACCAGTGCCTAGGACATCTTATCATAGCAAGGAGCATATAATAAAACTTGGGTGTCAATCCAAAAACTCTCCTGCTATCTCTTGTAAACAAGGAAATTGATTTAAATGGGACCAAAATTTACAGAAACTGCCACAGGGAAAGTATTGTTGCAGAGACAAGATGCAAAGTTCCAATGCAAAAGCATCAGACAATTAAGAGACAATTTACTGTAAAGAGGGCCGATTCAAGTAATATGCCACAAAAATCAAATATCAAAAGGTGTATGCGGTGAAAGAAATATAAGAAGATATTAGTTATCTTTGGTCTGATACCCAGATACACAACAGAACCATATATGGGCTTATCAATCTAAGAATCCATACATGACAATGGCGTTTTAAAAGCACCCTCCCAAAGCAACTAATATAGCATAAAAATCGATGAAATGAACATGGAACAGTATATCATGCCTGAGCCATATTTAAAGCGCTTGACTAATCTAAGTATGGGTATCAACTAGGATAAATCCTTACCTAAAATCAGTGAGCCACTCGCATTCCAGTACATGATACAAGAAGATGGATAAAATGAAATGTTGTATTAAACACATAAAAGGAAGTTACATACTGTGGGATACCAAAGACCAGAATCCTCTAATACAGATATAAATCCTCATCACTGAAACCCTACGGGCTCTGAGCCTTCATACAAGAGCTTTTACAAGATGTATACAAAAATTCCTTTCACTGCACAATTCTCTGATAAGAATCTGGAACCCTTACAATGTCTTTCTTCCCCCTTTTTATAGGAGAATAAGAAAAGAAAATAACAAAAGAAGCTGGTGAAAACAATTAATTTTTTTATTAAAAAAAAATGGCGGAAACATTCGCGCCCATACTATTTGATAGCTATGAAATGTTGAATGTACTTGACAATCCGCTTGCAGAAATAAATGCACTGAGTAGAAAATCTCTTCAGGAACCCAGTATAGAGATACATCCACCTAAACATTCTGTCCTTTCTTGAAGAAAATCCAGCTGAAATAAAACCTTGAGAGCATTGCTTTTTGTGCTTTTGTACTTTCTGCCTTCTGAACCATGAATTGGGATTTAAAATCCTCAATGTCGGACGCTGAATCCCTTGATTTTCAACTGACACTCTTTCCCGCGACATAAATGTTTTAATCTACTAAAATCTGCCTTTTGAATTACTCTGAGGGGATTGAAAAATTCACATCCTACTTCATTAATGAAAGCCATGTCACAGCAACTACCCAGGGATTTTATTCATAAATTCTGCCTTCGCAATCTGATCCCTCAGTGCGTCTTCGATTTCTGTAATGGAGGCGATAATTAACTGGCAATTTTCCATCGCCGCAAACCTGCAAAACCCACAATCATATTAAAGAAAACCAGGCACAAGGGTGGCGAATGTGGCAGTGACCACTAAATGGTGATGTAGACTGGGAGAAATTATGAGAAGATGCAGGGTGGTAGCAAACGCAGATAAATAGCGGAGGAATGAAGGGTGGAAATGAAAAATATAGTGGAACGACGATGAATGAATGAGGCGGAGGTACATAACATAAACACTGAAATATGACACATAACGGAATATATGAATGGGGGAGGAAAATGCAAATGACACGTGGGCATACAAAAGGCTAAGCGGAAGGGACGACGTGGAGGCGGACTTGGTCAATCAGGGGGATGTGTAAATAATCCTGGGCCATACGATCCAAAAATGAAATCAACGGTCAAAACTTCACCGGAGGGCGATAGACTGTGGGCCTGGAGCATCGTATACTTAAGTTAAAACTTGTGCAGCTGTAGAAAACAACCGTCGTTGGATGAAGGCTTATAGATCTGACGACTAACATAAATTTTGCTGCGTGTCCTGGATCGAGCGTTAATGCGCGGGAGAGGGCGGTATTGAGGCCGTACTCTGGGACAATTTTCACGCAACGTATGGAATCGCTGGCCCAATGGGGAATACCGCTTGCCCTAGATAAGTGGTGTGGAAAAAACAGGCTTGTTTTTGCAATGGGTGCAGGCATGGGGACCACAGGGCACGGACAGGCTGCGAACCATTGATCTCTGGTTTGATCGGACGTTTGAGAATATGCCCGATGGATTTATGCGGTAAGCGCCTTCGAGTTTGGCGTTTGGTCTCGGTCTGCAATCACATGGGGAACAGAACAAAGGGGCTATAATTGAAAGGGGCTGGGTTCTAAATATGTTTTCAAATGCGAATTTTGCGGTCACCTTAGTGCATTTTGGGATTAATGAGAGAGTAATGATAAGTAGAAAAAAAGATGATTAGGCCAGACAGAGGGGTTGCGGATGGCTCAAGAGGACTGATTATCAGAATTTAGGCATGATGCTGATATGATCAACATGAACAACAAAGGATTTCAAGCATAACTAGTTTAATAGTTGACATAAACATGGTAGGGCAAACCATTAATCATGAGAAATGTAACTATAAGCTAATCAATACATAGAAATAAACATTCAAGCCATGCATAGAGATATATAACTCTCTAACTTTGGGAAATGGCTATCAGAATTTGGGGAAATACACCTAAGACAAACACACAACTCAAATCACTATGCCGGAATGCCTAAACACAGTACTTCAAGTTATTGGGCACTTTGAAAACAATATTTCATAGTCTTAGGCAAAGGGCAAGATCAGAACAAGACCTCCTTGGTTAAACAAATGAAAATCTAATCAGTCAAAGAGAAATTTCATGGATGGAGCTATGGCTAGCCATGAGTAATCAGGGCATACCGTAAATCATACTTAGCATGCATAAAACCATGAATGAAAGAAGCAACAATATCCTTAAGTTATTAAAGAGCAATCAAGAATTCTTTAATGTGACTAAGAATGAAGAAAACATGGAAGCTATGAAGAAATAGGAAATTTGAGGTGCCTCCAAAGGCATGTCTCAAATTTGTTCTCTACTTTTCTATATCAAGCAAGAAACATGGATTTATGAATTAAAACTAGGAAACAAACAAAGAGAGAGACACTATACCATTCTACCAAGTCATGGAATCCAACAACAATCCTCTTTCATCATCCAAGAACATCCAAGAGACTATCCAAAAGCATGAGACAAGTATTTCTTCCAAATATTATATGACCATATATTGCTTCTATCATCAAGTTCAGCCCTGTTTTACAATGAAAGCCTTTGGAATATATAGGCCCAAGTGAGGAAAACCTCTTAGTTCAGTTTGCAATCTCATTGGCCTATACAAAATATCTCATAAAATATCTAAAAAATGCTAAAAGAGGGAAATAAATTGACTTTTCATAACTTCTCATGTGCAAAAATAGCTAAACGCAAATGAGTAAAAAGCAGTTTGTAAAGGTTCAATTTTTACAAAAATACTCAAAAAATGCATCAGCAAAAGGTCCCCTGACTTGCCGGCATCTTTTGGCAGCCTTCTCGATGTCGAAACGAGGCTCATGATAGCTCGTTGGAAAGATCTGATTGTATAATTTCTAGAAAACTTGAATTTTCCCAATATAATGCCTAGAAGTCCTCCAAAAATAGGTCTGTGTGTAAAAAACCAAAAAATAAGGTTTGCTGATAGACCGGGCAGAGTGTAGAAAAAGCGAGCATTTTTTGCCATTTCGAGGGACCAAATGATCTTCAAATGTCCTGAAAATTGCTAAGTATGTGCTCCTAAAATTATGGCATCCGATGATACCATTCTCATCCTTTGATGATCCCCCAAACTGAAATTGCAAAGCCCATGAGTTTTGGCCAAAATCCCAAAAATGACAAAAAACCAAAATATGTCGAAATTTGCCCAAAATTGGTGTGCATGACCCTCAAGGGTTCTAAAAAACATGTTGTGAAGCAGAGGCCAAAATCTGAAGTCCTATTGTGTCTTTCCTCACTTTCTGTGCTGGGCGCTTCCCTTTAGCCTCCTTGAGCTTTTCTTGAGCAGCCTTCAACTTGCGACGGGCAAACTGATTTAACTTTTTATAATTTTCCATCATTCTCCTTTGAAGGTCTAAATGTCTCTTTTCCTTCTCCAATTTCTTCTCCAAGTGGTCATTGGATCTCTCAAGCCATGCCTCCCTATTGTTTTCTATCTCCTGTTCGAACAATGCAGTGAGAGGGGTAGATTGGAGAAGGGCATTTTCCTCTTCTTTTTGCTTCTCAAGGGCCTTTTTAAGCCACATGGTTCTTGGCCTCTTTCTCCTAGGCTGATCTTCACCTTCACTTTCATCGAACTCACCCATGAGTTATTCCAACCTCGCTTGGGCTTTGGAGGCCTCCTTCTTGTACTTGGTCACTCGTGTCTCATAAACAACCATATGGACACTCATTTGCTTATTTTGAACTTGCAAGAATTGATTGAAGTTCCTAGCTCTATGAAGATCAGCCTTCAAGGCATCAATTTGGCTTTCTCTATGGATCAAGAGGTTTTTCTAGAATATGGGCCTCATTATCACTATCATCACTTGGGATTTGGATGATGTCAAATGCACTCTCCTGTTCATGACTGCCTTCTTCTTTGCCCTTCCCCTTGCTTTGGGTGGCTTTTCTAGTACTCTTTCTCCTAGGCAAATCAATCATGGGCTTCTTTGGCAATTTTCCTTTACTTCGGAGGAGGGCCCTTGTCACATTTGGAGTGACAAATCTAGGCACTCTTTTCTTTTATGTCCGGGGCTTGGCGACTTTCGGAGAAGAGATCATGGCCCCTTGCCTCGGAGAGGTAGCTAGCACATGCTCCATGGGTTCTTTACCCTTGTCACTTTTCCCTTTTTCTTCTTGAGGTTGTTGTTCCTCATGCTGTGGCTGATGTGTAACATGTTGTGGCTACCCTTGTTTATCACTTTCCTATCCTTACTGATCATCTTCATGCTGTTGTTCTGTCTCACCTTCACTGTGTTGCTTTTCCTCATCCCCTTGTTGCTGCTCATCGTCACTATCATGTTGTTGTTCAACACTTTCTTCCTCCTCCCCTTGCTGCTGTTCATCATCACTGTGATGTTGTTGTGTGTCATCATAAGGCTGCTCATCCTCATCATAAGTCTTCTCTCCCTCACTGTGTTTTTTTCCTTCATCTCTTTGTTGCTGTGCATCATCATTGTGATGTTGTTGTTCAACACTTTCTTCTTCCTGCTCATGTCCTTCTTCCTCTTACTGGTCACTTTCTTCTCCTTCTTCATGTTCCTTTTTTTGTTCTGTAGTAAACTTGAGCTTTTTAGGAATAGGTCTGCTAGAAGAAGGTGAGGGATGATGAGTAGGAGGTGTAGGGGATGTATGGACTGGAGGGACAGTGGAGAAATTCAGATGAGTGATGTAAGTATCCCACGAGACCTCTATCTTTTCAAGCTGATGAAGAATGATGATTTTGATGAGAGAGTGATGGAAGAGATAGGCTACTTTCTGTGAAGGAGGCTTCTTCTGAATAGTGGAGGCCATTTTCTCAATGCTCTTGTGTAAGAAGAAAGGAATATTTAGCAGCTTGGTCCTTGTGAAATGCATGAGCAGTCGAATGTGATAGGCATAGATTCGGGAGAATCTTCCCTCACAAGTGAAGTACTTCATGATAATTTTCATGAGAGGGGCATAGCTGGCTAAAAGATATGAGAAAGGGAAAATAGCAGGACATGAATCTCTGTGCTCAGGCTTCAGAAAGGGCTTGTAATCATCTGAGTCCAAATGGCTTTGTTTAAACCATTTCTCACCAATATAGGGGATTTTAGTGGCCTTGGAGATGGACCTTGGAGAAAATTTGAAGTCAAGGCCTGCCAAATGGAAATGCTTATCTTGAAACCTCAAAGCACAAAGGTGTGTCAAAGGAGAAAAAGTCTTCACCTCTTGCACCCTTTGACAAAAATCTAAACATCCCACCTCATGGAAATTGAATAAGACTGATGGGTGGGCATTCACTTCTTCAGTGGAAGTAGGCTCAAATCGCTTATGCAAACCACTCCTACTATCCTGCCTGGGAGGCATCTTGTTCTGGATGCTCTCTGCAAAACCAAACTGCCTCAAATGGTTTTTTTTTAAATGCTCTCTCAAACACAACTCTATCTTCTTGGTTAGTCACTATTTGACCAAGGCAGAATTCTTCAAATGCTATGTGAAATGAATTTTTAACACAAAACTCCCTGTTCTTTCCAAAACACTATTTTTTTCCCTTTGTATGCCAGTCAACAAACAGTTTATCATGACAAGTGCACAGTCAAACAAAAGGTACACACAGTCAAAGTGATTTTCTGTGTTTGGATAAGGTCACAGGGCTCTTGGTGTTTTGGTGACAACAAGACAGCCTTGTAGCAGACAAAAAGAAAAAAATCCTCATAATCAACACAACCTCCTTGTACTTCACTGTTTCTCACACCCAGTTTTGACAAAAACACCTTTGAATTGCAAGGGCAGCTCCACTCGCCAATGTCTGTTTCATGGACAAAAAGGCAGCACGACTGGTTTTTGCTTTCTTACCACACAGAGGAGACTTTTGAAATGACAAAAACACTTATACAATGATCACTATTCATGAAATTAGGCCTACTGTTTCACTTTTCAAACACTTTATTTCTCCTTTAAAACACTGTCTCTACCTTTTAACACTGTTTTGAGGGCAGTTTCTAAAGTCTTTTGACATCAATAAAAACCCACCATTTTCACTATGTCAGTGCTGGGCAATCATAAACCACAGAAACTCTTGAGTTTTAAACCAAAAGATCAAACCTCCCAAGCACTGTTTTCTCCACTATATAGCTGACAAAGTTTAACTTTGTTTTACCATAGTAAGGTTATCTTCACAATTTGACAAAGCCTTCACTGTTTTGTATATTCTGACTTGGAGGTTTATGTTGATGCATTGTTCTGAGGGCAGCGTTTAGGCCTTTGACATAAAAAATGACCAATTCACTTTCAACTAACTATAAAAATATTTTTCAAACCTTTTGCCCCCAACATACCTTCAAGATCGATAGCAGTCGTTGTTTGAGGGGTTTTAGTAGCTTTGAAAGATTTTGGAGGCATTTTGATGGCTTAAAACATGCGCGACACGTTTGAAATGAGAGAGCACCGTGCACAGGAAAGATATCGGGTCACCGTTGGGCCGTCGTGACAGGCGCCTATAGGCGCGTCGTGCAGCAGTGCAATCCTTTGAAAAAATTTTGCCTGAATGCGCCGCGCAACCCTACAGGCGCGCCGCAGAGTCCTCAAGTCCGAAAAATCGATGAATTTGCTCGAAAATTCCTTCTCTGGTCTCATGGACATCCAAAGGGGAGTGTTGCCTCATGTTTTGGTAATGCAAAAATAGATTTGCAACGGTCCTTAAACCCCTTTGAAAGTGAAAAAGACAAAGTCCTCTTCACACTTGATCGGTGAGGGTTTTTTTTAAGAGATGTTTGAAAAAGCCTTTGTTTTTAAACAAAACTTGAACCCTTATCCCTTAAAACATAACCTGATACTTTTTTGTCTGGATAAATGTCATAGTGGTAATGAGCATTTCTTTTATAAGCCTGACCCATTTTTTGAAATGAAACAACCTTTTTGAGAGTTTAAAACTTTGACTGTTTCTTATTTAAGGAATGAAAAATTGTCCTCCTTTTCTGATATCTGTACTATGGAAGGAAGTTCTGCTCTAAGCCACTATGGCTCATCTTCTGTCACTTTTGATCAGTTTGAAAAAGGTTTTATAAAATAGAAAGAGAAACATCTTTAAATATTAACATCACTTAGTGTTTTTCTTATTTGAAAAGGACATCTGTAGAAAACACCCTGTGTTATGTGAGGCTTTCTTTGATACTTTGAAAGAGGTAGTTTCACCCTTTCGAAACCTAAACTGACCATGTCTGCTCATGATGCTTTGGATATGGTCATGCCCATTGTGAAAACTAAATGAGATGGTAGGTGTTGTTTGAGTTTCTTTTTGACTGTGGGTAATGTTAGCCCCCTATAAATTCCTTGACAAGAAAGAAAGGGGCTAATTTGTTTTATGAGCCTTCAAGGAATGCATTTATCTTGAAAACATATCATCCTTGAAGCCTTTTCATGTTCCCTGCCCTTTGATTGTTTCCCTCTGCTGTTCTTCAGTCAATAAGCCTCACTGAGGATGAAGAATTGTGCTCCAAGAGGCCTTTATTTGCCCCTTGTACCTCTGCAGAACTATCCATGTTACCCTTTTTTCCCCTTTTTCAAAGTCCCCCTTTACCCTCTAGATCCTCCCAAAATCCCCTTTAAATCCTACATCCACCCCTGGTTTGGCTTAATTTCCCCTTTTTTCCCTTATCACTACCCTTCATTGGCCTTGAAATGCACTTAAAATGGGCCAAAAACCCACTTTTCCATATAATCAGGCCTAGCCCCTTTCCCGCCAACCCGCAAACCACTTCCGCACGTGACCCCGCGCCAGAACTAGGTGCAAAGACTCAAAGTGCTAATCGCAATCGCAACTTGCGGACAGGTGCATATCTGTGTTAACTAAAAAACTCCGATGTGATTGAGTTTTGGTCCATAAGGCCTCCGCCGCAATCTCCATCGTTGATCTATCCTTTTGATCAGACAGCCCAGTGCTAATCGCACTCCTGCCCCGATCGCAATCGCAGCTTTTGCCGTGAAACCCCTCCACTCCTTCCGATTGCGACATCTCAATCCGATCTGAGCCGTCCACCCCCCCCCCCCCCCCCCATAGATCCAACAGTCCAAATTTATCCTGCTCCCCTCTGTCGCTCCTTTCTGTTCCCCGTCGATTCAATCTCCGCCATCGATCTAGACCCAAATCCAATGGCTGGCGCTCAATCGCTCCCCATCGCAATCGCAAGGTCTAAATGTGCCACCCGACTGCATTCACCGATTTCAATCCGTCGATCCCATCCTAGCCGTTGATTCTCTTGTTGATCCGATGGCCCTCTCTCTCTCTCGCTCCAATTGCAATCGCATTTCTCAATTACTGCCACCTTCCGCCCTTTGCAATTGCGATCTTCCTGATCCAATCTCGACCATCCGTTAGCCCAAAATCCAATGGTCATAAAGCATTTGCACCATTGTTCAATCGGAATGCCGACCCTCCCATTTCTCCCCTCCGATTAGATCATAGCCGTCGATCTCCTTCTGAGATCTGATGGTCCAAAGTGAATCGCCCTCCACCCATGCCGGGTCCCACCACACACGATCATTTTCATTGCATTTTCATTCGTTTCTTTGCATTTTTGCCTAAGTTCTAACTTTCGTGATTTACATTAAAGTTTAATGTTTCACATCGATTCTATGCATTCCACCTAGCTTTCATAAGCCATCCCACTGATTAAATCTCCATCGTCAATCCTCGCCACCGGACCACGATCAAACGGTCCACACGCATTTTTCCACCAAAACCCTATTAGTCGCTGTTTACACCATATTACTACATTTTCACCATTTTTTTATCTAAAAACACCATTTTACCACCGCTGCACTATCATTCTCCCCGTCCTCCATAGCCATCCTCCCCTATGCATGGATTTCATAACATAGTTGCGTGTTTTTGTAGGGTACGATAGACAGACAACCGCCATGATTCACGATCTCTGTACAGTTACAGAGAAACAGGAAAGGACCATTTTCAAGAGCCGAACTCATGAAGAAGGGTCTGAGAAGACGTATGACAGGGATCGCATTAAAGGAACAAGTTTAAACTCTGGAAAATATTTCCTAGAGCCATTAAAGCATAGATTTCGTAGTCAGAGGCAAACGTGGAAGCAACAAAGAGTATCAGTGGGAAAAGTAGAGTGTTTAAGGCCTGTAATAGAAGATTTCGAGCCTTAAACCAAGTATTTCAAGGCAAGGTACCAGATCAAAGACCCCTTGGATCTCTCAGAAGGTCCAATGCACAGAAAACTATGTCATCAGGGTAGCTACATCAACAGAACTTTCCTACCTATGAAAGGACAAAGTGCCCATATCGTTTCCTTTATTTACTGTGTTCCTGAAGAAAATTCAGCCTTGACCACAGTCCTAAGCTACCAGAGCATTTTTTATGCGATATGGCAGACTTCACTGTCATTTATTTACCTTTTGTTTATTCACCAGAGCACTACAAAGTACTGCAGCCAAAGTACATCAGGGGCATACCCGGAGTAAGTGGAAGCCTGACGAATACCACCATTTCATCCAAGGAGTACCAGGGATAAATGGACAGAGTTAAACAGAATGGGTTTCAGCCCTCTTTCTTTTTTGAGTTTAATGATTCATTTAGTGTTTCACCTACCTCCTCTGCTCATCTTTCAGCTATAAAAATCAAGAAGAAACTCATTGTAAAGGTTGTTGATCAGTTAGCATAGAATTACAAGATGTTTCTTTTGAGACATAGTCTCTGTGTAAAGTTGTAAGATAGGCTGAGGAAGATGTATCCAGAATGAAATTTCAAGATGTTGGAAATGTTGTACTTGACTGGTGTTTCTCTTAATATGACAAGCACATTTCTTTGGATCCTGATTTAAAGCAGCTAGTGATGTTTTTCTATCTCTGTGTTTTAATTCATTACATTGCATTTCTACTGGCTTGCATCAGAAATTTGGCATAGGATTTACCCTTGTTAGGTACCCTATGTTTCTTCTCTCCTTTCCTTTAATTTTTTTCTGCTATATGTGTATCTAAGGATTGATTTCAATTAATTTAACCAGTGTAGTGGATGTTATTGCCTGCTAGCTGATGTATGAGTTATTGAGGTCAATGTTTCAGATGTTCTTGTTGAGGTTTAATTGAATGAATTGGGAACAATGGGAGGTCTAGAATTTGATTTCTGTCTCACTAGGATCCTTCTCTATTTTTTAAACCCTAATAAGTTCCCTTAAGCTGGAGGCCGAAGCATTGAGAGTTCAAAGTCTCTCTCTGATCTCAGGTTTTCAACTTTGCATTCCAAAACCTTAATTTTTCTTGTCTGAAGAGTTTACCTTTCGGTTTCTGGATCACAGGCTGTTCATGGTATGTCCTGTCCCTGGATCTAGCTTCTGAAAGTTCACCTTGGAGGTTTCCTTGTTTTCACCTTCTCTCTTGTCTTTCCATGCCATCTTATCATCTTTAAGATCCAATGCTTTAAATGACTAGCCCAATTGAAAGCCTGCATATTGAATAGCAAGTAAACCCTTTCATAACTCCATTTCCCAATGGTCTTGAATGTTCCCTGGAGTATCTCTCCTTTGCCTAAAATCCTCTTTTCTCATCCTTGTCTTATATTGAACCCTTCTTTCCTGATTCTCAGTAACCAACATACAATCAAACAAATAAACCAAGCCTTATAACTAGCCTAATATCTCAAACTTAGAGTTTTCAAAGACTTAAAACCTTTTCTCATTTAGAGAGATCCCTCTCTGGACCCAGGAGGGCTAGATCCTAAGGTCTGAAATTGGTTCTGATGTTGTATCATCTTTTTGTCTTGCCAATCAGGCAAAAACATGGGAACCCCAACATAATGGCGACTCTGCTGGGGAAAAATATGAGTGCCTAAACTGCTAACATTGGTCTATTTCCCATTGTCATCACCACATAATGGTGACTCCGCTGGGGAAAAATCTGAGTGCCTAAACTGCTAGCATTGTTCTGTTTCCCATTGTCGTCACCACATAATGGCGACTCCGCTGGGGAAGAGACCACTTAGCCTAGATTGGCTTTAAATTTCTTATGGTGGACAGCAGCTTGCTCCAAATAGTAAAATTCATCCACCTAGTGACTCCACACTCCATAACTCCTAGAAGACCAAATGAATCCACTGGTAGAAGACTCTGACCTAGTTGAGAAGATACAGTGACCTCTTTCTGATTTGCAAACATGCTTCCATGCATACAGAGAAGATATGCCCCAATGAGTAGGGAGCATATCCCTAGATTCCCACACAAAATGCTTGAAGTGGACTGGTTAGAAAACCTACCTACCTTTCAGGGTGAAAACGTTGATGACCCCTTGCTACATCTCATCAAGTTTCATACACATGTGTGGAAATTTAAAGTTGAATGGCATGAAGACTGCCTAATGAAAATGTTCATGGCAACATTAGAAGGAAAAGCTAGGGTCTGGTATGAATGGTTAGAACCTCGGAGTTTGTTTTCTTTAAGGGACATGCACCAAGTATTTTACAAGAATTATAAAAGAAACTCTCCATCCTTATCATGGGATTATTGTGATCAATTTCAAAATATCATACAGTATCTGTTAGATATTGATGAGGATTTGGTTAATATGCATCCTGAAGATCTATTAACAGCCATTCAAGATTTTCATATGCATCCTAGCTATCACAAGAACATGGATGAATCAGCTGAGGAAGAAAAAAATCAAGAGACCGTAGACATTCCTCAAGATATTACTAAAAACTCATATGTTGGTTCATCATCCCTTGTAGTTGAGGCTCAAGATGACATTCTACCTCAAATCCAGTCTTCAAAGGAGATAGAGAGCTGCTGCACCTCTGCGCAAAGGAACACAAGACCATCTTCTCCTTTGACAGAAGAAGAAATAGATCAGATCATCAATGGACAGCCAGCCTCTGAAATTTTTTGCACAACATACATTCTTGCCCATTCATCCGATGAGCTTTGTTGTACAGAGTTGGAAAGCTCACATGTAAATCAGAGTGAAGAAAAATCTGTTGATAATCCAGTATGTGCGGTTGGGAGCATTACTTATATTCATGATTTTCCTATTTTTGATCTATCTGATGATGATGTTCTCCAAACATAAGATGATCTTGCAGGGTCATCATTAGTAGATTTATGGGAGGAGGATCAGTTCCCTTTACTTCCAGAGAGTAATGAGCCAATGCAGGCTATTTATGATATTGATGAAGAAAGCTTTAAGAGTGCAGAAGAGGGTGAAGGATCTCTAGATCTTTTCTTCACTCCATTACAACTCATCAGTAATGGTTTTCATATGATTGGAGGTCAGCAGCCTTTCATCTCATAAGATGAAGAGGAAAACAAGGAAGAGATTTTTTAGCAGACTGGAAACAAAGGGCCTTCTCTTGAAACAAAGGAAGCAATAGACCAAACCCCTGCTCAAGAATATATGGATCCCTTCACAGAGCTCAGCCTACCTGATTAGAACATCTCAAAGCTCCAAGAGGACACCACTGCCATATACGATGAGTCCTCCAGTTCAGAAGATGAAGGAGACACTCTACTCCAAGAGATTATTTTTCTTCATCCAGTGGAAGAAGAAGAGATCCTAGTTTAAGCTGGCCTGCCAGATATTCATAGCCAGGTATCTTTTCATGATCCTTATGTTCATTTACTGCAAACATTCGAAGAAGGATCAAAGGTTATTTTGAGCAGCATGTTGCAAACAGAAAGAAAATTTTCCAAAGCTGCTATTATGGAACAAAAAGTGTGGGAGCTGCCCTGCCTATCCAGCCTGCTCAAGGAGTTGAGCAAGAAAGACCAGTAATGGGATCACATGATGGGATGGTTACATTGGAAGACATTGTTTGTAATCTAGACTTGTAAATATTCCAGTTAGAGTAGGGTAGGTAGGAAAAGTTCAATAAAGCTCAGCCCATGAGCATGTAGTTAGTTGTTTTAATTTCTACAAATCCCAGCAAGCCAAAAAGTCTAATCCTGGCTTGACTATTTTTCAATTTCTGTCTTAGAATGTAGAGAAGAAATATGCTAGATAGTTTAATCCTAGCAGATATTAGATTAGGTAGAGAAACATATGAGACCAACAGTATAATCTGGTCTCATGGAGTGATAAGGGTAGATTTAGAATAGGTTTATCTTTTGTTTATAAAAATAAATGATGTAAAGGGTCTGCTAGTCCAAATGCACCCTAGAAGAAGAAAAAATTCTAGGATTGTAGGATGGGTCGGTAGATTGTTTGGGTGATGTCTCTGCTAATTGATGTCTTCACAATTGTGGCAGCTGAATACCAAAGAAGAAAGGTGGTTCAAGCAATAGGCATCTGGCATACTCCATAGATCATTTCTGAATTCTTGACTCCTTCAAGAAGAATCCATCCCCATGTGGAGCCACTGTTAGCCCCCTATAAATTCCTTGATAAGCAAGCAAGGGACTAATTTGTTTTATGAGCCTTCAAGGAATGCATTTCTATTGAAAACACATCATCCTTGAAGCCTTTTCATGTTCCCTGCCCTTTGATTGTTTCCCTCTGCTGTTCTTCAGTCAATAAGCCTCACTGATGATGAAGAATTGTGCTCCAAAAGGCCTTTATTTTCCCCTTGTACCTCTACAGACCTCTCCATTTTACCCTTTTTTCCCCTTTGTCAAAGTCCCCCTTTACCCTCTAGATCCTCCCAAAATCCCCTTTAAATCCTACATCCACCCCTGGTTTGGCTTAATTTCCCCTTTTTTCCCTTATCGCTACCCTTCATTGGCCTTGAAATGCACTTAAAATGGGCCAAAACCCCACTTTTCCATATAATCGGGCCCAGTCCATTTCCCGCTAGCCCGCAAACCACTTCCCCACGTGACCCCGCGCCAGAACTAGGTGCAAAGACTCAAAGTGCTAATCGCAATCACAACTTGCGGACGGGTGCATATCTGTGTTAACTAAAAAACTCCGATGCGATTGAGTTTTGGTCCATAATGCCTCTGCCGCGATCTCCACCATTGATATATAGTTTTGATCGGACGGCCCGACACTAATCACACTCCCGCCCCGATCGCAATCGCAGCTTTTGTCGTGACATGCCTCCGCTCCTTCCAATTGCGACGTCTCGATCTGATCTGAACCGTCCACCACCCCCCCCCCCCCCAAGATCCAATGGTCCAGATTTATCCCGCTCCCCTCCGTCGCTCCTTTCTGTTCCCCATCGATTCAATCTCCGCCGTCGATCTAGACCCAGATCCGATGGCTGGTGCTCAATCACTCCCCATCGCAATCGCAAGGTCTAAATGTGCCACCCGACTGCATTCGTTGATTGCGATCCGCTGATCCCATCCTAGCCATTGATTCTCCTATTGATCTGACGACCCTCTCTCTCTCGCTCCAATTGCAATCGCATTTCTCAATTGCTGCCACCTTCCACCCTTTGCAATTGCGATCTCCCCGATCCAATCTCGACTGTCCGTTAGCCCAAAATACAACTGTCATAAACCAATCGCACCATCGTTCAATCAGAATGTCGACCCTCCCATTTCTCCCCTCCAATTAGATCATAGCCGTCAATCTCCTCCTAAGATCCAATGGTCCTAAGTGAATCGCCCTCCACCCATGCCAGGTCCCACCACACACGATCATTTTCATTGCATTTTCATTCATTTCTTTGCATTTTTGCCTAAGTTATAACTTTCACGATTTACATTAAAGTTTAATGTTTCACATCGAGTCTATGCATTCCACCCATCTTTCATAAGCCATCCCACTGATTAAATCTCCACCGTCGATCCTCGCCACCGGACCACGATCAAACGGTCCACGTGCATTTTTCCACCAAAACCCTATTAGTCGTTGTTTACACCATATTACTGCATTGTTCACCATTTTTTTAATCTAAAAACACCGTTTTACCACTGTCTCGCTATCATTCTCCCTGTCCTCCATAGCCATCCTCCCCTATGCATGGATTTCATAACAGAGTCGCGTGTTTTTGCAGGGTATGAGCGGCGGACAACCGCCATGATTCATGATCTCTGTACAGTTATAGAGAAACAGGAAAGGACCATTTTCAAGAGCCGAACTCATGAAGAAGGGTCTGAGAAGACATATGACAGGGCTCTAATTAAAGGAACATAGTTTAAACTCTGGAAAATCTTCCCCAGAGCCATTAAAGCATAGATTTCGCAGTCAGAGGCAAACGTGGAAGCGGCAAAGAGTATCAGTGGGAAAAGCAGAGTGTTTAGGGCCTGTAATAGAATATTTTGAGCCTTAAACCAAGTATTTCAAGGCATGGTACCAGATCAAATACCCCTTAGATCTCTTAGAAGGTCCAATGCATAGAAAACTATGTCATCAGGGTAGCTACATCAGTAGAACGTTCCTACCTATGAAAGGACAAAGCGCCCATATTGTTTCCTTTATTTACCGTGTTCCTGAAGAAAATTCAGCCTTGACCACAGTCCTAAGCTACCAGAGAATTTGTTATGCGGTATGGTGGACTTAATTGTCATTTATTTACCTTTTTTTTATTCACCAGAGCACTACAAAGTACTGCAGCCAAAGTACATCAGGGGCATACCCGGAGTAAGTGGAAGCCTGACAAAGACCACCATTTCATCCAAGGAGTACCAGGGATAAATGCACAGAGTTTAAACAGAATGGGTTTCGGCCCTCTTTATTTTCTGAATTTAATACTTCATTTAGTGTTTCACCTACCTCCTCTTCTCATCTTTCAGCTATAAAAATCAGGAAGAAACTCATTGTAAAGGTTGTTGATCAGTTATCAGAGAATTACAAGCTGTTTCTTTTGAGACATAGTCTCTGTGTAAAGTTGTAAGATAGGCTGAGGAAGATGTATCCAGACTAAAATTTCAAGCTGTTGGAAATGTTTTACTTGACTCGTGTTGCTCTTAATATGACAAACACATTTCTTTGGATCCTGATTTAAAGCAGCTGGTGATGTTTTTCTATCTCTGTGTTTTAATTCATTACATTGCATTTCTACTGGCTTGCATCAGAAATTTGGCATAGGATTTACCCTTGTTAGGTACCCTATGTTTCTGCTCTCCTTGCCTTTAATTTTTTTCTGCTATATGTGTATCTGAGGATTGATTTCAATTAATTTAACCAGTGTAGTGGATGTTATTGCCCGCTAGCTGATGTATGAGTTATTGAGGTCAGTGTTTCAGATGTTCTTGTTGAGGTTTAATTGAATGAATTGGGAACAATGGGAGGTCTAGAATTTGATTTCTGTCTCACTAGGATCCTTCTCTATTGGTTAAACCCTGATAAGTTCCCTTAAGCTGGAGGTCGAAGCATTGAGAGTTCAAAGTCTCTCTCTAATCTCACATTTTCAACTTTGCGTTCCAAAAAATTAATGTTTCTTGTCTGAAGAGTTTACCTTTCGGTTTCTAGATCACAGGTTGTTCATGGTATGTCCTGTCCCTAGATCTAGATTCTGAAAGGTCACCTTGGAGGTTTCCTTGTTTTCACCTTCTCTCATGTCTTTCCATTCCATCTTATCATCTTTAAGATCCAATGATTTAGATGACCAGCCCAACTGAAAGCCTGCATATTGAATAGCAAGTAAACCCTTTCCTGACTCCATTGCCCAATGGTATTGAATGTTCCCTGGAGTATCTCTCCTTTGCCTAAAATCATCTTTTCTCATCCTTGTCTTATATTGAACCCTTCTTTCCTGATTCTCAGCAACCAATATACAATCAAACAAACAAACCAAGCCTTATAACTAGCCTAATATCTCAAACTTAGAGCTTTCAAAGACTTAAAACCTTTGCTCATTTAGAGATATCCCTATCTGGACCTGGGAGGGCTAGATCTTGAGGTCTGAAATCGTTTCTGATGTTGTCTCATCTTTTGGTCTTGCCAATCAGGCCAAAACATGGGAACCCTGTTAAGTCCCTATACTAATAGTGTAGCCCCTTATTATGTTAGTGTAGCCCCCCTTATTGTTATTATTGTACCCCTGTAACCCCCATATTGTTATTATTGTGCCCTTACATTATTATTGTTAGGTCGGCTAAGATTAAATTGTGGCCCCACTAAGATTATATTGTGGCCCCATGGACTCCTATATATATAAGGAGGTTCTGTTCATTTGTATCATCCAAGAATTGTTCATTTATGTAATGTATTAGAGGTTTCCCCCTCAAAGTGGCTCATTTATAAGGCATTTATATCTCTTTTCTTCTCTTTTTGGAGCTGGTTACACAACATTTAGTATCAGAGGTTGGGATTCTAGGGTTTCGCTGCTCCAAACAGGTCATCGTGGAATTTTCGCTATAACGTTTTTTCTACGAAGTTTCAGAAGCTGAAAGTTTTAGGGTGTGAAGCTTAAATCCTGAGGAAATTCGTCCAAAAAAATTCAGAGCTTGGTTCGCAATATTTTTGGAGATATGTTCTGTGGAAGGTAGTGCTTTTTCAGGCTCCTGAATTTCATCTCAAAGAGGTGATCGTGGGAAAAGTTCAATAACTCTCTCTCTGGGCAGTGGATTTGAGTACCGTAAAAATTGATCGCAAGTACATGGAATTTAGTCTCTCGGCTATCAATTTCAGAGACAAAGAACGAAACAGTAACACGTGGCAAGTCCTACAAGTTCGCTCTATTGAACCAGTCTAGAATTAGGTCATTGTGGGAAATTGGACACAACTTTGACTTGGAGAATCCAAATCAAGTCAGACCCATGGCATTTGAAAGAAGCTTCAGAGGGCTACTACAGGGCTGAATTTTAGATATTGAAGATTTTCAATTACAGAGATAATTCAATTTCAATATCGAGCTCCTCAAAGCAAGTAAAAGGTGTGTATTTGTTTTTTAAAATTGCATAACGTTTGTTTGAAAAAGCAGCTTGAAGTGATTCCAAGGGCATATTGAAGAATATTAATCAGCATTGGGTTATATAATGCCTCCAAAAAATAATTCCATACCCATTAAGCCCTCAGAAATCTATACAATGATGAATGAAGAGGAAGAATTGCAGTATGAGATATCAAAATTACGATACCAAGTGCAACAAGTTTCAATCTTACGAAGAGCAATCGAAGATGAAATAGATGGTTTAAAAGAAGAAATGGAGGCTAATTTGGATGGTTTGAAGGATCAAATAATAGATAATATGGATGATAAATTAGTGGAAGATCACAACGAGCATCAACAACAAGTTCTCCAACTCTCAAAGGATAACCCAACTTTGGTGTAGAATCTAATGAAACAACAGGATGATCAACATCACATCGAAAGAAGTTATGAAGCAGTCATAGAAACAAGAACTCGACAAGTAAGATAAATTTCAGAGTATCTCAGCAAGTGGAAGAACTTTCCTGTAGAATATTTCACATGGGAGGATGAGAATTTTATACAGAAGCATCAAGAAATAATCAAGCGTTGAGGACAACACTTGTTTGAAGGAGAGGGGCATGTTAAGTCCCTATATTAATAGTGTAGCCCCTTATTATGTTAGTGTAGCCTCCCTTATTTTTATTATTGTACCCTTGTAACCCCCATATTGTTATTATTGTGCCCTTACATTATTATTGTTAGGTCGGCTAGGATTACATTGTGGCCCCACTAGGATTATATTGTGGCCCCATGGACTCCTATATATAGAAGGAGGTTTTGTTTATTTGTATCATCCAAGAATTTTTCATTTATGTAATGTAGTGGAGGTTGCCCCCTCGAAGTGGCTCATTTATAAGGCGTTTATATCTCTTTTCTTCTCTTTTTGGAGCTGGTTACACAACAAACCCCAACAGGTAAAAATAAAACAGGAGATGAGGTACTAGAGTTGAAAAGTGAACAAGGGAAAGCTTCCCCTTTGTTCTTCTGTGAAGGAGTTCTGTAAGAAACCTGGGCTTTACTATCACCTGTCCATCAAGAGGGCACTTCTTCTAAAAACTCCTTCTCTACTCAAACTGTAACAGCAAGGTACCTTTGACCTATTTTCATAAGGAGGATGCCTTCATTTGTAACAGTGGCATGTAGGTATTGCTTTTGAATGTTTGTTCCAGAACCTTTTGAAAAACAATTATCACCTTTAGTGGTTTCCCTTGTACATGATGGCAGAGGTCAGTTTGGGACCAAGACCCTTTTGGCTCCTTTGGCTATCAGCTTAATAATATTTCTCCATTGATGATCAACTCATTAGCTTCATATTGTAACTCAATAACAATGGAGTTTATGCAAACAATCTTTGAAAAGCACCACTGCTTTTCCTCATAATTCAAATGATAGTGAAACTCATGTAGACCATTTTTAAAGCCCACTAATTTACCTCTACCATTTAATCATCATTTTCATGCAGAGACTTTCAGTTTTCGTTTCACTGTACTCAAAAAATTTGCCTTACAGTCATTTTTATTCTAAAAATCAAACTTTACCCTTGGCCCTCTGCTTATAGATGAAGGAGGCACTCTTAGTCCTCGACCCTCTACTTATAAAATGAAGGAGGTTTTTTCAGTCTTCAATCCCTCTGCTTATAGATGAAAGAGGTTTTTCAGTCTTTCCATTTCATCAACTTTTGACAATGTTATTTTTCCTTTCACTGTCCTTTCATGGTTTGACTGTGATCATAGAAGCTTAATGAAACCACTCCCTGCCCTGTAGCTGCATCCCAGGCTCAAAATGACATTGAGAAGCAGATGTCTTCTCATGTGGAACCAAATATTGTCTCCTGGGAATGCTGGTGTACTTCTGTTCTTGAAAGATCCATTAAAACACTGTAAAACCACCTAAAATCAGTTTGACCTATGGTACATGTATTGCTGAGACTTGAGGGTTTATGAGTGGCGCGACCTAGGGTTGTAACCAACTTTATTTGCATAATGGGAAGGTCTGTTATGACTGGTCTGCAATAGATAGAGGTTCTTTGGCTTTTAGGATAGTTTTCTAAGGGAAAAATGACTAAAGCGCCACTACCTAACTTAGGGGAGACTTTTTGGATAGATTTGGATTGTTTTCTTTGGAGATGATGGACAAGCTAGTGTGGCTGAGGCTATATAGAACTTGATAATGAGGTTTCATCTCATCATGGGCGGACTAAAAGGTAAGAGGGAAAAAAATTTTATGGGTGTTTTCCAGCTGGCAAATTTGACAACTTTTTAGATCAGCTGCTCGAAAACTTGGCTGTTACAACTAGTCATCACCAACAAGTGAAAAATACTAATGACTAACAGTGGCTCCATTTGGGGAGGGCAGTTCCTTTTCGGGAGGTGTCCAGAATCTCATATATTTGGCTCATGAAGACCAGTGCCTTATCTATTGGCGCAAATTTTACCCTTCATTGATGCTACTTCTGAAAATTGACAGCATGATTAGCATCAATAATATTTCTACCTACCCCACTATCTTTCCTGACATTTTTTCTTCCTTTGGGCGCATTTGGACTAGCAACCCTTTTGAAAAAATATATATTTTTTTAAAATTAACCTATCTAGTTCTACACTTATATCTGCCAGGAGTTCATATTAAGCTGATGAACTCCTTCATTACTCTACCTATGCTAGATCAACTGTCAAGGTTAAGCTGTTTGATAAGATTTTGTTCTCTAATCTAAAACACGAAATTGAAAAATGATCAAATCAGGGTTAGACAGTCTGATTTGTCACATACTTGCGGCATGAAGGACAAGCTGCACACAAATATTATTTGGCATAAAATGGAAACTAGGAAAAATGGGGCTAGGATGCATAATTTGTTTTTCATCCCCACTTCCCTCTTTGGTTCTGTTTTGAGCATGTGGAACCAGTATCTTTTCCTAATCTAATCTCTTTGATAATTCAAGCTTACACAATGTTGACCATCTTTTCCACTCACTAACTTATCAACAAATAAATTTAAAACATGTTCAGCTATGATTAGGCTGGATAACTGAACAATACATTTGAGCACTAGTAGTGGCATTTAGACTTGCGCGCTTTCTGAATGACAATTTTTTGAACATGGGGCCTTTTTTCTATTTTTCAACTGCCCTCTTTTATATATTTTCTATTGTTTTTGAATTTTCTGCTTTTTATCTATTTTTCAACAATGGTATATACAATGATTGAAAATGTTTTAAACTCAGAAATCTTGGAAATGGCGAAACTTAAGCATATTATCCTCATAAGGATCTCCTACCACTCTTGGTCCACTCAACTCCTGAAAAGAGAAATTTGGAAAATTTTCTCTTTCCAGCATGACATAAGGATTCATGCAAGAATCTCTGAACGAACCCGTATCTTCCCACTATACCTCTTTATACCTCTGATTTCCGCTCCTTCCTTTACTGTACATATTATTTAAGTAATTCATATATTCTTTTTCATTTTAGAAATAAATAATGACATCATCAAGGTATGTTAAAATGCAGAAATTGTGGACTGGAAACATGGCTTTTAGGAGCATATTTTTGATATCTGGTGGTTTTGCAATTCTGAGTCTAAAACTGGAACTACTTCCAGCATACTGGAAAAAATCTTTGAGCTGTCTGCTTTGCAAGGGAATCATTTGGCTATAACCTGAAACATCATCTTGAAAAGGCATATGATTAAAAGCACTTATCATCGGCATATCATGGTCTTGGGCAGGAAGGATAAAATTTCTGTTATAGGGATGTGCATTAGTGTTTCTAAAATCAAAACAGATCCTATGACCAACTATTTTATCTTTGATTATTACTAATTGGTTCAGATTTTTGTATTTTATTTTGTCGAAGTTGTTTCTTGGAGTGATGGTAGTGGCATAGTGTTTCTCATTGTTTTCTCTGCATGAGGTAGTATTCTGCATGAGATTTCCAATTCTAGCAGTTCTAAGTCTTTGATGGAATGACAGGATATTAGCCAGTTCAAGTAACTCAGGTATATTTGGACTTCAGTTATCATGTTCACTCATAAGGAGTTTATCAGGCATTTTTTCTGGATTTTGAGCTATTATGGCTATAGTCAAGGTTTCACTTGCAGTGGAAGATTTATGTGATGGTAAATCCTTGAGGTACGGTAAAAACATTAATTTTCCCTACTCCTGAGTTCAGAAAAGGTTTGTGATATGTAAGTCTTCTAATGCCTCTATTCCTATTTCAAAAGGAACATACTTACTTTCCTCAAGACATAGCTATTCATGATCATGGTAATTTTGAGTGTCTAGTTCGTCATGGAGAACTAGGGGCAGCTGATTTGGTGGGTCTAAGTTTGTTTCAATTTCTTCTGACTGTTCTTCAATGTCCTCATCGGTGTGCAGAATAAAAGAGTTCAGGTCAGAATGCAAGGAATACATTGGGATATTATCTAGCCTCTCTTGGATACTGATCATGTATTTCATGTGTGACTCTCGATAGAGTATTCTTGTTTGGTCAAACACATGAATAGTGGTGTAGGACATATCAAGTTGAATATTCACTTGGAGCTTGGATCCCCAAGAACTGGATAGAAGCATTCCATACTTGGGGGGAATGTCTGCTACCACTATGTCCATGATCAGGTGTTTTGTAGGTGTTTTGGCCAAACTAAAACAAAGATCTTTGATCAAGCCTAGACATTTGACTCTACTAAAATCAAATGAATATAAGTCTTTGTATGGTATTGTGATTTCTAGTCCTAATCTTTCCATTACAACCTTTGGCATAAGATTATGCGAGGCGCCGGAGTCTAGCATGGCATTGTGAAGGATTTGGTCATGGATATTTAGACTGATGTAAAAGGGAAGAGTGGTTCCCTCTTGGAATTTTCCTTCTATTTTCAGACCAAACAACACTTCAGGAGTGTCATCAGCTAGATTAAGGGTGTTGGCATCATTTCCTATATTCAGGACCTTTAACACTTGGGATTTGTAAGAGTTTTGGGTGATGAACTTGGTAAGAGGCATGGTGATCTTTATTTTTGCGATTTCACCCTCAAAACTAAAAGATAGTTGTATTTTAGACATGTTTTCTTCAGCTTTTTCAGCCATGACTTTCTCTATGTTTTGATTTTGCTGGCTCTGTTTCAGGATTTTGTTTGCCACAACCACCTCAGGAATATTTGTGGAAGTACTAGGAGCATCTGAGTCCGGACTAGTTTGGGTAACTCTATCTTTGTTTTGGTCATTCTTCCCGACCATGATTTTGTTACTGTTCACTGCTTTCTTAAGGATGGTATCAGGGGTTTTAGCAGTGTCTGAGTTACCTTTCTTGGAGTTGTCTTGATTTTTTCTGCTTCTAAGGTCATATTTTCGGTGAGCTTCTACTATGGCATTCTGAAAATATATGGTAGGATCCTCTAGATCTTCATAGTTGGTTTCATCCTGATTCGGAGAGAAGAATGCTTGTTCTTCTTCTGTGAGGTATACCTCACTCTCATTATCATATCCTATGAGGCTCAAATGATTTTCATCAAAGGGTTCTATATCCCTATCATCTTCTTCCACATAATTTTCATTAAATGGTGGCCTAATTTGTTGGTCATTTTCCCTTGGTTTGTTTTGAGGCTGTTCCCTCCTAAAATTTTGGTTCTGGTTTCTGTTTGGAGGGTTTCGCTGGTTGTCCCTAAGAGGGGTCTTCTCACTTATCTTTTCCCACATTTTGGCCATGGAATTGACTAAGTATTCTATTCTAGGATCTAAGGGAGGAGCTGAGGTGGAGACTTCATCCCAGTAGGTGACTTTCCTTTCTGATCTAGTCCTAGCTCTTTTTTCGGCTAAGTTGGCTTCTTCCCTTATGGCTACTTTTTTCATTTCCTCTAAGGTAAGGGGGTCCTTGTCTCTTAGCTGATAATTCATTTCCTTGTCCGTGCATAATCACAAATCGCAAACCCGGAGACCTCACTATTTTGGCCCCTCTCCTTTTTCCCAATGTGATTCAATCTTAGCCGTCCATCCCTACAGATCCGACGGCTAGGGACTAATCGCACTTCGCTCATGATTCTATATTGTTACCCCGCTGATTTAATCTCCACTGTCGATCTTGTTCTGGATTGGATGGCTGGCGCTCAATCGTGCATCACAAAATCTTAGGAGCCACCTCGCCTCCTCATCTGATTTGCGATCTCCGACCAAATCACGACCGTCCGTTTGATCTAGATCGATGGCTCCCATTCCATCGCGTCTTTGCCCATATTTCTTTCATTGGCCTTCTTTAGAATTTCATCCAAAGATATCCACCGTTGATCTTCTCCTGAGATCCAACAGTCCACGTTCAATCGCCCTTCGCCTTTCGGTCCCACCATTTTAGGCCCCGCTTTCATTCATTTTTCTCCTTTTCCTTTGTAAATCACCCGAACATTAAACTTTTGGGTTTTAACGTTAAATATTATTTTCTTCGCCTAACCTTCTGAAAACACCTCCCCTGGTGAATCCTGACCATTGATCACCATTGTTAGATCTAATCCAACGGCTCGGAATCATCGTCACCCCAAACTTTCATCAGACTATTCTTCCTCCATTCCACATGGTTTTTCACCCGTTTCCACCTATATCCACCATTTCCACCACCATTACATAGTCCTCTACAGCATCCATCATCCACCTCCATTGATTTCTTAACAAGTTTTTTGTGTTTTTCAGGGTTATAGACGGTGAAAACTGTTCTTGCTCATAGTCACAGTCATAGTGACACAGAGCACAGAGGAATCTTTCTCAGAGCTAGAGATCGCAGGAAAACTCCTAAGGGGATTTTAAACACATGTTTTATATCTAAATCAGGGTTATTAACTCTGTTTCAAACCCTCCAGCGCCATTAAACCTGCAGTATTCACAGAAACAGTCAATGAAGCGGCAAAGAGTATCAGTGAAGGTTTAAAGTGATTTAAAGCCTATTATTGAAGATTTAAAGCTTTAACCCTATGTTAGAGGGTGAAATATACAGATTGAAGACCTTATGATTGACACAGAAGGCCTAATAAGGCCTAAAGCACATGAAACAAGCCTATCAGTGTCCCACATCGGCAGAAATTTCTTTCCCGAGAAAGGACAAAGTCCCCATAATGTTTTTTATTCTCCATCAATGTTCTTGAGAAGATCACCACCCTGACAGCAGTCCTGAGATTGCCCGAGCATTTGTTACATAGCATGGTAGGCCTAAAAGTCATTTAACTACATTACTTGCCCCAGATTACTACAGAGTATTACAGCCGAAAAGTACATCAAGGAACATACCTATGAAGTTATAATCAGCGTGTCGAAGACCACTCTTTCATCCAAAGAGTACTGAAAATCAATGCAGAGATATTAAAATAGAATGGGCCTCGAGCCACTCTTCTTCCTCTATTTTAATGTTTCATTTAAAAATATATCTACCTCTTCTTCCTCTCTTTCAGCTATAAAACTCATGAGAACACATTGTAAAGGTTGTTGTTCGGATAACCGTGGATTGTAAGTTGTTTCTCTTGAGATAGAGTTCTGTGTGTATCAGTTGTAAAATAGGTTGAGGAGATGATTTTAGACTGAATATCAAGCTGTTGGAAGATGTTTCATATGACTGGTGTTGCTCTTTAATGTGACAAGCATTTTCATTGGATCCTAATTTAAAGCAGCGGTGATGTGTTCTATCTTTGTCTCTGTTTTCCTTCTGTAATTCATCATATTCCTTTTCTCTCATAAGAAATCAGTAATCTGGCTTAGGATTTACCCTTGTATGGTACCCTAATTCTTCCTGCTCTTCTTATCTTTGATTTTTTCTACTAATTGTGCTATCTGAGAACAAATTCAAGATAATTTAGCCATTATAGTAGTTGGTTTCCCTGCTTGCTGATGCATGAATTTACAGTCTGTTCTTAGATGTTCTTGTCTGGTTTTAATTGAAAGAATTGGTATAATGGGAGATTAGAGTTGAATCTGTCTCACTAGGGCCATTTTCTAACAGTTAAGCTTTTCTAAGATCCATTAAGTTGAATTTCAAAGCATTGAAAGTTCAAAGTCTTCCTCTGATCTCAGGCTTCGCCTTTGTGTTAAATGTTTAATGTTTTCTATTGTCTGAAGAGTTAGCCTCATTAGGAGTTTGATCACAGACGGTTAAGGCATGCCCTGTCCCTGGATTAGCTCTTAAGGTGGTCACCTTGGAATGTTTCCTTGTCATTCACCTTCATTCCTTATCAATTCATCCCACACTATCATCTTTAAATATCCTCTGTTTTATATGACTAGCCCATTTGAAAGCATTGGATATTGAATTGCAAGTAAACCCTTTTATGACTCCATCGCCCAATGGTCTTGAGTTTCCTTTAAATTGTCTCCCATTGCCAAAATCCTCTTTTCTCACCTCTTTGTCTTATATTGACCCTTCTTTCATGTTTCCCAACAACCAAACAAACAAACAAAACAAAACGACAACCCTTGTGCCATATAACTAGCCTAATACCTTAAATTTGAACTTCAAAGACACATAATTATTTGCCTTTATAGAGAGATCCCTCTCTAGATCCAGGAAGGCTAGATCCTGAGATCCCAAAGTGGTTTGATGTTGTCTGATCTTTTGGTATTTCCAAATCTGCCAAAACATAGGAACCCTAACATGGAGCATTAATACTGGGTCAACTTTGACCAAATCAATAGCGTTGTTAAGGAGGAGTGGACATTTATTAAGGGACAACGCAGTTTTGGAGGGAGATCTCATGAATGGAGATAGTGGCTTTAATGAGTGGGGTCAAGGGTGAGGAATATCACCACTTATATAAGGAAGGGGATGGAAGCCATAGGTCATTATGTTATGTTTTGATATTTGGATTTTATGGTCTGTTTAGACTTGTTGTTCTCTTCAACTGTTTAGCTAAGATTGCAGTGGTGTTTAGCACAGGGTGTTTCCGAGTGGGAATCCCACCTCTATCCTGGAGGGACTTCTACTGCCCACTCAGGAAGAGTATTTACACTATATTTCCACATTCAGGCATGAGGTCAAGCTCCATCTTATTCTATAGTGCAGTTTCTATTGAGAGATGTGCTGAGTTGTAGGGGTGCAGCAGTGTAGAATACATTTGGGTGATTTCTGATCTGTTTTTCAGTGGTGGAAGGTTTCCTTCAATTGGGAGGCTAGTGAAGAAGGCCCTTGAGCCTTATTGTAGCATTTTTCATCAGGGCACTTTATCATTTTCCCCTACAGTGTAGTTTCTGTCTTGGAATGTGTTATTTTATGGAGGAGTTGTAGGGGTGGTTTCAGTACACCATCTGGGGAGGAGGTTTTCTAGTGAAGGGATCAACCTTTCATATAGAGAGTCTATTGGAGGAGGCTATATTCTTTGCCATATCATATCAGCCACATCTTTCGAGTTGTATTTTTTCATTGAATCTTCAGCACTAGGGCTTTGATTCATTTCTTGTATATTGGTGTATTTCTAAAAACCCTCTTTGGTTCTTTGTTGGGGGTTGTGTAGAGGCTTGATATTCATTTTACATTAATTTTGAGACATATATCATCCATTTCATCTTGTGTATATTCATTTTCTGTATTAGTGCTGCTATGACTGCGCTGTAGCAGTCTTCCAACATTTTTTATATAGTAGCAGCACCTCATTGTGAGGGATTTACTCATTGGAGGCTTGTTGGATCTTGTTATATGGTTTGTGGCCCCTTATTTTGTACATGTTTGTTGTTGTTATGATGAATAAAAAAGCTCCATATTGGTCTCTCAAATTTATGCATTGATCTACACTGCTATTTCCATGTTTATACACTATATTTTTGCTTTTCCCATTTGGGAATATTACACGGTATTGCTGATATTGACCATGAAAATATAAAAGATCAAATTACAAAAATTAAGAAACCAACTTAGAAAATCATAAATAAAAGCTTTGATCAAGTGAAATTAACACATTAACATCAGAAACTTAGTCATTTAATCAATTAACAATTTGCTGTTGAAACTTTAGAAAGAATTCATCAGCTTTGTAAAAGGAAATTAAACACAAACACACTGCATTGCAGGAGTTGTGAGCGAAGGGGGCCCTCCATCACTCACAAACCCTTAAAAAATTGAAGAGATTTATAAACAAAGTAGAAATAAAATAATATATTGTATTACTATGAAAATATACAGCCAAGTACAATCTGATATATTGCTTATCAACAGAAATCCCAACCCAACCACCTTACAATATGAAATTTATCTCCTTTTATACAATCTATAAAGCCCATATTTGGCTTGAATGACTAATGTAAGCTATCATCCAACAATACAGGTCTACACTATCGAATTTAGATTCATTTGGGTCTAATCCATGACTGAAAGCATGGTTTAGACGATTTCTATTACATAGTTGAAGCTGCGGGAAATCTGGTTACGAGAAGAATTCTGTAAGTTCAGGTTCTTTCAAAAGGAGGCTCGAAGCAGCCAATATGATAGCTTTCATGTGAAACGAATTCCCCAGAAAACCCATGTCCTTGCTATATTTTGTAATAAGTATAACACAATCAACTGTTGATGTCGTTGTAGGTGTTATCACCAAATTGAGTCCTGTTGGGCTGCTTCATTTTTCAACTTGGAGTAACTCTTTCAAACCATATTTTAACTGAAGCTTAGCCTCTTCAGTCTTTGAGGGCTCTCTCAAGGGGGTTTTATGAATTAGATAATGACAGTAATAGATGGATAACTCCATGAATTGTATGTTTGCATGTTGAGAAGATGAAGGCTTTCTACCATTGGGCTTATGGAGTCAACAAATTAGTAGGTTCAGTGGCAAAGTTTCTTGACATGGAAGTTGAGGTAGATAAGGGCCTTTAACAAAGGAAATTCAATCATAGAACATAGTTCAACACAGTCATTTCATTACTAAAGGAAGTCAGAGAATAGAGTTATGCATTTTGAGTAGTAGAAATGAAATCTACTACTAGTGGTTCAAAGGAAATTCACTCATAAAACATACGAAAACACAGTCATCTTATTACTAAAGGAAGTTAGAGAATAGAGTTATGAATTCTTAGTGATAGCAATGAAATCTACTACAAGTAGTAAAACATAAGATGTATATCAATAAAACATTAAAACCCCATGAGAATCTCAGGTCTGTCAAGAAGAAAACCACTCTGTATTACTGATATAAAAACCTGTTTACAATAGTAGCAGTCAACCATAATGTTAGGGTCCCGTGATTTGGCCGATTGGCTAGCCAAATGACGATGTAACATCAAACCAAGCTTTTGAGCCCAAGGACCTAGCCTTCCTGGACTCAGAGAGGGCTCTCTCTATAAGTGCAAAAGATGTCGGTGTGTTTACTTGCGATGTTCTGATATTAGGCTAGTTATGAGGTGTGTTTTTGGTTTTTTAGTTTTTAAGTTTGTGAGGGATGAAACTGATCAAATACATAAACTGGATAACAAGATGTAGATAAATTGGGCTATGGGGTCAAACAGGTCAAGGAAGCTATGAAGTGATGATGTAAAGCTGCTGTAGGGCCGATTTGATTCACAGTAGAAGGGATCTCTGGGAAAAATGGATTAAATGGACAATAAGATGGTGAAAGACAATGGATTTCAAGTGAAAACTAGTTAATAGCAGACATAAACATGTAATAGCAAGCCATTGATCATGCTAGGAATAACTATAAGCTAATCAATACATAGAAATCAAACATTCCAGCCATACATAGAGGTATATGACCCTCTAACTTCGGGAAAAGGCTATCAGACTTTGGGGAAAACACATGAGACAAACTAACAACTCATAAACTATGCCGGAACGCCTAAACATAATCTCTAAGTCATTGGGCACTTGGACAAATAAGTTTTCATAGTTTTAGGCAAAGGGCTAGATCGGGACTAGGCCTCCTTGGTTCAACAAAATGATCAACAAATCAGTCAAAGAGAAAGTTTTATGGATAGAACTATGGGCAGCTGATAGGTAGGTAGGGAAAACCATACATCCTACTCAACATACATGGAACTGATGAATAAAACTTAGCAACAACACCTTAGGTTACTAAAGAGCAGCTAAGAATTCTTTAGCATAACTAAGGGAGAAGAAAACATCAAGCTATGAAGATTCAGGAATTTTGAGGTGCCTCCATGGGCATGTCTCAAAATCAATCTTTACCGATCTATAGCAGCAAGAAAAATGAAATATGAGTGAAAACTAGAAGACAAAACAACATTAAGAAGCACTATACCATTCTACCATGTCAAGGAATCCATCAACAAGCCTTCAACATTCCTCAAAAGCATCCAAGAGGCAATCCAAACATCATAACTCAAGTGTATTCTTCAAAGCTCATATGACCAATGCATTCATTCTTCTCTCAAGTTCAGCCTCTGATTTACAATGAGAACCATGGAATAAATAGGCTTGAGGAAGGAAAACCTCATGGAGCAACTAGCTATCCTATTGGCCAAGTCAAAATATCTAAACTTGTCCTTGAGGCTTTGCAAAGCCCAAGGCACAAAATATCCCATAAAATATCTAAAAAACTGCTAAAAACGGAAATTATATTGACTTTACATCATTTCCCAATGATAAAAATAGCTTAACGTACATTTGGGAAAAGCAGATTTTTGGAGTTCAAAAATTACAAAAATACTTCATATTTATGCCTGAAAAAGGTCCCCTGACTTGCTGGATGCAAATGGAAGCCTTCCCGATGTCGAAATGAGGCTCATGATGGCTCGTTGGAAAGCTCTCTGTGTCTGATTTCCGGTGCAAGTGGAATCACCTCAATCTGATCTCTGAAAGTCCCTCAAAACTGTACCTGTGCGCAAAAACCCAGAAAATAGCAGGCTGCTGATATGGCGGGCAGAATGTGCAAAATGAGGCTGTTTTTCGCCAATTTGAGGGGGCGAATGATCTTCAAATGCCCTGAAAATCGTTGGAGACCTGCTCATGGAATTATGGAACCCATTGGGACCATCCTCCTCCCTTGACAACTCATCAAACTGAAATGGCGCATTTATGAGTTTTTTGCGAAAAACCCAAAAATGCCAAAAAACAAAAAGTTTCCGAAACAGGCCCAAAATTGGCATGCATGACCCTCAAGGGTCCATAGAAACATGCTACGAAGCTGAAGCCAAAATATCGAGGGCTGATATGCTTTTTGCTTCTTTCCGTGCTAGGCGCCTCTCCTTCAACTTCTTCAATTTTTCTTGTGCTACCTTCAATTTTCGCCTGGCAAACTGATTTAGCTTCTGAAAGTGAAGAGTCCTTTTTCTTTGTAGCTCAAGATCCCTGTTTGCCTTCTCAAGCTTTGTTTCCAAATGCTGGTTAGCCCTCTCAAGCCATGCTTCCTTGTTTTCCTCAATTTCCTGCTCAAAGAGGGCAGTGAGAGGAAAGGCTTCGAATTGAGCTTGTTCTTCTGCTCTCTGTTTCTCCAAGGCTCTTCTAAGCCCGATGGTCCTAGGCCTCTTTCGCCTAGGTTGGTCTTCCTCCTCTTCATCATCAAACTCGCCTATGAGCTCTTCAATTCTTACTTGTGCCTTTTCTGCCTCTTTCTTATACTTGATCGCCCTAGCTTCATGAATGGCTGCATGATACTTCATTTGTTTGTTTTCAACCTCCAAGAAGTGGTTGAAATTCCTCACCCTTTGAAGATCTTCTTGTAACACCTCAATTTGCCCTTCTTTGTGAATGAGGAGGTTTTCAAGGATGCGGGCCTCATTATCACTGTCATCGCTTGGGATAGGGATGACAGCTGATTTACCTCCATGTTTGGCACTTTCTCCAACTGCACTTTTGCCTTTGAAGGCCAATCTAGCGCTTTTTCTCCTTGGCAAGCTAGAAGTTGTCTTTTTGGGCAATTTCCTCTTTTTAGGAACAGTTTTGGTCACCGTCAAGGAGGCAGCTTCAGCTTGCTGTCCTTCCTCAACATCTTGTCCAGCTTGTGGCTCAAAAGATGCTTCAATTGTTTGCTCAACCTGCTGCTCTTCAATCTCTGTCTGCCGCTGTTCCTCTTCCAACTCTGGCTGCTGCTCATCAACCTGCACTTGCTGCTGTTCATCAACCTGCACTTGCTGCTGTTCATCAACCTGCACTTGCTGCTGTTCATCAATCTCTAGCTACTGTCCACTGATTTCCAACTGCTGTTGTCCCTCAAAATCTGGCTGCTGCTGTTCATCATCCTCCTTTTCTCCCTGTGGCTCACTTCCCTCTCCTTCTCCCTGTTTACTTGGCTGCCCAGTGGTCATCTTGAGTTTTTTAGGGGTAGGCCTACTAGATAAAGGCACTGGGCGATGGACAGGCTGAGTAGGAGACACATGAACAGGAGGGACAGTGGCGAAATCTGCATGGCTAATGAATGAATCCCATGAAACCCCTTTCTTCTCCAGCTGGTGTAAGAAGATAATCTTGATCAAGGAATGATGAAAGAGAGAAGGGATTTGCCGAGGTGGAGCCTTCTTTTGGACAGTAGCTGCCATTTTCTCTATGCTTTTGGACAAAAAGTATGGAAGGTTTAATTGCCTGCTTCTGGTAAAATGCATCAACAAGCGAACATGATAGACAAAAATTTGGCTAAACCTCCCTTCACAAGTGAAATATCTCATTATGGTTTTCATCAGCGGAGCATAACTGTCAAGAAGATAGGAGAAGGGGAAAATAGCAGTGATGGTTTCCCTATGTTCAGGCTTGATGAAAGGTTTATAATCCTCCAGATCAAGATGTGCTTGTTTAAACCACTTTTCACCATGATACGGGATCTTGGTAGCCTTGGATACATACCTTGGGGAGATTTTGAAGTCAAGACCTGCTAACTGGAAGTGTTTGTCTTTGAATCTCAAAGCGCACAAATGTGTAAGTGGCGAGAAACTCTTGACTTCTTCTATCCTCTGACAGAAATCAAGACAGCCTACTTCATGGAAATTGAAAAGCACTGATGGGTGAGCATTGATTTCTTCTATGGATATAGGCTCATATCTCTTATGTTGTCCGCCTTTGTGATCTTGTTTTGGAGGCATTCTGACTTTGAAACAAGCTTTGGAAGAGCAAACTGCCTTCGCTATATGAAAAATGCTCTGCTGGATTGAAACTGGCCACTACACTGTTTGGATAGTTTAGACAATGTGGTTTTGAATGAAATGTAACAATGCTTCCTTGAATAAGCCCCCCTCTACACTTCTTAAAAACAGTCCTTCAACTCTGGATACACTTCAGCTATGTAACCTTTTTAACAATGGTACTATGTGTAAAAGATGGGGTAACTGCTTTGTAAATTCCCTGTGCACAGTTTTGAACAATCACCCCTCTCGTGACTTTGTTAGAGGCCAACCTACTTTGTTATTTGTGTTTTCAAACAAAACTTGAATATAAAAACCCTGCTCTTCAGGTCATTCACCTTGAAAAATACCTCTGTCAACAGATTTCTGTAGAGACCACATAGTGGAAAGAAAGGAGACCTTTGTGCCTCTGGTTTCAATGTTTAAAGTTTCAACCATCAACAACTATGCCCTTTAGAAAGTGGCTCTGTTCACCTTCAGAAAAACTCTGTTCAACAATCTTCAGATGATACAATACGGTTTTGGTAAAGGCAGACCCAAGTTAGATGTATAACCAATGCACAGTGGTTTTAGGAAACATACTTTCTGCTTGTGAGTTTAAGAGATCCACCAAAATACCTGTACCCCTGTTTCCAATATTAACTTCAAACACTAACAACTCTGTTCTTCAGAAAGAGGCCCCTTTCCTTTGTGAAGTTTTAAGAAAACAAAACACTGCTTTTGTACTTCTGCCTCCAAAGTTAGAAACACATCAATGAAATCTGCCCCTCAATGTAACATTTATCCTTAGAGTCTCTTTGTCAATCAGCTTTTCAATATGATAATGTGGTGAAAAAAAGAGGGCAGACCTAGATTAACAATACACAGTGCTTTATGAGGGACACTTTTTCTTGTGAAGTTAAGAAATCAAACATCACCTGTATACCTCTGCCTTCAAAGTTTAGATTTAATCACCAACAACCCTGCCTTCTAGAAAATGGCCTTGTTTCACCCTCAGAATCCCTCTGTCAACAATTCTTCACAGTGATACAATGTAGTAAAAAAGAAGAAGCAGACCTAGGTTGGGTGTAAAATCAGTGTACACAGTGGTTTAGACAATATACTTTTTGCTTGTGAGTTTGAGAGATAATAATGACAGAGTTTTATAGAAGATGTCAAGCTATTTGACAGAGATTATATGAGTTTTCTGCAACGGAAATCCCCTCTTAATCAAAACACTGCTTTTTACAGGAAAACCTCGGCCCTTTGATCGATTTGAGGAAGAGACAAACTGGCCCTCTACCTCAAAACCCGTATCCCTATATGTGCTCTTTGAATGACCAACCTCGGCCTCTTATCATATTTCAAAACTTCAGCTTGCTGTGTAAAAATGACTGCTTTTGCCTTTAACTAAAATGACAAGGTCCATGGTTTTAAAGCTTATTGTTCTTTATCAAAACCTCGAAATTTGATGGGGGAGTATATAAAATACCTCGAATTTTGATAAACACCTGCCTTCGAAAGCTAAAACACTGTTGAGGACCCTTGACACTTGCGCGGCATTCTTGGTAAAAAACCCGTCGCGCAGAAAAACCCTTGTCGGGCCTGTCGGGTCGACCTGTCGTGTGGTCGGGCGGCCTTGTACAGGCACGTCGCGCCAACGTACAGGCACGTCACGCCGACGAAGGGGCCGTGTGTAATTTGCTGCCCAGGCACGTCGCGCCCAATCCCAGGCACGTCGCGCTGCCTCTGAGTGCAAACCTGTGAATCTTCGACCAGTTTTTCTTGCTTGTTTGATGCTGTGGAGGCACGGGGGTGATTTTTTTTTTGAAATCGACAATATTTTCCCTCAATTTCATTCCTTTATATCAATTTAAAACAAGCCTTTAACGGTCTTCAAACTTTGGGAAATGAATTTTGGTTTGTTTTGACTCTGTTTTGTCTTAAAACAGTGGGTTTGTCATTTTAATATATAAACCCAAATATTTACTCTGACCTCGAGCTCGGAACTTTGACCAATTATGTCGACCAACTCCACCACTTCTGCTACGGTATTTTAATAACACAGGTGATTTGTCACTTTTCTTTGACAACTCTCGGTCTTTGGCAACTTCTTCATCTTTTACCTATAGTGGGTTTTCAAATCTCTGCTTGTAAGTGTAGTATACAGATACCTTTTTCCCTTAAGTAATAAAGGTTGTGCTTCTTCTTTTTACACTATCCAACAATTATCACAGGCTGAAAAACATTTGAAACATAGTGAACAATAACCTTTAAAGGGGAAATCTCCTTGGTGACAGAAATTTTAAAGGCCTTGTCTGCAGGTCCTTTTCCATGTAATTATGTGCCACATTTGTCCTTTGGAATGATAACAAGTGTGTTTGTTATAAGACATATAAACAGTGATAATTCCTCAAAACAAAGTCCTTCTTCCTAATCATAAGATCATATACCCATTTGCCTCCTCCATCTGAAAAGACAAGCTTGTAGAATATGAAAACAGGGCTTTTTGATAAACAGTCCTTACTTTGTTTTGATCAGTGTGTTAAACCCTTTTTTGTCAATAGAACCATTTCATGACTGAACCGTGTTCACTGTTTTCCTCTCTTGGCGATTGTTAGCAAGGAAGGGCTATTCATAATGTGCCAAAAACATTTAAAAGCTGTAAACACCATTTCTTGAAAGGCGCTTCTTTGGACCTTTGGTGTATGATATTGTTTTGTTGCTTGACCCTTTCCTCAAGGAGAAAGTCTTCTTTTGGTATCAGTGGCACACATATATTCAATATTGTCTCTTTCCTACTGTAGGTATAGTCTGACAGATAGTTCTTTGAAATAGGAGTACCAATATCTTTGCATCGCCAGCACTATCATTCATCTGTGTAATGACCTTTCTTCCTTTTTGGTATCCTTCCACTGCTTTCTTGTATCAATCAGTTTCAGCAACCTGTAGTAGCTTTGGCCATCTGCTCATGCATGGAGGAGGCTCTTCATTAGGTAAGGTATTTGAAGGTTTTTTAACAATTCTTTTTCGAGACAGCCTTTCTCTGAAGGTGATGGTAAGTAAACTACTTGGAAAACATCAGTCTTAGCATCTTCACTTGCAAGCATCATTGTGTGTCAGCAAAAACCCTAGCCAGAGTAATACTGTCTCCCTGCACTGTCCTAAGAGTGATTTAGATATTTGGATTGTTCATCTCATGACCTGTTACTTGACAAAAACTCTTTGTGACTATGAAGGTCAGTGTATTTGAAAAAGCTAAGGGCTTTCTTTCTGCCTGTGTAATGGCATTGGTTAACAGCATCTATTCCATTTGATCTTGAACAAAACAGGCTTCTTATGATTTGGATGTTTACTGATGACAAGCCCTTCTAAAGTTCAACAATTCATATGGTTTGCAAGTTTGAAATGAGCTCCTTTATCAGACCAAACTCCCCTTTCCTTTCAGCTTATCATATTTCCACTACATTCCTGTTATGATCGTCAGTCATATTCATAAAACCTGGAGATATTGTTTCACTGTTCAATACAAAGCAAACCTGGACCCTTGCAATCTTTTGAGTCAATACTGGCCCGCGCCCTCTGCTTATGGATGAAGGAGGCGCCCTAACCCTCTGCTTGTAAATGAAGGAGGTTCTGGGCCTTGACATTTTACCAGTTTGCTGAGATAGTAGTGACCCTTTCTTACTGTGATTTTTATGCTGAAAAGAGCTGTAAAGTCCAGATGATTAGCTTTCTGTTTTGCAGACATATCTAAAGGTTCAAGTTACATTTAGAAGCAGCTGTTCCTCTAACTGTAAACTCAAACATTTACTCTATGAGATGAAATATATTTCCTGCCTTTGTAGAACCATAGCACATTGTGAAAAACCTAATAGTCAGCTTGAGATTGGGCTTTATGTAGTGCTGATACCTAGGGAGTATGAGTGGCGCGACTTAAGGCTGTTTGTCAATTTCATTTGCAAAGTAAAGGATCAGTCTTGGTAGACCTGTAGCAGATGGAGGCTTTTTGGCTTTTTGATGATTGCCAAGGGTGAAATGTCTTAAAGCGCCACTTCCTAACATAGGGGAGACTTTTGAAACGGATGTGGATTTGCCTTTTAAAGCTGATGGGCAGAGCCAATAAGGCTGAAACTAGATAGGATTGTGATATGAGGTTTTGATTTCGACATGGGCGAACTGAAAAGGTAGAAAGGTGAAAAAAGTTTTGGGAGGGTTTTCTGGATGACATATGGACATAAGGAAATCAGTTTCTAGAAAACTCAGCTGTAGATATAGTCATCACTAACATGTAAAAAATACTGATGGCTAACAATATGTATTGACTAGTCCAATGCTTTCCATTCCTATGGGAGGTGTTGATGTTGTACTAGGAGTACAATGGTTACAATCTTTGGGGACGGTTGCTTTTAATTTTCAAGAACTTTTCTTGAAATTTTTTTCAGAAGGAAAGGAAGTTGAATTACGGGGTATTGAAGGGAAGCCGGGAAGGATAATAAGCTCTAATGTCATGAAAAAGATTCTAAAGAAAGAACAACGAAGCGTAATTGCACAATTATGCTCACTAGAAGTTCCGACATCAAAATCATCTACTTTTGTAGATCTCCAACAAGTCTTGGGCAATCATTCAAAGGCGTTTGAAACTCCCAAAGTACTCCCACCTATTCGTGATCATGATCATGCTATTCATTTGATTCCAGGAATTTTTCCTCCAAACATCAAGCCTTATAGATATCGTTACTTCCAAAAGAGCGAAATTGAACGTATGATTGCAGAAATGTTAGAGGCAGGTATAATTCAACGTAGTCAAAGTTCTTTCTCTGCTCCTGTAGTATTGGTACACAAGAAGGATGGATCATGGCGAATGTGTCCAGCTTATAGGGAGCTCAATAAGCTCACCATTAAAGACAAATTTCCCATTCCTGTGATTGATGAATTATTGGATGAATTACATGGAGCAATTTATTTTACCAAGTTGGATCTTCGTTCAGGATATCATCAAATTAGAATGAAGACTGAAGATATTCCAAAAACAACATTTCGAACTCATGAGGGTCATTGTGAATTTTTGGTCATGCCTTTTGGCCTTACCAATGCACCTTCTACATTTCAAGGGTTGATGAACTCCATTTTCAAACCCTTCCTTAGAAAATTTTTGCTAGTATTTTTTGATGATATACTAATCTACAACAGGTCTTGGAAGGATCATGTTCAACATGTTGACAGGGTGCTCAAACTATTGCAGGAGAAACAATTATATGCAAAAACATCCAAATGTTTCTTTTGAGTACAAGAGGTGGAATATTTGGGTCATATTGTGTCTCACAAGGGTGTTAAGGTAGACCCTAACAAAATTAAAGCCATTAAGGAATGGAAAGTCCCCACAACCATAAAGTAGTTGCGAGGATTTCTCGGGTTAACAGGGTATTATCGCAAGTTTGTTAAGAATTATGGGAGAATAGCAGCACCTCTAACAACATGATTGAAGAAAGATGCATTTTCATGGACTCCTGAAGCAACTAAGGCCTTTGAACGTCTTAAAGAGGCAATGTGCCTAGCACCGGTCTTAGCTACACCAGACTTCACAAAAACCTTTATTGTGGAATGTGATGCCTCAGGAAATGGAATTGGTGCAGTTTTAATGCGGGAAGGAAGACCCATTGCTTTTGAAAGTCGTCCAATCAAAGGAAAGTATTTACAGAAACCTATTTATGAGAAGGAAATGTTAGCAATACTGCATGCACTAAAGAAATGGCGAACTTACCTAATGGGAGGACACTTCAAGGTAAAAAATGATCATGATAGTCTTAAACACTTTTTGGAACAAAGACTATCGTCAGAAGAGCAGCAAAAATGGGTCACAAAGATGTTGGGTTATGACTTTGAAATAATCTACAAAAAAGGAAAGCTTAATGTTGTTGTAGATGCACTATCAAGAAAGAATGAAGAGGTGGAAGCATTGCTTTGTGCCATTTCTATTATCCAACCAGATTGGATAACTGAAGCAAGAGATGAATGGAAGAAGGACAAAGATGTATGGACACTCATTCAAAAGTTGCAGCAAGATCCTAGTACATCTTATACATTTAGTTGGAAAAATGATTCCTTATGGTACAAAGATCACTTATATCTTTATAAGAATTCCCAACTAAAACAAAAGATTCTTCTGGAATTGCACACTTCTCCTTTAGGAGGACACTCAGGATTTTTAAAAACTTACCACGGGGTGAAGAAAGAATTTTTTTGGGATGGCCTTAAATCTGATATTCAAAAGTTTGTGGCGGAATGTTTGGTTTGCCAGCAGAATAAAGTGGAAACAATTAAGACCCAGGGACTTCTACAACCTTTATCCATTCCAAGTCAACGTTGGGAGGAGATTTCAATGGATTTTATCACAGGTTTACCTAAGTCTGAAGGAAAGAGTGTCATCATGGTGGTAGTTGATAGACTTACCAAGTATGCACACTTTTGTGCATTATCGCATCCATTTAAAGCAAGTACAGTTGCTACTACATTTATGGACAGAATTCAAAAGCTACATGGAAGCCCAAGGGTTATTGTGAGCGACAGAGATCCCATTTTTACTGGAAATTTTTGGACGGAGTTATTTTCTTGTTTGGGTACTCAATTAGCTCATAGCTCATCTTATCATCCTCCATCTGACGGTCAAACTGAGATAGTAAATAAATGTTTGGAAGGATATCTTCGTTGTTTTGTATCTGATAAACAAACACAATGGGTCAAGTGGTTACCTCTTTCTGAATAGTGGTATAACACTTCCTTCCATACTGCAGCAAAAATGACCCCATTTATGGCACTTTATGGATATCATCCACCATCCATCACATCATCTTTAAGGGAAAATTCAAAGGTTCAAGCAGTGGAAGATCACATCGAGCATCGGCAAGAAGTTCTCTAACTCTTAAAGGATAACCTGATTTTGTCACAAAATCGAATGAAACAATAGGCAGATCAACATCACAACGAGAGAAGTTTTGATGTAGGAGATTGGGTATTTTTACGGCTACAACCATACAAACAAATGTCCCTCAAGCAAGCAAAGAAGGATAATAAATTATCGCCAAAGTACTATGGTCCTTACAAGGTGTTGCAAAAGATTGGTACTGTGGCATACAAATTGGAGCTTCCTGCTTCTTCACGAGTGCATCCAATTTTCCATGTTTCATGCTTAAAGAAGGTTATAGGTGAAAATATTCTAGTTCAAACAATATTGCCCGAACTTGATGAGGAAGGAAAAATCATATTGGAACCTGAAGCGGTCACGGAAACAAGAACTCGACAGCTACGAAATCGATCAATTTCAGAGTATCTCATCAAGTGGAAGAACTTACCCCCTGAAGATTCTACATGGGAGGATGAGAATTTTATACAAAAGCACCCAGAGCTACTCAAGCGTTGAGGACAACACTTTTTTGAAGGAGAGGGGCATGTTAGGTCCCTATATTACTAGTATAGTCCCTTATTGTTGTTAGATTAACCCCCTTATTGTTATTATTGTACCCTTGTAACCCCCATTTTGTTATTATTGTGCTCTTAAATTATTATTGTTAGGTCGGCTAGGATTACATTGTGGCCCACTAGGATTACATTATGGCCCCATGGACTCCTATATATAGAAAGGAGGTTTTGTAAATTGTATCATCCGAGAATTGTTCATTTATGTAATGTATTGGAGGTTGTCCCCTCGAAGTGGCTTATTTCTAAGGCGTTGATATCTCTTTTCTTCTATTTTTGGAGCTGGTTACTCAACACATTTTACATTTTTGTTCAAATCTCCTTGCTAACAAATTTGGTCAGAGTGAATCAAGAAGAGTCGTAGGCCATCAAAATATAATCTATTTTTATCTGATAAAAAGGAAATTTTATAATTTATTTATTTTCATTTAAAATTGGATAAAATTATAAATGTATCATTACATTACATATAAAACTTGAATTCAATTTTAAAATTATTAATTAAATTTTTTTTTTCTACATTAAAACAAATTAGAAGTTTTTTATCACAGATTATATATATATATATATATATATATATATATATATATATATATATATATATATATATAATCTGTGATAAAAAACTTCTAATTTGTTTTATATATATTTCATAAAATTTATTATATTATATATTTTTTTCAATTATTGTTTTATTATTAAATTTATATATATATATATATATATATATATATATATAACAAAAACATAGCAATTCCAATACTACAAATAAAAGTGGAATAGAAATGGAATGTAATACATTTTCACAAATTGAAAATTAAAAAAAAAGCAAATTTATATTTAGGATCATTTAATAGATATTTAAATTAAAATTATTATTTGAAAATAGACCTACTTATTTATATAATAAATATATTTAACTATTTTATTTTATATATATATATAAACATATTTAAACCAAAAAATTATAATTCTTAAAAGATTTAAAATGATTTCACATTTTTAATTACATTGAAACCTTAAAAGAAATTAATTATTTTTTAATATAAATTTTAAATGAATTTTGAATTATAATAATATTTTTCTTTAAAAAGTGACATATTATTTATTTGAATTCAATTTATAATATATATTTTAATTACATTTTTACTTATTTTTAATATCATCAATCAAATAATATCATATTATTATATAAATTAATATATTATTATATAAATTAATTAATTATATATATATATATATATATATATATATATATATAAATAAGGGAAAATGAGTTATATTGTTTTTCATAAATATAAGCATTATTTAAATAAATCTGGTCTAGTATTATTTCATTAATATAAATTAATCTCAATAAATTAAATTGACTTAAATAAAATAAATAATTAGTTAATTGTATTTTATAATTTTAAACTATTTTTACATATTAAAAGGTGAGGAATTGGGGGCATAGCTTATTACATTAAGAAGAACATCTCCTCCCATGCTAGGATTTATAAAAACAGTCTTTACAACTAATATAGTTTGATTGAGATTACTGACATTAATGATAAAAAGACCTACATAGCAATATGTTATTTCCCTCCCATTAATTCTAACTTCTATAAGAAAAAGAATCTAGATAAAAATAGCCCTTAAAATGGTTTAGAGAATGATATTTATAGCCTAAGGACTGAAGGTAATATCCTTTTAATGGGTGACTTTAATGCTTGAACTTCAAGAAACCAAGATATTCTTCTAAGAAATCATTCCAACCCCAATCCTCTTTGGTTAGATGAAGACCTTACTCTGGCTATCTGGTACAAAAGGAGCTCTGAAGACCTCGAGGATAATTTGTTTGGGTCGGAGCTAGTCAAGCTCTGTAGTGCTGAGGATCTCATAATTTGCAACGGTCTAAAGAAGTGGCCCAATTCTAGCCAGATGACCTGCATCCATGGGCTTGGCAGCAGCGTGGTAGACTATGTTATTTCTGATCTCCCTTTATACAACGAAATAATAAATTTTGACATATTAGACGACCACAAGCCTGACTCTGATCATAGGCCTTTACTCATAACTCTCAATTTTGTCATGCATAGAGATCCCATTGAAGATAATCTTATAGTCAAAATAACGTAATCTTTGATATAAATAAAAATGATCTCTTTCTAAATGAATTAAAAACTAATTTGCTTCCTTTATCTAGTATAGACAACATAGATGACCTCTATCATAATTTTACTACAACCCTCTCATATTCTATTAACAAGTTCTCAATTGAAGTATCAAGTAATAAAATAAATAGCAAAACCAACCCATGGTATGACAAAGATTGTAAAAGTGCTAGGAGAGAAATTAAAGAAGCTGTTGATGAATCTCTCAAAATTGACAAGATAAAATCTACAAAGCCCTAACTAAAAGGGAAAAAAGGCACTATATTCGTAAAATACAAGAGAATCTCTTACACCTCTCTAAGGTGGCTCCTAAGAAATTCTGGAGGCAGATTCTAACTAGGAAAACTAAAGATAATAATAAAATTGCTTTACACGAATGGAATTCCTATCTTAAAAAGCTTTATGAATCTCCAAATTCCAGGGATAACTTTGAAACCCTGCTCACAACGAAAGAAGCTTTCTCATTAGAAGACATTGATTTTGGGGTTAAACAGCTGGTAAATGGAAAATCTAAAAACATTGAAGGTTACCAGGTGGAAATCTTAAAAATTGGAGGTCCAGTCCTCATCCCCCATATCCACAAGCTTTTCAACCAAGCGGTCAAGCAAGGGTTCCCTAAAACTTGGACTCAGAAACTCATTATCCCTATTTTTAAAAGTGGGGATACAAATAACCCCTCTAATTATCGAACAATTATGATCATCCCTCTCTTAGCCAAGTTATATGGTATTATTTTGGAAAAGAAGTTGAGCATTTGGCTTGAAAGTGAAGGTAAGCGGGCTAAAAGCCAAGCAGGTTTTAGAAGGCAACACTCAACAACAAACCACCTCATTATGCTTAGGATCATTGTGGAGGAATGTGTGATAAATCCAATCTCTTCTGTTGCTTTGTGGACTTTATAAAGGCTTTCGATACAGTTCCTAGAAACAACTTATGGAATAGATTAGAAGAGCTAAATGTTCCTTTCGAGCTAAGAGCGGCCGCTATAAGGTTTTACGAGAATGTAATTGCCAAGTTAAAGAGCAATGAGGGGTGGTCGAAAGATATTAAGTGTAATATCAGAGTTAAACAAGGTTGCCCCCTCTCCCCTACCCTACTTGGCATTTACATCGACAAGCTAGAAGGTTGTTTAGAGGAAGCAGGATGTGCTGGTAGGATCTTAGTTGGGATAGTCATCATCCTTCTTCTCTATGCCGATGATATTGTTCTTCTCGCAAGGTGCCCATCTAATATTGATAAGCAACTTAGACTTCTTAAGGATTTCTTCTCTACCATGGGTATGTCTGTTAACACTAACAAAACAAAAGTTATGATTATCAAATCCAAGAAGTACACTTACTCTAATTTTATGTATGACAATAGTAACTTGGAGGAAGTGTCTTCTTACAAGTACCTAGGAATTCATATTCATCACAAGCTCATTTGGAACTATAGCATTTAGAAAAGGATTAATGGGGGGTGGAAAACTTATTTTGGTCTTGAAAATAATTGTAAAACGACAAACCTCGTAATGTGGGATAGAAAAAAGTTCCTTTTTGAAACTTTAGTCACTCCTGTTATCTTATATGGATGTGAGGTTTGGGGTCGCAGCATCTCTAGAGAATCCTGGAGAAATATTGAGCAAATCCAGAAGCATTTTATAACGTATAACCTTAAAATTAAAATAAATACACCCTATCCTATTCTCCTTATAGAAGTGGGTCTTTCCCCTATCGAGAGCCTAACTATGACTAGGCTTCTATTGTACAAGCACAAACACAATAGAATAGGAGACCATATAATTCCTAAGCTAGCTTTAAATTCCAGCCAAAACCACCTAAGAATTAAGTGAGGTTGGTATAAAGACACCATGGCCTAGTTAAACCATTAGGAGATCGACGAGAATGTTGCATTGCAAAACATTAATAACATTAAAAAAATTGTTACTTCTAAGTTCAAAGAAAAAATGTGGTGTGAGAAAGATCTAGCACCTAAAAGAAAATTAAGATATTATAAGGAGGTCATCAACCCCACCCTAGAAGATCAAAAGTATCTCTCTGTTTTAACTATTTCAAAGAAGAAAATTAATATATCCAATATTAGAACGAACTCTCATGAGCTCCATGGTGAAACAGGTCGTTGGACAATTCCTAAAACACCATGGATGGAAAGGATCTGCCAGGTCTGTGAGAATATGAACATCGAGGATGAAAATCACTTCCTCTTAGAGTGCCTCGCATACAACCACATTAGAGCTCAATTTCATAATCTTTGTTGCAATACTGACATTCCTAGCCTTTTAAGATGTCAAAATTATAGTGAGCTTGGGAGGCTTCTCTCCAAGATTTTTGAGCATAGGAATAAAATCTTAAATCAAGCTAAATAACTCTTTTAGTTAGGTCTGATAGACCAAATATTGGTCTCAGTGGACGTTAACCATCATCATCATCGTCATCTTCATATTTATAATTTGTATCTAATAATTAAATGCAATTCTTATGTGCATATCAACTTTATAATGATAATAACCATTCTCTACTCAAGCATTTTATTTATAATAATATAATTATCCATATATATGTGTGTGTAAGAGTGTAAGTATGTTTCCACATTATATAACATGAGCCTCCACAATTTCATGTTTGATTTCCTATAAAATAAAAAAATATCATTTCTTATTATGAATTGCATGTTAGATGTTAGTTAAAACAAATTAGTTTCCTTGTACTAGATTGATCAGAATCGGTAGTTGTAGATGAATCAAATCCCATCAAAACATGGGGTCCCAAGGGAAATGATTCAATCACCGAAATTAACTAACGTCAAACTGATTCAATTTTTTAGGAAAATTATATATATATATATATATATATATATATATATATATATACATATATATATATACTAACTAGCAAGGATTAACTACTATATAACGCTTGTTTACTTAACTAACTCAAAAAATAATCATTAATTGAGTCAATTAAGAAAAGTGAATGAAATAATTAATAAATGAAAATGGTTTATTAATTATTTCTAGAAGATAAGGTCACAATAATTACTAAATAGTGATTTAATAATTATTTCATAGGATAAAGGTTTAATGATTTAATAATTATTTCAAAGGAAAGTAGTTAAATTATTAAGGAATAATAAATAAATAGGGTTATATTAAATGATTCCTATGGATGGGTAAAAATATTTTCAATTACATCCACAAAATGAGTAAATATGAAAATAGCATGAATTTAATGAAATTGATTTTTGGGTTATTTTTTAGTGCGTAAAAAAAATATCATTTTCATGTGTCTCAATCATGACAAAAATAAGTGATTTTGCATTCATTTAACATAGCATCTCCCTCTCGACAAGTTGGCATGTATGTATTAATGCAGGCGTGAGGGAAATAACGAACAACATTTGGTTCTTGTACTTCATCTTTGCCATCGTCTACAACTTCATGATGTAGCCACATCATTATTTGAATCGACTTATGTTGAAAATGTTCAGTGATGGCGTCATGACTTCCCTGCATCATTCCTTAAGTTCGCCTCCAGATAGGATGTCTAGCAAGCAGAAATGGTCCTCTCTGTCAATTATGCACAATGCTCTAGGGTATTTGATTCATGGTCACCATGCCAGTGATATTTTTTATATCCTCACTCCCACTGGCTAGACTATACTTTGGTTTCCACTAGTATATAATGAATTGTAGGGTTTACTTGGTCATCTTCCCTTGGCTCGACAATATTCATCAACCTAGTTTCATATGGTGGAGCTTCAGCTAGCCACCGAGACTTACAATGATGGTTCGACTCTTCTAGATGTCTTTTTGCCTCCTATCAATCAACTAAATATCGTAATTTTCTCTCAATCTCTCAGGCTATTTTGTTCATGGACGCAGTGATATCTTGTTGGAAATTGGGGACCTCATTTGGCTTGGCTAGTCATGAGTTGCACTAAGGTGCTCAACCTCTCAAAGTGGTCTTCTCTATTCATGTGGTAAAATTTGGTAATTATATTTGTGGAGAATTTTTTTTCTACGTCCTTGGCTTGTTCTTCAGGTCAGGACCATGGCATAGAGAGGGTTCCAAGTAGTCCTAGTCTTGTAGGGGAAGCGCAGCAGGAAGGAGTCATGATGTCTCTTATTGGTTGCATGGCATAGCACCCATGTCCAACTATAAATACCTTCTTGCAGCTTAGGACCATGGTCAGGGAATGGTTACTGGTGATCGCGGTCTCATTGGGGAAGTGATACAAGAATGTGTTATAATGGCTCATGTTGGCTACGATGGAAACGATGGGCACCCGTGGCTGACTCCAAATATTCTCTAAGTCATTGGGTTTAATATTTAGTATGATTTATCTATAATGTTCAATTCTCTCTTGTTTTTCCTAAGTTGTATTAGCTCTGGAAAACATAGCTCTCATATTGATTCTCTCATGGCTTTTCATACTCCTTGGAGCAATTTTTGGTTTTTGTCTGTAAAATTGTTGAAGTGGGATAATTTTAATCTCAAGACTCTATACTTGTGTTACTAGTCTAGCTTCCTAGTGGGAATACCAATAACATAGAAGGCTACAACCTATAAAACTCTTCTTCAATAATAGAAAGTTGAATTCAACACAAAAAAGTGGGTAAACATAAATAATTTAAGAAAAGTGGTTGTCTAAATTTTTTCTGAAGGTGAAATTGGGCTTTAATGTGTAAATGCATACTACATAGTTTATTTCAGTCATTCTAGTGGAAAATGGCTACATGATCACTTTTTGAGTAATAGCACACCAAGAAGTTGAGCTTCTTTTGGGGTGTGTACTTTCTGAGTGTTCAACCTTTCAAGATAGGGAGGCTTAGTGACTTGAATCACGGGATATTCATTCTTTTCTTCTAGATTTTTTGTTGAAGAAGGTGGGTGAGCATCCAGAAGGAACTTCCTAGACCTAAGTTTGATTTGTTGAATTTCTAGAACATAAGTTGGATAGGTAGTTTCTCCACTGTAGATTGGTTGAACCTGCTTGTTGTTAGGATTTGGTTGTGTTGGGAAAGCATTTGAGTTTCTTTTGGAGGATTATTTTGATGTACTTGTGGTTAAGGAAGAGGAGGCATTAAGGCAGGTGGTTGGACTTTCTGAGGCCTCCATCCAAAAGAAGGATTACCCCATTGAGGAGGTTGGTGTGGATATGGATGAAAGGAGGAATAGAATTTTGGGGAGGATAAGGCCATGGAGTGGGCATAGACTAGGGTCAAGTGTTAGGAGGACACTCAGGTTCAAAATGTTCATTGTAATTTGTATTGAAAGAAGAGGTGAAATTCATATCTTATTAACATTGTTTGGGGGCTTGTGGCCTTTTTTTATTGACATAGAAGAGCTACTCCATGCTCCTTTCTGATCCTTCGTATACAACTTTCAAACCTCGAAATATGGGAATTTTTTGGAGGAGTGATTTTATTCACATATAAAACATATCTCTATGACATCTAAAGGAAAAGCATTCCTAGGATGTCTTTTAATGCATCTAGAGAAAAATCCAGCTAATGCCCTTTTTGCTTCTCCTTGTGTTATCTTAATATGTAGTGTATCCATCTACATGGAAAAGATGTGTAAGATCTCAGTTTTTCAGTATTCTAGAATACCTCCTATCTCATTCTTAGTAATTATAGAGGAGGAAGAGGGACCTACCAAACCCTTGTTCGTTATAACTCTTTTTCTAGCAACTCTAGAATGATTTTTGAATATTGTTTTGAAGTCATCATAGTTGAGTTGATAAATATCTCCATTGTCCAGAAGGATGAGTATTTATATTATTTCTTGAGTATTTCTATTAGTTCTTCGATTAGTTGAATATGGGTATAGAGTGAAATTTTGTGCTCTTTTGGGTGTTGGAATTAAAATTTAATTTAACTCCTTCACAACACTTAATTTGACATACCAGGGCTACATAAGCTTCGAGGCATAGCACAAGAGATGCCAAAGACTCTAGATTTAACCCTGCAAATCCTACTTCTATTCCAATAAGTGAATCATGTAGAATTAGAAAGAATAAATTACAAGGGAAACCTTCCAATCCTTGTTTATGCTTGCAAAAAAAATGACACCACTCCACTCTGGAAAATTGATTCACTCAAAAGCATTAAAAAAATACTTTTCTGAAAGAAATAAAGCATGTCATTAAATTAAAACTCAAAAAGAATTCGAAAATAAGAGATATGTTCATGCAACTAAATTCCAGTGCTAAGAGAACAGAGGAAAATTATGTTCTATTATATTATTAATTATGCTTCCTATACCTATTGGCCCCCTAATTTGCTCTTTTTTTACCATTTTCCCCTTCCTAAATCATAATCATTTACCTTTGTTTCACCTCCTTTATGCACCCTCATCTTGCACTAGTCCAAGGTGACATATTTCGTATAAACCTTCATTCTTCATGTTTTCATTCAATTTAGCATTAATTAAATATTTATTACATGATTTCTTACTTTTAAATCACTTTTGTAACTTATCAATATCTCCAATGGTTATTTGATAGTTAGAGTGCTTACCGTGACCGCTGATCTTAGTACATGATCGGATCTTGCACCATTGCCATCACAATAGATCTTCGCGGCAGATTCGAACTTCCGCGATCACCGCCTCATCTTGAGCCATTTCAACCACGACAGCGAATGATTCAAAGGCAGTCGTGACCAATCCATGAAGGGAGAAAGCTGGTTAGCTACGGCCAGTTTTTCAAAACTGTTTCATCTTGAAGGCCGAAACTAAATTTTGCATTTTGTTATGAATCAATTGAATGATCCATTTTGGCCTTCGACCAACAGATCTATATGATGTAAAGTGTAAATAGGACCTAAGGAGGAGAAATTTGGAGCAGATTCTTTAGAGCGAAGTTGATAGGCAGTAACCGGTTGTTTTGTTATCGCCTGAATCTAGGTTGGACATTGTATTAATGCATGTATTTGCCTCAATGAATTAATAAAAGGTTTTCTGCCTCATGTTTCAGAAATTGTGTTTCTGTTTTTAAGCTGATGAATTGACTAGTTTACTGAGGAGCGTTTTAACTTAAAAGGGGAACGCGCTGGTTAGCTAGGGCCCAGCCAACCCAGCATGTTTACCCCATTTTATGTTTCTTGTAATTTGTGTTTATATTATTAAAGTGTGATTTAACTTTCACCACATGTATTCCTGTCCGAGTGAAAACGGATCCATCGCGTGAAGTAGATACATTTTCTTTCCCTGCTATTTACTTTCCTGCACTTGATTTCAGATTGGATTTCATCCACCTGGTACAAGCAGGAGAAACAAACCTGCACCAGTGCACGTTGGTGTGATATTTCCTTTTCCTACAATTTTGTTAATTGGTTTTCTGCCTGGTCCAAGCAGGAGAAATGAACCTGCACCAGTGCACATTGGTGTGATGCAGCAAGTTTTCTTAATCTACTTTCTGCAATTTTCTTTCTTTATTTAAATGTTTATGATAGGATAAATGATTGTTTCTTTATTTCTGCATTTTTTTAAGATCAGAAACATTCACTTTTATGTGTGCAATTTGATTCGATATAAAACTAGCACTTGCAATAATTGAACACTTGTTTTAAGGATTAAAATCTAAGTGCAAGAAGCTCTGATCCGATGCAAGAACCAGTTTCTTGCCACAAGATCTGAGTTCTCTGAACCTTGAAAAGTTCGAGCCCTTGCATGAAGTAAAAATCCTTCAGTAAAGACACTTTTTATACCTTCTACATAAATCCCTGATCCTGCACTAGTGCAGGACAGATTAATGCAAGAAGGAAATCTCTAAGGAAGAAAGTTTAAGGGCCTATCTAACGAGACTGCTAAAGTGTCTCTGCTAAGGGAAAAAACACACTCAGTATATTAAACAACCATTAGTTGGAGTGATTGCCTTTTATCTTTAATTCTCTCTTGCAAATGCATACTTCCTCGTTCCAGTCTTAGATTATTTTTTATGGTTCAAGTTGCCTTCTTCTCTTTTGATTTGATTCTACAATATTTCCTTTAAAGAAAGTAGGGCTTTGCATTAGAAATATTCATACCATCTCTGGCATTGCCTGTGCTTCGTCTCTAAGTTTACGAATCCCCCTGGTTGACAAATTAAGTGTTGTTGAGTTTGCTTAAGTGTAATTCCTACACCCAACATTTTGGCGCAATTGTCAGGGAGGCGATTTGATTTGGTAAGAATTTTCTGATTATACAATGGAGGTAATTTTAATTTATTTTTTCAATGTTGTTTCTTTAAAGGAATTTTACCAGTGTTGATTGATTTCTGACAACATTTTGTAGAAGTTTTCTGTTATTTTTTCTTTCTTTTTTTCTTTTGAAATGAATGCCTAGAAAAGGTAAGGGTTCGAAGCCCACTAAGGGCCGAAAGAATTCTGAAAACAATTTTCATATTGGGTCTCCTTCTTTAAGCAGGAAGCCCAATCCAATTTAAAACCATCACGCAGGAACAATCCACCTAGATTCTGGTGATAACAGCATAGGTTTGGATCAGCCTATGGAGAGTGGTACAAGTAAAAGGGGAACAATGGTGGACCAAGAAGATCATTTGGAAGGGATTGGTGACAACCAGGTAAGTGAAGAACAATCCACTTTTATGTTTCCAATTGTGGATCCTGATACTGTGTCGCAAATGAAGAATATTCCACCATCAGCTTTCCCTCATTTCCATGGTAAAGTTCATGATCCTGACTCTTTTCTATTTGAGTTTGATATTCTATGTAGAAGTTATGATTATGCAACTGACGCTCAGAAGTTAAGGTTATTTCCTATTACCCTCAAGGACTCAGCTCTACGCTGGTTTATGGGGTTAGGACGAAACACTATAACCTCTTGGGATCAGATGAAGAGAGTGTTTTTGTCTAAATATCAAGAATATTTCAAAACTTGGGACATGCAGGATGAAATTTTTACAATCATACAAGACGATGATGAAATGCTTGAAGATTATCTAGAAAGATTTCTGTATATTTTACAAAGGTCAAAATTTAAGCTTGATCCCAACACTATTAGAACCTTGTTCTTAAGAGTACTTACTGATAATGCCAGAAATAATTTGAATCTGTTAGGACAAGGTGATATTTCTCAGCAAACTTTTGATCAAATTTGTGAATTATGCAAGAAATTTTCAAGAAACCAGTACAGATCTAGTAGAGGAACTCGAAATAGAAATAGAAAAACTGAATCTACTAATGCTATGATTATTGGACTAGAAAATAAAATGGAAAACATGAAAATTGATATAATGAACACTGTTACCAAACAGTTAGAATCCTTAAAATTTCAGCAGAAACTCATGAAGGAACAAGAGTCATTATGTATTTTCTGTCCTAAATCTAGAAACAAGCATCCTCCTAAAGAGTGTCCTCTTAATTTGAAAGAAACTAATAAGTGTTCTATTTGTGCAGAAGACCATATCACAGAAAAATATCCCTCTATACCAGGACTTAAAGCTATATTTACAGGGGGACAACCTGAAGCTAAATACTTGAATGCTATGGGAGCAAGAAGGAATTGGCCTCAGGTAGGTACAGGTATGGCTTCTGAATTTTCTCCACACTATTTTGGTTATAATTCACATGCATATTCTTATCCTAACTCTCATCAGCAGTGGCAATATGGGAATCAATATCAGCATGGGAAACCTTCTCAACCATGGCAACAAGGTTGGAGAGGTCCAACTCATTCTCCATATTCCTACCAGCCACCTATCTAGTCATATCCATCTACAAATGCACCTTATTCAATGCCTCAATTTTCGAGTTAGTCCACTCCACCATTGCTTTTACCTCCACCCTTTCGACCTCCTCAGTTGCCTGCTCAACCTATGCCCAATCCTAATAATAATAAAGCAGTGCAAATGATCCATGTAATAAATCCACCTTTACCATTCGAATACCAGTTTATTCCAGTTGGGGTTCATGATATTCAATTAAGATCGGGAAGGACTGTAACATCAGAAAATCAGAAGCAACCTATGGTGATCGTTGAAGAGAAAGGAGAAGAGGAAACTCTTAAAAATTATCTGAAAGTTGTCACTAAGCAGCCCTTACCCTCTGAATCCTTTCCATCTTCTTCCAACCAACCTCCCTTCCCAGAGAGGCTATTAATGGAAAGGAGTGAGCCTATTTCTGAGACTAGTTTGGCATCTGAGCTTCGAAATATTTTCACTAAGATACCTTTGCTTCAAGCCATCAAAGAGATCCCCATTTGTACCAATATTATTAAGGAACTCTATCTCAAGAAACCCGTGAGGAAGAGATTGCAACCCCAAACCATTCAATTTGTTGGTAGGGCAGCAGAGTTGATGACGAGATGTGTGTCTGTGGAAAAATATACTAATCCCGGAAACCTTGTTGTCTCAGTTCAGATTGGTAATTTCCTTGTCTCTAATGTTCTTATAGACCTAGGGGCAGCCATTAATTTCATGACTAAGAAAACCATGGATTAACTTCGGTTATCTCATCTTCGCCCTACTCCCACTATGCTTGAATTAGCAAATAGATCTAAAATTAAGCCAGAAGGAGTATTGGACGATGCGATCATCTCATTAGATTCTTGGGAATATCCTGTTGATTTCATTGTGCTTCAGCCAAAGAACCCAGTATGAGGACATCCCTTGATCTTAGGTTGACCATGGCTTGCTACGGTTGATGCATACGGTGATATGTATATTTCACATGGAGATTCTAGGAAGAAAGTTACCTTATACCCCCCTGCCAGATCCATTCAGGACCTTTGAGATACTTTATGGTTGGATCAAAGTAGTGATGAGGAGACTCGATCTATTTCCCTTATCCATCAATAAACTGGGTCTTCACAAGAAGATGAGATTCAAGATTTTCTGAATAATCTAGACACTACGCCTAATTTGAGCCTTTGAGCCAAATTTTCAGCCTAGATTTTCAAGAAAATCATGATTCTCATTCTTCTGTACCACTGCATTTGACCACTCCCTTGAGTACTCCTGAGCTTGATACCACTCTTGTTGAGATTATCCCTGGTAAATCCTTGCATATCATTTCAGATTTGGACTCATCTCAGCAGGAGCAGCTTGTGAATTTGTTGCAAAACCATCTTAGTGCCTTTGCTTGGGGCTATGAAGATATGAACGGTATCCCTCCTAAAACTTGTACACATCGTATCTATATTAAAGAAGGAACCTGACCTGTCTGATAACCCCAAAGGTGAATGAATCCAGCTCTGAGATATATTGTGAAGGAAGAAGTACAGAAACTCTTAGATGCCGGTTTTATCTATCTTATTTCCGACAGTTAGTGGGTCTCTCCATTAGCACTGGTACCTAAGAAAGATGGAAGATGGTGTATTTGTATTGAGAATTGAGAATTGAATAAAGCCACTCTTAAATATTACTTCCCTCTCCCTTTCATTGATCAGGTGCTTGATACCCTTGCAAGAAAGAAATATTTCTCCTTTTTGGATGGCTTCAGTGGTATAAACAGATACAGATTGCACCCGAAGATCAAGATAAAACTACTTTTACATGTCCATGGGGGACATTTTTCTATAAAGTGCTTCCCTTTGGTTTATGTAATGCCTCGGCTACCTTTCAAAGGGTAGTCCTGGCCATTTTTTTTGATCTAGAATTTGTAGAAATTTATATGGATGACTTATCTGTGTTTGGTGATTCTTTTCAGGAAGCTCTCAAAAATCTAGAGAAAGTAATTCTTCATTGTCAAGAATCCCATCTCGCTTTGAGTGATACGAAATGTAGATTAATGTGCAAAGCGAGAGTGGTACTTGGCCATTTGATTTCCGACAAAGGTATCTAGGTTGATTCGACAAAAAATGAAATCATTTTGCATCTTCCTGCACCCAAAACTCAAAGGGAAGTAAGAGGTTTGTTAGGACATGCTGGTTACTATAGAAGATTCATTGAAAATTTTTCGAAGATAGCTACTCCTCTTTTCCAACTTCTAGCTAAGGATAGTGAATTTTCTTGGTCCATAGCTTGCCAACAGTCTTTTGAAACATTGAAGGAAAAGTTGGTGCAGGCACCAGTTTTGCGAGGTCCTAACAGGTCCTTGCCTTTTCACATTTCCTCTGATGCTTCAGATTTGGCTATTGGCGCAGCTTTAGGACAAGAGGAAAATAAGAAATCCTATGCTATTTATTATATTTGTAAGTATTTGTCTTCCACTAAATTTAATTATACAGTTACAGAGAAAGATTTTTTAGCTGTGATTTTTGCAATTAATAAGTTCATACACTATATTATAGGATATGAAGTATTTGTACATACGGATCATTCCGCAATTAAATATTTGATGAAAAAACCATTGACAAGTGGTAGAGTGACTAGGTGGTTGCTATTGTTGCAGGATTTTAATGTTACTATTGTTGATAGACCAGGGAAATCTAATGTTGTAGCAGATTTTCTTTCTAGATTAGATAATCCTGGTGAAGTAACTCCTATTAATGATGATTTTCCAGATGAACATATTTTTTCTATGTCAATAGATTCTTCGTGGTTTGCTGACATTGCTAATTATTTGGTCACTGAAAAAACACCACCTCACTTGTCCGCTCGTGAAAATCGGAATATTATTCAAAAAAGTATTGCATATTCCTCGATTCAAGGAGATCTCTTTTACACTAGTCTAGATCTGATTATCCATAGATGTGTAAGAGATGATGAAGTGTTTGACATATTGAAATTTGCTCATGATGAACCTTGTGGAGGCCACTTCGCTGATAAGAGGACTACATATAAAGTATTATGTGCTGGTTACTTTTGTCCTTCCTTGTTTAAGGATGCCAAACAATATGTCAGGCGATGTGATAGGCACATCCAACGAATGGGCGACCTAATCATGTTGAACCATAGTTAAAATGAGAGGGGGGTGAATCAGTTTAACACATTCATGGACTTTTTAAAACTTTTCATTAAACTTTATTAACACCTTCATTTCATGATCAGCATAATATGTGAGCAATCTTTATTTGTGAGCAGCAATTAATAAGCAGAATATGTGAGTAGCAAGTATTAAGCAGAATAGATATATCACATCAACACATAGACATCATGCACATAGACACCAGATATAAGTGGAAACCCATAACGGGAGAAAACCACATCTTATTATTGTTGTGATGCAAAGGCAAGCTCCAACTCCCTCTCACCACTGATTTTCTGTAGGCACCAACCCACAAGAGGCTCCAACCTCAATTCTGCAAGCTACAACTTACAAGGAAGCTCCAACTCCCTCTCAATTTTCTGCAGGCACCAACCTACAGGAGGCTCCAACCTCAGTCAGCTACAACTGACATCTATCAAGCTACAACTTGATAGGGAAGCTCCAACTTCCTCATTCTATCAAAAGAAAACATTTGCTGATTTACCTTGGATATCAGCTCTGTTCTGTACCTTCTTTTGTGCTGTCCTCCAGTCTTCAACTCTGTCGTATAGCATCTCTTTCTGCTCCTCCTTCTTCTTATCTTCTCTGCCTCAATTCTTCATACTCTGCATTCTCTAACCTCTCTCTGCATATCACCGTGATATCCTTTATACAGTTTGCCACATAACTGTTCGTATTCCACAGGGAATTCAAAGTGAATAGCACTGACTCTTCACCTTCTTCCTCCTCACTTCTTTATCCAACTCATTCAGAAAACTACAACAATTTGTACAACTTTCAGTTTTACAGTGGTGTTTTGTTTCCTACGGAGACTTGCCAGTGCATCACAAACAATATAAACCAATTAAAACATTTACATCTAGTTACAATGTGAATTCCAACTCAACCCATTCAGCCTTTTGGATCATTGCGTGTTGTCTTTTATGCAGCTGTATCTATCTTTTTCTCTCTGTATGCTTTTTTGTTCACTGTTGTTGCGTAACTCCTGCATATATTTAACTGCGCTTTTTATATAACGCAAATCAACTCTCGGAGTAATAATAAAAGACCTTTTAACATATAAAATGCCCTTTCGAGCCCACTAGTTGAACTTTTCTTATGCTCCAATGCGATGGGCCTTCTCCAGAGTTTTCCTATTGCGATTGATCGCAATTGCAAACTTCATTAACATGTTCCGCTGTGTTGGCTTTTTCTGATGCGATTGCTTCCTTTGCGGTGTTTCTGATGCAATTATCGCAATCAGAACTTTCAATGGTATTGTGCCATTGCTCCTTTTATTCTGATGCGATGGATTACTGTTCACTGATAAGAGTAAATATATATCTCTTGTTTCATATATATATATATATATATATATATATATATATATATATACACTTGCCGCTTACTTTCGTTTTACTCTTCAGCTTTGGTTATTTGATTTCCTCTGAAGTGATTAGCAAAGGCCCCACCATGTAATCAAACGATTCATATCCGTTATCCATCCTTCAGCAAATCCGACGGCTATCATCTGATAGCCCAGTCGCAATCGGAACTTTCAATTTTTTCGTCACTCTTTCACCTCCGATGCGATGAATTACTTCAATGCACTTTAAGCTGGAACTCAAACACATATGAGTCACCATTTATAACATATCGGGTCCGCTTCTTTATTGCAATCGCAATCGCAACATTTATTAACATGTTCTGCTATTATGTTTTTCTCCGATGCGATGGTTCACTGTTCACAGATATATGTATATATGTGTATTGTTTCATATATATAATTTGTCGCTTCAGCTTTTATATATCCTTCAGCTTGGGTTAAGATTCTCCGAATAAACATGCATTGAACTCTTCCTTTTTACATGGGGGCCCACATCTCTATTCACCCGCATATCAAACATAACACACACACATATATATATACCGTCATATATATGTATTCCCCAATCAAATGTTGTAAACATTAATAACCCTTGGCTTATATTAAAACCATGTCAATGCATATGCTTCGCTCCTATCCTTGTGCTCCAGATTTAATTTAACTCGCCTTGGTTATAATAATATAATGCAGTGTTTAAGGCTTGGCTTACCTCTCGTTAATCTGCAACATAGTCGGGGTCCACAATTTATATATATACATATCAACCATTCAACATTTTCTCTAATGGTTAATAACTAACCATTAACGCAACAATTCAACTGGGCCCACCATAACTTATATCCACATATACAATGTTTTATATGCGCACCCTTTGTGGTATTTCATATTCACACTACTATATTGACATATATTACTTCCTCTGTCATGCATTATAGCAAATCCCTTTGTAATTACCCAAGTGATAACATATATAATCGTTTCGGGCCTGACAACTTATGTCATACCTCTTGTGCACTTTCGGTCATGATCCAACGGTGGATATGTTCTTGCGCTCCAACTAAATCGCGCTCCAACTAAAAATTGGACCCCCATCAGAGCGGATGTGCGCCAATATTGCGTTTTCTTTGGGCCAAGTGTTAACACTAACACATAAAAATTGCGCAATGTAAGTGGTATTCAAATACCACCCAAGGACACGTGGCGGCGACGACCCTAATGGCATTTTTTTCACAAAAACTTTATAGCATATGGTGCGTAAACTTCTTGGCTTCTTCAACTCCCGGATTTACCATTTATTCAGGTTCCGCTCTTGACTCAAGGTTCCGATTCTAATGATTCCACTTAAAAGTTTATTTGTCCTCCATATTTTGTTTACATGCGCAGTTTGTGTATTAACCACCATTATAACTAGAGTGTATATTTATCAATTTATTCCTTTTTCCTTTCGGTTACGCTCATTCTGCATGGTTCACATCTTCTATTTTCATTTCACGGTGGATTTGTTAACGGGTACGCCTTGGATACATTTCTTTGTAGCATCCACCTCTTAACCCCATACGCATATAAACCCGATACACATTCTATGTATTCTCTATCTTTGTATTCTCTTTGTCTCTCGTGGATGATTGTTTCAACATTTCTTCCTTACTCTCTGTAACCTTTCTCTGTTGCTCGACCCTCTCTACATTTTCTCTTGTATTCTCATCTCATCTCTCTTTACTCGAACCTCTCTGTTGTTTCTCTGTGTATTCTCGCATATTTTGCAGCTGGGCTGCTAAATGGCCACCTTGCGATTGCTCAACCCTCTACATCACTCTTGAGATCTCTGCTTTGCCTTTCCAATAGTCTTCTTTTGCTATCTCTCTACTTCTATGTTGTCTCCTTTGCCATCTCCCTTTTGCCATCAATGACACTTGTTTCAAAAATCAAACCAATGAAATTCCTTTATGCCCCCAAGTTATGATTGAGCCATTTGAAAAATGGGCTATTGATTTTATAGCCAATAAATCCAACATCCTTAAGTAAAAAGCATATTTTGGTTTGTACAGATTTCATTACAAAATGGGTAGAAGCTAAAGCTGTTTATTTTGCTACAGAAAAAGTTGTTGTTGATTTTTTTTTATTGAAATATTTACTAGATTTGGTGTGCCTAGAGAAATTGTTTCTGACAATGGTCTGTAGTTTATTTCTAATCTGGTACAGGGTGTGATGGAGCAATACAAGATCCGACACAGGAAATCCACGTCGTATCACTCACAAGAAAATGGCCAGGTGGAATCTACAAACAAAGTGATCAAGTCCATTCTTACAAAGATAGTCAATATGCATCAGAAATACTAGGCTGAAATATTACCAGAAGCTTTGTGGGCATAGAAAACCACCTTGAGAAATAGCACGGGACATACACCATATGAGCTGGTATATAGAAAACAGGTTCTGTTACCAATTGAGTTCCAGATCAAAACTTTCAAAACTGTAGTTCAGTGAGGACTAGATCTCTCTGCGGCACAACAATAGCTTCTTCTCCAATTGAATGAGTTAGATGAATTTTGTAGAGATGTTGTTCAACAGAACATCCTAATTCAGCAGAAACGAAAAAGGTGGCATGATAAGACTATTCAGAAAAAGCAGTTCCAACCAGGTGATTGGGTACTCCTTTATGACTCTAGATTTAAAAATTTTAAAGGGAAGTTCCATACATGTTGGTGGGACCTTATGAAGTGATCCGAGTATTCTAGAATTGAGCAGTAGAAGTCAAAACTATTGATGGACAAAATTCTGTATTCTTGGTAAATGGACATAGATTAAAGAAGTATTTCCAGCCACTTGCCAAGAAATATTTTACACAGCAAATCCAACAACAATTCGGGATGTTAGTGGTAAATGGTAATACCAACTTTTTGAAAACATGAATTCTTCTTCTTCTCAAAGAAAAAAAAAAAAATTTAATAAAAAAGTAAAGAAAAAATATTTTCCTGTAATTGTGAAAATCAGTTCGCTGACATGATTGCAGAAGGGTCAACCTGAAAACTAGCTTTCTGGCAGGAAGATAAAAAATTTCTAATAAAAAGAGAATGTTGCTTGATCTTTAGATATGCTAGCAACCACCGAGTAAAAGAAGGTTCAGCAGACCTTTGTACATTGGGGTAATTAGCATGGATATTTTTATTCAAGTAACACTTAATTCTCGCTGCAGTTATTTTTCTTGCACCAGTGCAGGAAGACCTTCCAGAATTTTTTTTGCCTTTCTTCATATCCCATTTCGTAATTTTCCCTCAATTTTCTTCTTTAAATCCCAGAATGATTAACCTTCCCACATTCTTCTGAATTTACCCTACCCGCTTCGTAAATTTCCCACTTTACCTTTGAATTTTTTTCCCTATCCCACTCCTGTTTATCCCCTCTTATGGTACTATTCCTGGAATCCCTGTAACAAAATTCCTTCCCATTTTGAAATTTTCCCCTTTCCCACTTCTTTGTTCCCTCATGAATTCATTGCAGGATCTCATACACAAAGAGCAAAAAGATGCTCTAAAGCATCAGGAAAGGGTGAAGCAAATTTCCTGTATTAGTTGAGGAAGCCACATTAGAAGTCCAACCTATATTTTACTTAAATTCCTTGTTCTTTTTTCAGAAAATATGCTTGCACTAGTGCAATAATATCATCCTATATAATAATATAAGCAGAATGGTACCAGCAGAACAATATAGTAAGTGGTGTAAACAGATCGGTGCAAGCATGCACCTTGACAGCAGCAGAGTACAATTTTTTCTTTTCATGAGCATATGTCATAGGAAGTGGTCATCATAAAAGTTTACAAGAAGCCTTTTCACTTATTTAGGGAGTACTTGTCTATCATATTAACTAGGAGAAAATTATTTAAAGTACAAAGTGTTTTTAGTTAAGAATCATGATCATTTTTTAATAAATGCTAAAAAAAATTTGAACTATGAAGGAGTGCAGAAATGTTTAACCGTTGCTTGGATATAATTACCCTTTCCGCCATGATCCTAAACGTCCTTCAATTATAATGATTACCTCACTTAGCCGTTAAAAACACCATCGTAAGTACCAATCCCACACGATCCTAAACATGTTGCGCATCTACAACTATTTTGGTGGGACGGATCGGTGATAAGATAGAAGGGATGGTGGACGATTGGATCCCTATCTATAAAGAGCCAAATTTTCCAGTATTTCATGCAATTTTTGGACTGTTCATAACTGCTAAGCAGAGATGCCACTTGTTCGATGTGAACCTTCATCCCTCAGTGAGGTAGATTAGATCGCTGAGTTTCGCAATAGTCTTGCACTATTGCGAGACTCGGGCTTTCTTTATTTTTTGCAGAAATTTTATGGGCACAATAGTAAAGTGGCCCTACAGTTTGCAAAGATTTTTAAAAAAATTCGTGTAAAGATTGGGCACCTGAAATTTAAAGTCACGGAAAAATCGATAGCAGCAGCGACGAGCTTGCAAAACACTGGTGTGTAGTACTTTAAAAATCAGAAACTCGAGAGGAAGCGCTGGCAGCGTTTTGTCATTGATAAGGACATGAAGGTAGACTGGAAGAAAGGAGTTCCGCGCAGGGCCCTGCTGGGACAGTGGCGAGACCTTATTTTCATCCTCTAGAAATTCATGACTTGTGAGGGAAGGTACTCCCTCACCTTTGTGTATCATTTCAGGATGCTACAACACTTCGAACCCGGCTGGCACGTCCGGTGGAGGATGGATTTAACTTATTTTTTTCTTAAGAGTTTAGAAAAAATGGCCAAGAGTGTGCAGGGCGCATGGGCGGATCAGGCCGACAAGAAATTATATCACCACGGCCTAATCAAAATCTTGGTCCAGAAACAATTGGAAATTAAGGGCATGACCTGGAAGGAGTTGTTGAAGCAGCTAGATAAAAATTCCTCTGCAGGAAAGCCGACAGCTGCTGAAAATAAAATAGAGACCTCCACCAGCACAAACAAGGGTCTAAGTGTAAAGAGAAGTCATTCTTGCACCAGTGAAAGAAGGAAACGACCCGGGAAATCAGCAGAAGAAAAGGGCCCATCTCCAAAGAAACAGAAGACAATGGGTACACCTGTTGAAGAAACTCCTCTGATGCCACTAGTGCATGAACAGACCCCCGAAGAAGATGATTTGCTATCAGTCCTTACGGACGCAGCAAAATCTGTGGAAGTTGAATATGACACTCTGTTGGCCGATTTTATTAAAGCCCAGAAAAAGAATGAGGAACCTGGTGCAGAACCATAATTCCCACAGAACGTTGAATCTCCTCCTGCACCAGTGCAAGAAGAAGAAGAACCAGAAGACCAAGAAGAAGAAGAATAACCGGAAGAGCAAGAAGAAGAAGAAGAACCGAAAGAGGAAGAAGTATTTACTGAAGTCATGAGGGATACTGAGGTCCCTAAAGAAAACACAACCCATGTTGAGATAGAAAAGTAAGAAGACTTGGTAGCTCCTGCTGCTCGGATATTCGAGGTAGAGCTTCAAGTGCAGAACTTAGAGCAGCTCGTAGCTAAAGCACAGGAGGAAAAAGAATAGAATAAATAATAATTCACGGCAGAGATCTAGAAGAAGAAAGGAGAAGTCAGGGTATGGAAGTACTGTGCTTCTCAATGTTTCAGATGACTTTAAAAGGTGATGAAGAAATTGAAGAACAACAAAAATACAAAGTCTGAAACATTGTAGACTGATGATAGTATGCCAGAGCAGGAGTGAGATGGAACACTCAAAGTTTTGAAGGTTTTTTGAAAAGGTAAAGAGTTGTGTGAGGACACACAATAGCTTAGGGATGGGAGGATTTTGGCCCCCTAATTTGCTCTCTTTTTACCATTTTTCCCTTCCTAAATCATAACCATTTACCTTTGTTTCACCTCCTTTATGCACCCTCATATTGCACTAGTCCAAGCACGGTCACATATTTCGTATAAACCTTTATTCTTCATGTTTTAATTCAATTTAGCATTAATTAAATATTTATTACATGATTTCTTACTTTTAAATCACTTTTGTAACTTATTGATATCTCCAATGGTTATTTGATAGTTAGAGTGTTTACCGTGACTGCTGATCTTAGTGCAGGATCGGATCTTGCACCATTGCCAGCACAACAGATCTTCGCGGCAGATCTGAACCTCCTCGATCACCGCCTCGTCTTGAGCCATTTCAGCCACAACAACAAATGATTCAAAAGCAACCGAGACCAATCTGTGAAGGGTGAAAGCTGGTTAGCTACGACCAGTTTTGCAAAACCATTTTATCTTGAAGGCCGAAACTAAATTCTGCATTTTGTTATGAATCAGTTGAATGATCGGTTTTGGCCATTAACCAACAAATCTATATAACGTAAAGTGTAAAAAGGACCTAAGGATGATAATTTTAGAGTAGAGTTTTTAGAGCGAAGTTGATAGGCGGTAACCGGTTGTTTTGTTATTGCCCGAATCTGGGTTGGACATTGTATTAATGCATGTATTCGCCTCAATGAATTAATAAAAGGTTTTCTGCCTCATGTTTTAGAAATTGTGTTTATGTTTTTAAGCTGATGAATTGAATATTTTACTGAGTAGCGTTTTAACTTAAAGGGAAAAGGTAAAAATGTGAAGTTGCAAAGCACTTTTGCCCTTTTTTGATGTTGAAAATTGTAATTTTCTATGATTTTCAACTTCAACTCCACTAAAATCATATTTTTATTGCAAATTATGCTTTGACATAAAAACAACAATTGTAGAGAATTGTCTTACCTCCATACCCATATTTTTTTTTTTTTAAATATTGACATATAGAGGGGTAAATTTCTTGTTTACTAACTGCATATACTTGAAATTTTCAGGCAAACATAAATAGTCACTTTATTATCCTTTACTTTTTTTAGGGAAGGTTATTCATTTTTTGGAAAAAAACCATAGCATCATAATCTGCATATATTTCACTAGTGCACAGACTATTTTTCGGTAATTTTCGGATTAAATCACTATTTTTTATTATTTTTTGAAATGGACGAAGACAAAAAAACAGTGATGTTTCGGTACATTTTATCATCCTTTGATTTTCTTTTCAATGTGATCGTCAATAAGAAAAATGAGAGTACCCTTTTGAAGTAGACAGGGAGAGGAAGTGCAGTATGATTTTTTTGAATTTTTTGGTGTCCTCATTTGAAAGTTATTGAATTTTCATTTAGTGCAATTTTTCGAACAATGAAATTCCACAGTGACACAGCTTAGTAAAAAATTAATAAAAAATTGAATTTTTTAATGAAACTCCACAAATTTCATATCATCAGAAACTAGATTCAGAGATGAATCTAATGGTACTTTGTCCGACATATAAAATTTTGTTTTTGTAGGTGTTCTGCCCCTCCAAAGTTGCAGGTTCCTGAAAACTGCAGAATTTTCTGTGTTTTTCGTTGACCAGAAACTCTCGGCCGAGATAATGTCTCGGACGAGAAATTTATAAAACTCTCGACCGAGAGTTTAACCCGCCTAAAGTTACATTTAAACGCACGGCCAAACTCTCGGCTGAAAGTTTAAAAAACTCTCAGACGAGAGTTTGCGCCCGAGAGTTTACTCGATGAAACTCTCGGCCGAGAGTTTAGAAACTCTCGTATGAGAGTTTTAAAAACTCTCGTATGAGAGTTTTAAAAACTCTCGTATGAGAGTTTTATTCCTATAATAAAACACAAAAATTATTAAGTTTTTAGAATTGGTATGTTATATAATTTAAATAGTACTTTATTAAAATTAAAAAATGATAAAAAATAATAAAATTATAATTTTATTTTAAATTATTTTATTATTATTAATGATAAAAAATACATGAATATTTAATTAAATAAAATTTGTTACAATATTTTGTAATATCAATGTTATATAAAAAACTAAAAATATTTTTATATAAAACTAATTGATATATTAATATAAATATAAATAAAATTCTAAAACATAAATCAAAATAAAAACAACTATATATAATTTATATAATATTTTTTTTGAAATTAATGAATAAATTTAAATTTAAAAAAACAATTGACTAAATGCAATGAGGTGATAAAGGAGACAATGCATAGCACCTTAATATTGTTATAAATTCTTGGAAATCTCGAGAAATTTTTGAAGTGAGATGAGCTTCTTGGAATGGGTCACTTTATCTTCCACTTCAGTTTCACACAATTAACTTGAAAGGAAGTCTATTTTCCTAGGTATCGATGTAAGGGAATGAACAATATTATTTGAACATTGAGTGAGATGCCCTTCTTGGAATGGGTCCTCCTATATTCCACTTTAGTTTCACAAGATTAAATTTAAATGAAGTTTATTTTCCTAGGTATGGATGTAAGGGGATAAAGAATATTATCTGAAAAGGAAATGAATGTTAAGTGTGACATTCCAAGCAGAAGTGTATGGGATTGGAGAATTATGTTATTGCATAAAACTAACCCTTGACCCCTTAAACCCTAATTCCTAACCCCTAAACCCTTCACCCCCTAAACCTTAAACCTCTAAACCCTTAACCCGTAACCCATTTACCCCCACTAAACCTCTAAATCCATAACCCATTTAACCCCTAAACCCTTAACCCCTACCCCTAACACGTTAACCCCTAACCCATTTAAGCACCTAAACCCCAAAACCCCTAACTCCTAACCCCTAAAATACTTAACTGCTAAATCCCCTAACACCCTAAACCTCTAAACCAATCCTAACCCATTTAACCCCCTAAACCTCAAAACCCTAACCCCTTAAACCCTAATTCCCAACCCATAACCCTGGACCCCTTAAACCCTATTTCCTAACCCATAAACCCTTAACCCCTAACCCCTTAAACCCTAATTCCCAACCCCTAACCAATTCAACACCCTAAACCCCTAAAAACCTAACCCATTTAAGTGTTTATTCCATTTAACTCCCAAAACCCTAACCCCTAACCCCTAAAATCCTTCACTACTAAATCCCCTAAACCTCTAAACCTATAACCCATTTAACCCCCTAAACCCTAAACCTCTAAACCCTTAACCCCTAACCCCTTAAACCCTAATTCCCAACCCCTAACCAATTTAACACCCTAAACCCCTAAAAACCTAACCCATTTAACCCCATTAACCCCTAACTTCTAACCCCTAAAATCCTTAACTGCTAAATCCCCTAACTTCCTAAACCTCTAAACCAACCCTAACCCATTTAACCCCCTAAACCCTAAACCTATAACCCCTTAAACCCTAATTCCCAACCCATAACCCATTCAACCCCTTAAACACCTAAACCTCTAACCCATTAACCCTTGACCCCTTAAAAACTAATTCCTAACCCCTAACCCATTTAACCCCCTAAACCCTAGACCTCTAAACCCTTAACCCCTAACCCATTTACCCCCACTAAACCTCTAAACCCCTAACCCATTTAACCCCTAAACGCTAAACCTCTAAACCCTTAACCCCTACCCCTAACTCATTAACCCCTAACCCATTTAAGCCCTTAAACCCCAAAACCCCTAACCCCTTAAACCCTAATTCCCAACCCATAACCCTTGACCCCTTAAACCCTAATTCCTAACCCCTAAACCCTTAAGCCCTAATTCCCAACCCTAACCAATTCAACACCGTAAACCCCTAAAAACCTAACCCATTTAAGTGTGGATTCCATTTAACCCCCAAAACCCTAACCCCTAACCCCTAAAATCCTTCACTGCTAAATCCCCTAACCCCCTAAACCTCTAAACTTGTAACCCATTTAACCCCCTAAACCCTAAACCTCTAAACCCTTAACCCCTAACCCCTAAAACCCTAATTCCCAACCCCTAACCAATTAGACACCCTAAACCCCTAAAAAACTAACCCATTTAACCCCATTAACCACTAACTTCTAACCCCTAAAATCCTTACCTGCTAAATCCCCTAACCCCCTAAACCTCTAAACCAACCCTAACCCATTTAACCCCCTAAACCAAAAACCTATAACCCCTTAAACCCTAATTCCCAACCCATAACCCATTCAACCTTTTAAACACCTAAACCTCTAACCCATTAACCCTTGACCCCTTAAACACTAATTCCTAACCCTTAACCCATTTAACCCGCTAAACCCTAAACGTCTAAACCCTTAACCCCTAACCCATTTACCCCATTTAGTGGGGGTAAATGGGTTAGGGGTTAAGGGTCTAGAGGTTTAGGGTTTAGGGGGTTAAATGGGTTAAGGGTTAGGAATTAGTGTTTCAGGGATCACGGGTTAATGGGTTAGAGCTTTAGGTGTTTAAGGGGTTGAATGGGTTATGGGTTGGCAATTAGGGTTTAAGGGGTTATAGGTTTTGGGTTTAAGGGGTTAAATGGGTTAGGGTTGGTTTAGAGGTTTAGGGGGTTAGGGGATTTAGCAGTTAAGGATTTTAGGGGTTAGAAGTTAGTGGTTAATGGGGTTAAATGGGTTAGGTTTTTAGGGGTTTAGGGTGTCTAATTGGTTAGGGGTTGAGGGTTTAGAGGTTTAGGGTTTAAGGGCTTAAATGGGTTACAGGTTGATAGGTTTAGGGGGTTATGGGATTTAGCAGTGAATTATTTTAGGGGTTAGGGGTTAGGGTTTTGGGGGTTAAATGGAATCCACACTTAAATGGGTTAGGTTTTTAGGGTTTTACGGTGTTGAATTGGTTAGGGGTTAGGAATTAGGGGCTTAAATGTGTTAGGGGTAGGTGTTAAGGGTTTAGAGTTTTAGGGTTTAAGGGTTAAATGGGTTAGGGGTTTAGAGGTTTAGTGGGGGTAAATGGGTTGGGGGTTAAGGGTTTAGAGGTTTAGGGTTTAAGGGGTTAAGGGTTTAGGGGTTAGGAATTATGGTTTAAGTTGTCAAGGGTTATGGGTTTGGAATTAGGGTTTAAGGGCTAGGGGTTAAGGGTTTAGAGGTTTAGGGTTTAGGGGGTTATATGGGTTACAGGTTTAGAGGTTTAGGGGGTTAGGGGATTTAGCAGCGAAGGATTTTAGGGGTTGGGGGTTAGGTTTTTTGGGGTTAAATGGAATCCACACTTAAATGGGTTAGGTTTTTAGGGGTTTAGGGTGTTGAATTGGTTAGGGGTTTTGGGGTTTAGGGGCTTAAATGGGTTAGGTTTTTAGGGGTTGGGAATTAGGGGCTTAAATGTGTTAGGGGTAGGGGTTAAGGGTTTAGAGGTTTAGGGTTTAAGGGTTAAATGGGTTAGGGGTTTAGAGGTTTAGTGGGGGTAAATGGGTTAGGGGTTAAGGGTTTAGAGGTTTAGGGTTTAGGGGGTTAAGGGTTTAAGGGTTAGGAATTATGGTTTAAGGTGTCAAGGGTTATGGGTTTGGAATTAGGGTTTAAGGGGTTAGGGGTTAAGGGTTTAGGGGGTTATATGGGTTACAGGTTTAGAGGTTTAGGGGCTTAGGGGATTTAGCAGTGAAGGATTTTAGGGGTTGGGGGTTAGGGTTTTTGGGGTTAAATGGAATCCACTCTTAAATGGGTTAGGTTTTTAGGGGTTTAGGGTGTTGAATTGGTTAGGGGTTTTGGGGTTTAGGGGCTTAAATGGGTTAGGGGTTAACGGGTTAGGGGTAGGGGTTAAGGGTTCAGAGGTTTAGGGTTTAGGGGCTAAATGGGTTAGGGGTTTAGAGGTTTAGTGGGGGTAAATGGGTTAGGGGTTAAGGGTTTAGAGGTTTAGGGTTTAGGAGGTTAAATGGGTTAGGGGTTAGAAATTAGGGTTTAAGGGGTCAAGGGTTAAGGGGTTATAGGTTTAGGTGTTTAAGGGGTTGAATGGGCTATGGGTTGGGAATTAGGGTTTAAGGGGTTATAGGTTTAGGGTTTTAGGGGGTTAAATTGGTTAGGGTTGGTTTATAGGTTTAGGGGGTTAGGGGATTTAGCAGTTAAGGATTTTAGGGGTTAGAAGTTAGGGGTTAACGGGTTAGGGGTAGGGTTTAAGGGTTTAGAGGTTTAAGGTTTAGGGCGTTAAATGGGTTAGGGGTTAGGAATTAGGGTTTAAGGGGTCAAGGGTGTTGAGCTGTGAAAAAGGTATGAAATCCTTATGTATTTGTTCATTCTTTTACCATAGATATACTGTTGACTGCCTTAGAAAGGTAATTTACCATAAGAATTGCAATTAAATTGGAAAGATTTATGTTTAGCCTAAAAAATGACTAAAAGGTTGTTTTTATGGTCAAAATAGGAATTCGAAGAGGTGAGCAGCTGTATCAAAGGCGTGGCTGAAAACAGTCTGACTTCTACTCCATTCGTGATGAACCATATCCAGCTAAAGCCAAGAAGATCTGAACGAATTGCCCGAAAAGGGCAGGGGACAGCTCGACCTTGAACAGAGTTAACAGAATGATAAAAAAATAAGAGAGGAGCGAATCCCTCAGGATCGGAAGATCCTGAGGGATCGCTGTGCAAATTTATCATATCTCTTGATTTGTCCGTCCAAGCATCAGCTATAAAGGAAACGATCTGTAGTGACCGGGGAGGGAATGGTTATTATGTAAAAGACATTTTCATTAAAAACAGACTTTTATATTTCCTTTGCGATTGAATTTTTATCGACTCTCTGTCGTGAGAGAACGTTGTTTGTAATGCCTTTTGGATTAATATAAAGACACAGGTTTCGGCTATTCTTTAGAATTCTAAGTTAAGCCCAGCGGTATTTCACTGGTGCTAAGGGCCCGGCTCTGGTGGATTACTTTGCTGTTGTATTATTAATCTTTATTTGTTTATGCGTGAAGCGTGTTCTGTGTTGATTTCATTTACAGAGTTCTTTCATCGATCGTTGAAGCAAGTGCAAAATCATTGCTGTTTCATTCCTTACTGCAATTACATTTAACGATCAGTTATCTCGTTATTTCCTTGTGATTTTTCTGTTCTGTAATGACAGTAAGTGCTGTTCCATTCATCTATGGTTTGTGGTTGGATTGCAATTAACTGTCGACAGGTTTGAGTTTAAGATTTAATTGTTCAATTTTCATTAGGATCGTAGGTGCTGTTTCTTTTAAGAATTGCAATTGCTGTTTATTTCATGCTGCTGTTCCTTTTCTGGATTTCATTTCCTTTCAGTTGTTCCACTTTCTTTAAGATCACCGAACTGTAGTGGATAGAGATATACTCTGCAGAGTCCCCAGATTTGGTCATCTTGCATCGATTTCTAGGGGAACGAGTTATTGCTACTGCATCCCTGATCGATGCTTAGCAAGATTGTTGTAGTTTAGCTTTTTACATTCCTGTCATTGTAATTAGGTTTCCTTTCCAAGCATTTATTACTTTTTTTGTGCTACATCCTCACAAGCATTGCTCTTAGATAAGCGCAGCCTCAGACAGATTACACTCTTGAGATAAAAGGACGCTCCCAGATTGATGATTAATGTAGGCTAATTAGGTGTTTAAAAGATACCTTTTTATGGTCCAACATTTTGGCGCCGTTGCCGGGGAGAGTGTATGCCATTTCACAGGAGTAATGCACAGCTGATTTCCTTCTGCTTGCGGAGAATTGGGTATTAAAGACGGAAGGTAAGAACCTGCGCACTGGGCAAGAAACACACTTGCTCGCAGCTCGCTTCACACCCGAAGTAAGTAAGCTTTTCTTTTGGGTAGGAATGAAGGATTGTTTTTTTGAATGAATAAGTCAGTTAAGCGAAACAAAATCCCTCCCAAAGCCGAAAAACCTAAGGGGTCGGCGACCCTTGGGCGCACGACCTTCATTGACGAAATCCTTAAGAAAACTGAATCTCAGCCATCTGTAGGATTTAAAAGAACTACTTCTAGATAGCCTACTAGTTCCCTTCAGGCTACAGGGTCACCATCTGAAGCCTTCGCTGAGATACACAGTCAAACAGAGGGAATTAAGCAAGATTCCCAAGAAATTGAGAATCCTTGCATAAGTTTCCTTCAAGAAGGGAACTCTAGAAATCTCCAAGAAGGAGAAGGGGAAACAGGAGAAACTACAAACTTAAAATCACCTATTAGAATTACCCAAACAATAAACAACCCAAATAGGGGAAGTGTTGTTCAACTTATCCAAAACCAAGGTCTTGAATCACCTCAAAAAGTAGGACAACAGGGAATACTTATTCCAGACAGAGGGAGTGCTGTTAAAACTATTTCTACCTCTGTTCGCCAACCTATAAATTCCCTGGAAATCCCAGAGGGGTATTGGCATATTTTTGATCAAATGGCCCAGAACCAAAATCAAAACCAGCAGCAAACCTCTACACTGCAATACCCTATAGTAGACACTGCAGTTAACGCACCCATGAAAGCTATTTCGCTTCAACATATTCCTACATTTCATGGCTTGACATCAGAAGATCCAGATGCGTTTCTGTTTGAGTTTGATGTGCTGTGTAGAGGATATGATTACACCACTGATGCCCAAAAACTGAAGCTGTTCCCTTCTACACTAAAAGGAGCAGCCTTACGATGGTTTATGGGGTTAGGCGGGGGTGTCATAACTGATTGGGATCATATGAAGGCTTCATTTTTAAAGAAATATCAGGATTATTGGAGGTCTCGGGAATTAAAAGATGAAATATTCTAGATGAAAACAAAACCAAGTGATACTTTGGAGGAATATGTGGAACGGTTTCAATATAATTTGCAAAGATCCCCTTATGCATCTGCACCCTTACCTGATAATGTTTTGAAAAATGCATTAATTAGGGGAATGAAAGATCAATGGGTTGAAACATTAAATCTTATGGGAAAAGGTGATATATATCAAGAAAGCTATCCTGACATTGTCGATTTGTGTATCAGGTGTTCGAGAGGTAATACAAGGTTGAAATCGATTTGTGTATTTGTTTTTTATTGTTGTTTTACGAAATTCATTTTCTTTGTTAATACTTCTTTATTTTGTTTGAATTTGGTTGCTTTAAAAATAAAAAATAAAAACAATAAAAAATGGTGTGTTTTTCGCGTTGCTGTTCCTTTCTAACGGAACAACACTTCTGCTGTTCCTTTCGAAAGGAACAACAGTTCCGCAGAGTATTTTTCTGCTGTTCCTTTTGAAAGGAACAACAGTTTCGCGCAGTATTTTTGCTGTTCCTTTCTAAAGGAACAACATTTAAACAGAGTAGTTTTTTGTTGTTCCTTTCGAAAGGAACAACAATTTCGCAGATTGTTTTTGCTATTCCTTTTAAAGGAACAACCTTTTTTGAATGATTCTTTTTTTCGTTGTTCTAAGCTTGCATTTTGAATTTTTTCTTTCAAGGCAAAAATATCATAAACGATCATACAAATTAAGGATTACTGCAATCAAAAAATCAAAAGAAATCGTCATTTCTAAGGGAATTGTCTAGTAATAAGGAAAAAAGAGGAAAAAGCATCATAATAACATAACATTGCTATTTTATCACCATTAAATTAATTTGATCGATTATTTTTATCATGATTGGTTCTTTTCCCACATATTATAAGCTTTCTTTGATATTTATTTTTGAAATGGAAATAGGGGTATATATTTTTCTTCTATTGAGATGTTCAGACTTCTTCCACCATTCTTACTCTTAAGGAGTGTTGAGCCATCCCTTATGAATAACTGAGGAAAAGTGCTGTTTGAAAAAGAAAAATATTGACATATTTTAATGTTTTTGCAGATGGAGGATAGGGGGTCTCATTAAGAGCCAGCCTACCATGATCATAGAGAATATAGTGAAGTGGCATTCCCATTATGGCCACCAAACCAGGGAAATGGTCCAAAAGGCAAAGTCCTTGGAATAGGAGGTCTCATCACGAGTCCTTGGAATTTCTAGGGGAACGAGTTATTGCTACTGCATCCCTGATCGATGCTTAGCAAGATTGCTGCAGTTTAGCTTTTTACATTCCTGTCATTGTAATTAGGTTTCCTTTCCAAGCATTTATTACTTTTTTCTGTGCTACATCCTCACAAGCATTGCTCTTAGATAAGCGCAGCCTCAGACACAGTACACTCTTGAGATAAAAGGACGCTCTCGGATTGATGATTAATGTAGGCTAATTAGGTGTTTAAAAGATACCTTTTTATGGTCCAACAAAGGGTTAAGAGGTTAGAGGTTTAGGCGTTTAAGGGGTTGAATGGGTTATGGGTTGGGAATTAGGGTTTAAGGGGTTATAGGTTTAGGGGGTTAGGGGATTTAGCAGATAAGGATTTTAGAGGTTAGAAGTTAGGGGTTAATGGAGTTAAATGGGTTAGGTTTTTAGGGGTTTAGGGTGTTGAATTGGTTAGGGGTTCAGAATTAGGGTTTTAGGGGATAGGGGTTAAGGGTTTAGAGGTTTAGGGTTTAGGGGGTTAAATGGGTTACAGGTTTAGAGGTTTAGGGGTTTAGGGGATTTAGCAGTGAAGGATTTTAGGGGTTAGGGGTTAGGGTTTTTGGGGTTAATTTGAATCCACACTTAAATGGGTTAGGTTTTTAGGGGTTTAGGGTGTTGAATTGGTTAGGGGTTGGGAATTAGGGTTTAAGGGATTAGGGGTTAAGGGTTGAGGGGTTAGGAATTAGGGTTTAAGGGGTCAAGGGTTATGGGTTGGGAATTAGGGTTTAAGGGTTAGGGGTTTTGGGGTTTAGGGGTAGGGGTTAAGGGTTTAGAGGTTTAGGGTTTAGGGGTTAAATGGGTTAGGGGTTTAGAGGTTTAGTAGGGGTAAATGGTTTGGGGGTTAAGGGTTTAGAGGTTTAGGGTTTAGGGGGTTAAGGGTTTAGGGGTTAGGAATTAGGGTGTAAGGGGTCAAGGGTTATGGGTTGGGAATTATGGTTTAAGGGGTTAGGGGTTAAGGGTTTAGAAGTTTAGGGTTTAGGGGGTTGAATGGGGTATAGGTTTAGAGGTTTAAGGGGTTACAAGATTTAGCAGCGAAGGATTTTAGGGGTTAGGGGTTAGGGTTTTGGGGTTAAATGGAATCCACACTTAAATGGGTTCTGTTTAGGGGGTTAAATGGGTTAGCCCGGTTAGGAATTAGGGTTTAAGGGGTCAAGGGTTAAGGGGTTAGAGGTTTAGGTGTTTAAGGGGTTGAATGGGTTATGGGTTGGGAATTAGGGTTTAAGGGGTTATAGGTTTTGGGTTTAGGGGGCTAAATGGGTTAGGGTTGGTTTAGAGGTTTAGGGGTTAGGGGATTTAGCAGTTAAGGATTTTAGGGGTTAGAAGCTAGTGGTTAATGGGGTTAAATGGGTTAGGTTTTTAGGGGTTTAGGGTGTCTAATTGGTTAGGGTTGGGAATTAGGGTTTTAGGGGTTAGGGGTTAAGGGTTTAGAGGTTTAGGGGTTAGGGGGTTAAATGGGTTACAAGTTTAGAGGTTTAGGGGGTTAGGGGATTTAGCAGTGAAGGATTTTAGGGGTTAGGGGTCAGGGTTCTGGGGGTTAAATGGAATCCAAACTTAAATGGGTTAGGTTTTTAGGGGTTTACGGTGTTGAATTGGTTAGGGGTTGGGAATTAGGGCTTAAGGGTTTAGGGGTTAGGAATTAGGGTTTAAGGGTCAAGGGTTATGGGTTGGGAATTAGGGTTTAAGGGGTTAGGGGTTTTGGGGTTTAAGGGCTTAAATGGGTTAGGGGTTAACGAGTTAGGGGTAGGGGTTAAGGGTTTAGAGGTTTAGCATTTAGGGGTTAAATGGGTTAGGGGTTTAGAGGTTTAGTGGGGGTAAATGGGTTAGGGGTTAAGGGTTTAGAGGTTTAGGGTTTAGGGGGTTAAATGGGTTAAGGGTTAGGAATTAGTGTTTAAGGGGTCAAGGGTTAATGGGTTAGATGTTTAGGTGTTTAAGGGGTTGAATGGGTTATGGGTTGGGAATTAGGGTTTAAGGGGTTATAGGTTTAGGGTTTAGGGGGTTAAATGGGTTAGGGTTGGTTTAGAGGTTTAGGGGGTTAGGGGATTTAGCAATTAAGGATTTTAGGGGTTAGAAGTTAGCGGTTAATGGGGTTAAATGGGTTATGTTTTTAGGGGTTTAGGGTGTTGAATTGGTTAGGGGTTGGGAATTAGGGTTTAAGGGGTTAGGGGTTAAGGGTTTAGAGGTTTAGGGTTTAGGGGGTTAAATGGGTTATAGGTTTAGAGGTTTAGGGGATTTAGCAGTGAAGGATTTTAGGGGTTAGGGGTTAGGGTTTTTGGGGTTAAATGGAATAAACACTTAAATGGGTTAGGTTTTTAGGGGTTTAGGGTGTTGAATTGGTTAGGGGTTGGGAATTAGGGTTTAAGGGGTTAGGGGTTAAGGGTTTATGGGTTAGGAAATAGGGTTTAAGGGGTCAAGGGTTATGGGTTGGGAATTAGGGTTTAAGGGGTTAGGGGTTTTGAGGTTTAGGGGGTTAAATGGGTTAGGATTGGTTTAGAGGTTTAGGGGGTTAGGGGATTTAGTAGTTAAGTATTTTAGGGGTTAGGAGTTAGGGGTTTTGGGGTTTAGGTGCTTAAATGGGTTAGGGGTTAACGTGTTAGGGGTAGGGGTTAAGGGTTTAGGGGTTAAATGGGTTAGGGATTTAGAGGTTTAGTGGGTGTAAATGTGTTAGGGGTTAAGGGTTTAGAGGTTTAAGGTTTAAGGGGTGAAGGGTTTAGGGGTTAGGAATTAGGGTTTAAGGGGTCAAGGGTTATGGGTCAAGGGTTAAGGGGTCAAGGGTTAGTTTTATGCAATAACATAATTCTCCAATCCCATACACTTCTGCTTGGAATGTCACACTTAACATTCATTTCCTTTTTGGATAATATTCTTTATCCCCTTACATCCATACTTAGGAAAATAAACTTCATTTCAATTTAATCTTGTGAAACTAAAGTGGAATATAGGAGGACCCATTCCAAGAAGGGCATCTCACTCAATGTTCAAATAATATTGTTCATTCCCTTACATCCATACCTAGGAAAATAGACTTCCTTTCAAGTTAATTGTGTGAAACTAAAGTGGAAGATAAAGTGACCCATTCCAAGAAGCTCATCTCACTTCAAAATTTCTCGAGATTTCCAAGAATTTATAACAATATTAAGGTGTTATGCATTGTCTCCTTTATCACCTCATTGCATTTAGTCAATTGTTTTTTAAATTTAAATTTATTCATTAATTTCAAAAAAAATATTATATAAATTATATATAGTTGTTTTTATTTTGATTTATGTTTTAGAATTTATTTTATTTATATTAATATATCAATTAGTTTTATATAAAAATATTTTTAGTTTTTTATATAACATTGATATTACAAAATATTGTAACAAATTTTATTTAATTAAATCTTCATGTATTTTTTATCATTAATAATAATAAAATAATTTAAAATAATATTATAATTTTATTATTTTTTATCATTTTTTAATTTTAATAAAGTACTATTTAAATTATATAACGTACCAATTCTAAAAACTTAATAATTTTTGTGTTTTATTATAGGAATAAAACTCTCATACGAGAGTTTTTAAAACTCTCATCTGAGAGTTTTTAAAACTCTCATACGAGAGTTTTTAAAACTCTCGTCTGAAAGTCTTCCCGAGAGTTTCCGTCAATAAAACTCTCGGACGAGAAAATGCATAACTCTCGTCCGAGAGATTTTTAACTCCGGTTAAACCCAATAAAACTCTCGGACGAGAGTTTTTAAAACTCTCGGTCGAGAAATAGAGTTGACTATTTTCTCGGACGAGAAATTAAAAATTTCTCCCATATTCTAGCCGTCCGCCAAAAAGTGTTTCCCAACTTCGCGATTTCACCCATATATATATATATATATATATATATATATATATATGTTGAACACATGCACGTATTATTGAAATTATACATATATTTATTAATTTAGTTATTTATTGAATATGTAAACTTATTATGTACTATTCATTCGAATATGTACAGATGAAATCAATGTCGATGATGAGATGTTAGAAAATGTTGACACTCACACATATGGAGATAAAAGAGCTGACCATTATATACGATATCGTGTTAACCGCATTTTTGATACGTACTTCATAAAGGAAAATGTGACAGTTCAAGCCCAAATGTTGAAAGGTCTCCTATCATTCAGGAAATTAAAAGAAGCTACGACTTTATTGGGTATTCAAAAATCAACCAAAGATTAAAAAAAATGAAGGAAAATGTGATACAAAATATAAATAGTGCTATAAATTCAATTAGAAGATCTAGACAGAAAAATGTTTCAGTTGTACATAGAGCAATACATATGGCAGTGGTTTCATCAAGTACTAAAGAGAATCGCTTGGTAAAATCTATGGCACGAGCATTAGGAACCTCACGAAAAACTTTGCACAAACATCGGAAATTTCGGTTGCAAATAGATGTAAATGATGAACTCGCTTGTTGGAGAGCTATTTGTAGGCAACCATACAAAGATAGACTTGGAGAAAATGTTAAAAAATAATATATGAATATTGGAAGAACAATTCGCGTGTTTCACCAACTGCAAGGCATGTGATGCGAAGAAGAATAGCACGAAATCAGTACGAAGAACGTGAAAAACATCTCTTGGAAACCACTCAGATAGAGTTATTCAACAAGTTCAAAGAAGAGAATCGTCAAATTCATGTTTCACTCAGTGCTTTTGTTCAACAAAAACCATGGTATGTAAAACCTATCACCGTACGCGACACTTGTTGTTTCCGTTATCATGTGGAATTTGAGTTATATTATGACACATTCCTTGATTTTGGTAGAACATTTTGGAAGGATTCACCTCCTCCTTCCACTATCCGTGATTTCATATCTCAAATTCTATGTGAAAGAGAAAGCGATGAACTATTTTACGAAAAGAAATGTGTTGGTGGTAAACAATTCGATGATTGTGGAAATTTGACTAAATTTCAAAACAAATATCATACTAATATAAATGATCAATCATTGTCCAACATGAAAGTGAAATGGAAGAGATATGAATATATCCATACATCGATTCAAGGTGAAAATAGTGTTAAAAGAATTGAATTATGAGAAGAAGAATTTTTGTGATAGACTTTTTTCAGAAAGTTTGAGGCAGAAATTTACAAATACACCAAGCATTCCCATAGAGCTCAATGACAAGACTTTCAATTCAAAAAATCCTGTGAAGTTTTTCCACCAGGGACCATTTTGTCAGTAATTGAATTTTCAGAAAACTACACATTTGTTCCACAAAAAGAAATTCGGAGTGAATAATATCATTCTGACCAAGTCTCCATGCTCGTCCATATTCTATATAGACACGCTG